>CM077656.1:2635000-3115000 GCA_039707465.1 Rhabdophis nuchalis
CCTTTCTTCAGAGATCATAGAATTTTTGAAATTATCAAATTTCAGATTTGCTTGACAGCTTACAATCTATAAATGAATTACAGTTAGATCAGAGCACAAAAAGCCCTAAATAAGCCTAGAGAGAGTCTTTTCTGGATATTAAAAACCTCATTAATGAAATATTTCCACTTCCTGGTTTAATGAACAGTTAAAGTCTTGAAAGGGTTTATGCTCCCAAATGCTCCCAATGCAGAAAACCACTTCCCTACATTTGTGCCCTAGTAATGCCTAATAAGGAGATACATTTTCAGTGAGATAACTTACAGCCATGGTTGAAATGTAGGGATTCAACGCTCACTAAAAGCACTTCTCAATAATTCCTTCTGACAGGATTGTCATTGTTGTGCATCTTGCAACAAATAACACACACTTTCTGTATCTTTCACATGCATACAAGCTGAAAAGTTGGAGGCTCATGGTTAACAAGCTCACACCACCATCATCTTACATTATGGGTTATGGGAAGATGTCTCTTTATCCCAGAAACATCTCTGAACATGGGAATAATGGTGTCATTCCTTAAGGGGGTGGGGTGTTCTACACATATTGTTAAGTAAATACGTAAGTTCGTTAATAAACAAATAAGTAAATAAGGGGTCCTTTCTGGGAAATAGTGGACCAATATTGCTTAAAAACCATTTCTGCTCCACACGTGTTTCCCCCCGATGACTGTAGTTGAAAGAATGTGCATGTGCAAATAGCCACCATGAATGCCACCCTCAATGATATCACATGTACAATGTCTCATAATAGAGCAGACATGCACATTCAGACATTGTAAGGAAAAGCAAAAAAGGCACAGGCATGTGTGAACTTGTCCTGTTAAACCATAGCTACAATAATGTCGTGAAGAATTACTTTAAAGCATTTTGCAAATCAAAGCAACATATAAGATACTACAGAACTGATCTGAGAACTCTCCATAGTGAGAAAAAAACCATTTTGCTGGAGGAAAAAAATTCAATATGGGATCCTGTCCCATGTTTAGGCACACTGCAGATTATTATTTTTTATTAGTTGAGTCATTTAAATTTTTGAGGTTGGGAAATCCCATTCCCCCCAAAAACTCTCCTGAAGGATATTGTTGGGAATGAAGCAATCCTGCCATATGTCTGGCCAAAGAATGATATGAGACCTGTTCTAAAAATATTCTCATTGTAACCAGAGGAAGATAAAAATGTCTTTGTTTTAAAGAGAAAAGGAAACCAACCAACCAGACAGCTAGGAAATAGATGCAACCTTCTCTGTGGCCCTCCAATATCTCTAGGTCTTCTTTTTTGGCCTTCCAATCTGCAGCCAGCTGGGTAAGTTGGCACCCTGTGATGCTAAATTCCATCTAGCTGGCATTCGTTATACATATGAAGCATATCAATTTGGTAGGTTTTATTTGCAGTAAATGTAATGCAATTAGATTGTAAGCCTTGCTACCTTTCAAATAAATCACTCTCACATTACTCTTTGCAATATTTGGGATCACAAGAGACGGCTGATTGCATTTTCCACATTCCTTGCACAGGGAAACTATTAACATTTCCATAGAAAGTCTTACCAGATGTGTAGGCAACTGAGCACCGCAAAGAGAACCCCTGCCACCAGGGCCAAGGGAATGGCAAGGACAAGGGTCAGGAGCTTGTAGATCAGGTACTTGCTGAGCTCAAAGAGAGCGTGGCTGCAGACCCAGACTTTATCGAAAGAGTGAGTGGACGAAGGCTCTGCTATCACGTCCTCAAAGCCCAGCTGGAACAGAGGGAGACAGGCATGAGCATCGCAAACACAGCGTCTCTTCTGAAATGGGTCTTCACGGGGAGGGTAAGCCCCAGGCAACAGGCAGCAGTAATAATCGGTTACAGCTTCTGTCGTTGTCCTGAAAGAATCTGGCTGATTGGCATGGAAGGATTTCAGGCAGCGTTTCTCAACCTTGGCGACTTGAAGTCTTGTGGACTTCAACTCCCAGAATTCCCTCAGCTGGGGGAATTCTGGGAGTTGAAGTCCACAGGACTTGAAAGTCGCCCAGGTTGAGAAGAAACCCTGATTGAAGGGGTCTCCCAAACTTGGCATCTTTCAAGACTGGTGGACTTCAACTCCCGCATGGCTGGAGAACTCTGGGAGGTTGAAGCCCACCAGTCTTAAACGTTTGCCATGTTTGGGGGAAGCCCTGATTTAGAAGCCTGCGGAATTTAAAAGATGGGCACGGCCCACAACTTGGAAACTCCCCCCCCCCCCCACTAGCCAAAACAAAGGGGCTTTCCTCTCCGGAAGAGCAAGAGAGCGAGGGAGGAGGAAGAGGAAACCGGCCCCCCAAATGACAGACCAGACGCAAGTGTTTCTCAACCTTGGGGACTTGAAGTCCTTCCCCTTGGAGGGAG
The DNA here is from genome assembly GCA_039707465.1 of Rhabdophis nuchalis. Lineage (NCBI taxonomy): Eukaryota > Metazoa > Chordata > Lepidosauria > Squamata > Natricidae > Rhabdophis > Rhabdophis nuchalis. Next base: position 2,637,406 of record CM077656.1, read on the forward strand.
AGGAGCCGTTTCTCTTTATGCCGTTTAAGGTGAACTTAGCACGTGGGATTTCCAACCCCCCCACTCCCCTCCATCCCGATTCCAGCCTGTGCGAATTCCTCTGCTCCAGTTTCTCAACCTTGACAACTTTAAGTCCTGTGGACTTCAACTCCCAGAATCCCCCAGCCAGCGATGCTGGAGAAACACTGATTGCTACGCTGGTCTCTCATTTTGGGGGGCCGGTTTCCTCCTCCCTCGCTCTTCAGGAGAGGAAAGCCCCTTTGTTTTGGCTGGGGGAGTAGTTTCTGAGTTGTGGGTCCATCTTTTGAAGTCTGCAGACTTCTAAATCAGGGGTCCCCCCCCCCAAACTTGGCAAACGTTTAAGACTGGTGGGCTTCAATCTCCCAGAGTTCTCCAGCCACGCGGGAGTTGAGGTCCAGCAGTCTTGAAAGATGCCAAGTTTGGGGGAACCTCTTAAATCAGGGTTTCTTCTCAACCTGGGCGACTTTCAAGTCCCGTGGACTTCAACTCCCAGAATCCCCCAGCCAGATATGCTGCGGCTGGGGGGAGGGGAATGAGCTGTGCTGGCTGGGGGATTCTGGGAGTTGAAGTCCACAGGAGTTAAAGTGGCCAAGATTGGAGGGAGAAGCCCGAGGGGGCTGCATAACTCGGGACCCTCAAGGGTAGCAGGAGCTGCATGTTTGACCCTGGGATCCAGTGGCTCACTCTCTTCCCCATTGCAGGGCTGGGGGGGGGGGTCTCTTTCAGTGTCGCTGAAGGATTCTGCACCCAATCAGCCCACCGTGAATGCATCTGCAATTGCACTGCAGAGTCAGACACAGCCTGGCTGACACAGAAACGCAATGAAGCCCGTGTATTACAGTGTTTCTCAACCTTGGTGACTTCAACTCCCACAATCCCCCAGCCGGCTATGCTGATGAGCTCTGCTGGCTGGGGGACTCTGGGAGTTGAAGTCCACGGGACTTGAAGTCGCCCAGGTGGGGAAAGGCTGGAGCAGAGGAATTGGCGCAGGCTGGGATCGGGATGGGGGGCTTGGAGACGCCACCGCCTGAAGCGGCAGGCAGAGGGGAGGCTGCTCTCCCTCCAAGGGGGGAGGACGGGGGGGGGGGTCAAGGCAGGCGCTCACCTTCAGGTGGCTGTTCAGCCCCCGCGGGTCCCGGTCGGGCTCTTCCCGCGGACTCTTCTCCGCCTCGGAGGGCGCCGGGCTGTGGCTCCCATCGAAGCCGCCTTCGTGCATGAAGATTTTGGTGTCGGCTTTCTCTTTCTCCAGCCCCATGGCGCTCCCTCCGTCCCTCGCCCGCTCGCCCGCTCGCCCCGGCCGCCTGGCTCTGCTGCTGCTTCTGCGGCTGCGCGACTCCCCCCTCCCCCCCTCCTTGGCCCTGGGCCCCTCTGCCCTCCCAGGCGCCCCCCCCCCACGCCCTCTCAGCCCCGCCCTATCAGCCCCGCCCGCCCCAGCAACGGCCCTGCCCATCGGAAGAGTCAGCCGCGCATTCTCCCCAAAGCCGCTTTCCTTCGATGTCACTTTATATACAATATACAATAATACAGTGGCTGAGTTGGAAGGGACCTTGGGAGGTCATCTAGTCCAACCCCCTGCCTAGGCAGGAAGCCCTATACCATTTCAGACAAATGGCTCCCCAACATCTTGAAGACATTCCCAACTTCTGTTCCACTGATTAATTGTTCTAACTGTCAGGAAAATTCCTCCTCAGTTCTAAGTTGCTTCTCTCCTCGATTAGTTTCCACCCATTGCTTCTTGTCCTGCCCCCAGGTGCTTTGGAGAATAGCTTGACTCCCTCTTCTTTGTGGCAACCCCTGAGATATCGGAAGACTGCTATCATGTCTCCCCAGGTCCTTCTCTTCATCAAACTAGACATACCCAGTTCCTGCAACCGTTCTTCATATGTTTTAGCCTCCAGTCCCCTAATCATCTTGGTTGCTCTTCTCTGCACTCTTTCCAGAGTCTCCACGTCTTTTCTACATCGTGGCGACCAAAACTGAATGCAGTATTCCAAGTGTGGCCTTACCAAGACACTATACAGTGGCATTAACACTTCACGTGATCTAGATTCTATCCCTCTGTTTATGCAGCCTAGAACTGTGTTGGCTCTTTTGGCAGCTGCTGCCCATGGCTGGCTCATATTTAAATGGTTGTCCACTAGGATTCCAAGATCCCTCTCACAGTTGCTACTATTGAGCAAGGTACCACCTATACTGTACTTGTGCATTTGGTTTTTCTTGCCTGAAGGTAGAACCTGACTCTTTCTCCGAAGACTCTTTCTCTGTAGCCCCCAAGGAGGTTTTTCAGGGGAGCAAGTGGACTTTCTGGTTTTGCTTGGAAGACGTTTCCCTTCTCACCCCCTTGTTCTCCCAGGCGCTTATTGAGATTAGCTCTCCTAAAGATAAGCCTCCAAGTGACCTCACTAACTCTCTAAAACAGGGGTGTCAAACTCAGTTTCATCAGCATTATGGTTGCCTTCAAAGGGCCACTTGCATGGACGACCATGGCGACTCACAGTGGCCAGGTGGACGTGGCTGGGTAGGTTTGGCCAGCTTGACACTGACTCGTATGCACATGCGCAGGGGAAGCGCCCACCTGGGCTGGGGTGGGCCAGGGCCACTTTCTGGTTTAGTGTCCAGCCACAAGGTTCAGATTTCGCTCCCTTAAATCTTGGATTGCCTCCCATAAATGGGGTAAGTGAAATAAAGCAGAAATAAATAAGATATACTAGAAAATTAGCTCTCCTAAAGCCCAAGACTCTAGTTTGACTCGGTTCTACCGCTTGCGTTTGCATAATGTTGAATTCCAATATTGCATGGTCACTTGCCCCCAGTGAGGCAGGACGCAAAGTGAGAAATGGACATGAAGCGTGAAACCTTCTGGGTCAGGCTAGACAGCCTCTTAGGGCCCCTTTTACTTCTATATTAAAAGGCGACATAGGCCGTTGCTGCTTGCAAAAGAATAGGAAATGAGTGCCTAACCACAGAGTTCAATAGTTCTCACAAAACCACAAGGTTCAGCTAAAGTTCACTTAGAGACACATGGCTCAAGACAAAAGGAGAAGTAAAGACCCCAACTATTTATAAGGCTTGGTCCTCAAGCCTTAACCAATAGAAATGGGTTAAGCATCTCCGGGTTAAAAACTGCTCTTTAAAAGATATATAACAGGGGTGTCCAAACTTGGGAACTTTAAGACTTGTGGACTTCAACTCCCAGAATTCCCCAGCCAGCGATGCTGGCTGGAGAATTCTAGGAGTTGAAGTCCACAAGTCTTAAAGTTCCCAAGTTTGGACACCCCTGATATATAAGAACCTGCTTTTTCTATAGGTCTTTGTCCAGATGTTAGCAAAACTTACTTCCTTTGGCCAAAATAAAAGCTTATCTTGATCTTGGTGTCCGTCTCCTGATTTCCTGCAACACCTGTATTTCCTGTGGCTCCAACACCTTCTATCATTTCCTCTCTGTTACTGAGAATTAAGTCCAATACGGCTGATCCCCTTGTTCCCTTCTCTACTTTTTGGGAAACAAAGTTGTCTGCTTAGGTTTGCTAGGAACCTGCTGGATCTTCCCCTGGGTGCAAAGTTTGTTTCCCAGTTGATGTCTGGGTAGTTAAAATCCCCCATTACTATTGTGGTGAGCTTCCTACATACTTTAGTTAGCTGACTGGAAAAAAGTTCCTCTGCTCCCTCTGCTTGGTTGGGTGGCCTGTAGAATAGACCTATGGCAGTGTCACCCCCCCCCCGCCAACCTTTAGACAGGTGCTCTCTGACCATTGATGAAGTGCTTCATCAAGTGGCTCCTAAGTGCTTCATAAGCGCCTGGCACAACATGGGAAACAAGCCCCTCAGGACAAAACCCAGCAGTCCACCTGCATTTAAAAGACAAGGGACATCCTTTTGAAGACGGCAAAGTCCACATTGTGGGCAGAGAAGACCGCTGGTTTGAAAGAGGGCTCGAAGAGGCCCTCCGTGTCAACATTGAAGAGCTCTCTCAACAGAGGGGGAAGGATGTGACACCATCTCTGTCCCACACAATCCTTTCAACAGCCCCAAGAAGGCTCCACTCAGGTGACCCTGAAGACACAGATAAACCTCCAGGTGGCCTCACTAACTCGATGCTGACTCCTAGGCACATGCACAGGGGAAGCGCCCACCTGGGCTGACGTGGGCCAAGGCCACTTTCTGGTTTATTGTCCACCCACAAGATCCAGATTTTGCTCCCTTAAATCTTGGATTTCCTCCCTTAAATAGGGTAAGTGAAATGGAGCCGAAATAAATAAGATATACTAGGGGGGGGGGGGGGGGAAGGAAAAAATATGTAAAACAAAGGAAAGAGGAAAGAGGAAAGCATAAGGAGGGGATTGAGAAGGAGAAAAGGAAAGGAAAGGGGAAAGGAAAAAGGAATCAGAAAAAAGGAAAGGAAGATGGAAAGAAATGGAAAGAGAAGAGAGGGGGCAGGAAGAGAGAGAGATGAGAAAGGAAGGGAGAGTACAACCATTACCGATTATTTGTTCTTGTTGTTGCTTGTCATCTTTGAATAGATATCCTCTCAATTTCTGTAGCCTTCTGGTTTGTTAATTAGATTAGATTAGATTAGATTTTATTTTTCTATACCGCGTCCTCTCCCCAGGGGGACTCGGAGCGGTGCACAGGGAAAATTAAACAACATAAAATATATACATGAATAAATACAATAAAAACAAATTAAATCAACTGTCCCTGCACTAAAATCCCCATTTTAAAATTAACATTCCCTAACCCCTGAGGTAGAGACTAACCTAGGCCGGCCAAACAGAAAAAGTGAGTTTTTAATTTCTGACGGAAGGAGCGGAGGTCCGTAGTTGTTCTAATGTCGGGGGGAAGGTCGTTCCAGAGGGCTGGGCCCGCCACAGAGAAGGCCCTTCCCCTGGGCGTCGCCCGCTGACAAAGTCTAGTGGACGGCACCCGGAGCAGTCCCTCTCTGTGGGAGCGAATCGGCCGGGAGGATGTATGGGGCAGAATCCGATCCCGCAGATAATGACTAGTTTGCTAATCTAAACTTTATCTTCTAATATTAGAGATTCTCATAAATAAATTACATCTTCTAAGGTATCTTAGAAGACCTCACTATTATATAGAATTTCATTTTGCTTCTTCTCTCTTTCTTTGATTTTCTTTGTAATAGTTACTATCATAAATAGTGCATGCACATTTTGCTTGTTTCACTAGAAAAGAAGGAAAAACAAGTAGCTTCTTCCTTCATTCTTGAAGTTTCTTGAAGTGTCCAATGAGTATTAGAAAGAAAGATTAGCAATAGGAATTCATTTTGTGTCACTTCTACAATTGCACCAAATTGTGTTCTCACCTATTCTCAATCATTCTTTTTCTGTGATTTTTCCCCCTTTAGAAATAAGATAAGCAGATTAAAAAAAAAACCATTAACAACTTGACTTGACTTGTGGGTTGTATAGGGGTGGAAAGGAGACAAGTCAGCACTAGTCAAAAGCTAAACAATGGGAACGACCCTGAAAATGGTAAAGTTCATTCATTTATCTTTTGATCCACAAATAGAGGATATTCCTGTTTAATCTGCAAGACACAGACTTCTGTATTTCATACACAAAACAGCTATCTTCCCTAAACATAAAAAGGATTCTTTATATTCCTGAAGTAGCAAAAGTTTAGGGCTACATTTGTTTTTGTAGGAAGGATTTCCCTAACAGAAACTGGTCATATTGTTCTACTGCTGAGTCATCGATTCTTCAACCCCAAAAAAATAAAATAAAAAGCAAAACACCTTTCTTTTTGGAAATCATGGCAATCTGTGTTGCATGCATGTATTTTTGACCAGCTAACAACTGTTATATCAATTGAGGTGTCTTTTAGTCATGAATAATACTCTTACTTGGACAATACATTTTTCATGTACCAATTGAATCACTAAGGCGGTTTGTGATTGGGAAGTTCCACTTCTCTTTGGCAGCCCAACACCTGCTTTCAAGATAATAATAATAATAATAATAATTTTTATTTCTAACCCGCTCTCTCTCCCCGAAGGGACTCGAGGCGGGGCACAGGGAATTAAAAACAACTAAAATCAACAAAGTACAAAATTAAAAATACAAATATAAATAAATGACTAAACTAAATAAAAATAGATTAAACAAATAACCCTGCGCTAAAATCCCTTATAATATCCCCTAACCTTAAAAGAGACTACCCTAGGCCGGCCAAGCGAAAAAGATGTGTTTTTAGTTTTAGGCGGAAGGAGCGGAGGTCCGTGGTTGTTCTAATGTCGGGGGGAAGGTCGTTCCAGAGGGCAGGGCCCGCCACAGAGAGAGCCCTTCCCCTGGGCGTCACCCGCTGACAAAGTCTAGTGGACGGCACCCGGAGAAGTCCCTCTCTGTGGGAGCGAATCGGCTGTGAGGATGTATGGGGCAGGATCTTAACATCTTTAAGATGTTAAAGATGCTGACTGGTTTATTGAGATTAGATCAGTGATGGTGAATTTATAACATGTATGTCAAAGGAGACAGGCCATCATGTGTTTGGGTGACATGCCAGTATTCAACAGCACCCAACAACCAAAGCTGGCCCTATTCTTGGGCAACTTTCAGAAGCTGCAGAGACTGCATGGGAATGGGGTGTGTTCTTGCACAAGCTTCTTGAAGTCATGCATGAGGCCTGTTGTAGGAGATCTCCGTTGTGTTGTTGTGGTGAAGAAAGATGCTTAGATAGGAATCAGATTTCTGGGAAAGCGCACAGAACAGCTATGGGAGCTTCCCCATGGGAAGGCACACCAAATAGCTGTTCAGAGCTCCCTTTTATTTGTTATAAACCATTTACATGACAGAAGCTGATTCATTGATCAAAGTGCACTTGTAATGGCTAGCTAAACAAAGCTCATGGTTAATACAAAGCTCATGGTTAATATAAAGCTTATGGTTAATGCCTATCCATGTGTACAGTTCAAAGTTTAGTGCTTCAAACGATGTAATGTGCTTATGTGCCAATTCTTAAGTTTCACTCTCTTTGAAGAATTAATCATGAAGGATCACTATGTTGACTGTTGCTTTTTTTCCCAGCGTGGTTTGCCAGCCACTGAGAAAGCAATAATCTCCACACGTTGGGAGACAGAAAGTTGCTTAGCGGAATGTGCAGCTAGAGAAATGCTGGTAAACACACAAATAGTATCTCAGACACTGTTAGTAAAAAAACAATTAGCTTTACTGGTGTTGTAAAACTAAACTACTGCTTAACAAACAGTGATAGTAAAATGAGTCAAACAAAGTCCTTAACAGACAAACAAATTGCTTACAGTCAGCAATTAACGAGTCTTCCTTCTTCCTTCTTCACACAGTCAGTCACGGCACATGAGCAGATAGCAAACACATTAGAGATATCAGCAAGGAGACCAATTAGCAGAAATATCAGCAAATCCAGCAGAGAGCAATTATCAGAGAGAACGTGCATTCTGCTGACTTCCTCTTATAGTGGAGATAATTACAGTCTCCAATTACAGTCTCTAATTGTATTCAAGCATCTTAAAGCCACAATGACCATTTGTCATCATAGTATTATATATTGCCTACCTAACTCTAGGAGTCTACTCCTAACACACTGCAATCAATGGTTAGAACGATGCTAGCTGATGCTGGATTGCCTGACTCGTGGGGGGAGGCAATAATGTGTGGGAATAATATGGCTAACCTGTTTTGGCTCATGTGCCAAAAGCAGGGGGAGTGCAGGGGAGTTGTGCATAGGCGTGCCACACTCATAATGCTGTGTGTGTGACCCCCTGCTTTTGGTGCGTTTTCCACCCTCCCCAGGCTCCAGAGGCTTTCTAGGAGCGTGGGGAGGGTGAAAACAGCCTCCCCCCCATCTTCAGAGGCTTCAGGAGCTTCACTGAAGCCTCCCGAGGACAAAAAATGGCCTCAAAAGAAGGCCTAAGTCAGCTGGTCAGCACACACATGCACGCTGGAGCTGACAGGGCAACGCCTCGCGTGCCCTAAGAAATGGTTCCGCGTGCCACCTGTGGTACCTGTGCCATAGGTTCGCCATCACTGTACTATAAGGTAGTGTGCAGCAAATCTTGGGGAGTGCTCGCCTACAGAAGCAATCACGTGTTGCCCAAGGGTTGCACGTCTTGGAGCACAGCATAAGGTGACCTATTTGAGTGGAAGTGATGGCACCAGAATTAAAGTCAAGGAGGAGGCCTAACTTCATGCTGTCACTGAGTGCTACTGTTCAGAGTGTCCTAGATTTGGGGTGTGTGTGTGAGAGAGAGAGAATTGTTTCTCTTTTGTTCAGGGCATAAGGGTTGATGACATGCTAGCAGAGTCAAAGTAGGCATTTTCCAAATTTTTGACATGCCAAATCCAAAAGGTTTGCCATCACTGGATTTAGACTGTCAGCCATCAGACAAGGATTTTTTTTCATCAATTGTGCATCAATTGCATAATTGGGATTCTGTTTGCGGAAGAGCAAAAAAAATGCATCAAGCAAACAAGAAAATGGGTTACTATATTGATATTAAAAGTCAATGTGTTGGGAATCTCTCCTTTAGGAGACAGAAAGTTGTGTAGCAGAATTTACAGCAAGAGAAAAACGTTGCTAGTAGACACACGAATAGAGTCTCAGACACTGCTAGTAAAAACAAGTAGCTTTACTTGTGATGGAAAAAATATACTACTGCTTCACAAGCTGTGATAGTAGGTATTGAATCAAATACAGTCCTTAACTCAAAAACAATTGCTTACAGTTGCAATCCACGATTCTTCCTAGTTCTGCAGAGAGAGAGAGAGAGAGAGAGAGAGAGAGAGAGAGAGAGAGAGAGAGAGAGAGAGAGAGAGCAAGCTCCTGGCTTCCTCTTATTGCTGAGTTAATTACAGCAGCTAATTGCTTTCAAACATATAACATTTAAAGCAACAAAGACCATTTCTAATCATGGTTTATATATATTGCCAACCCAACACTAGGATTATACTCCTAACACAATGTACAATGCAAGTATGGACTCTGCAAAATTTTCTAAACTACAGTTCTAGTATCTAATAGGTATTATATTATTTCATTAATCATTGTCCTTGGGATTAGGTTAGTTTGATGTGAAGCAGTGAGCTGGCAATTTGGTTCAGGAACTGTGGTTTGTTTCCTTTCTAAGCCTGTTCCATTGCAATTACTACCTCTTTGTCCCACAAAGATTAGAACCATCTGCTGTTTCTATTTTTGCCCAAAGCAGAAATCTTTGGGTTTCTTCAGAAATAAAGAACTTTTATTATGATTCCCCCTCCCCCGCCCCCCCAGCAAAGTCAGGTCCTATTAGTCTGCATCCTGTATGCAGTGATCCCATACCTCAATTTTAGTTTGCGCTTGAATGTAAATAGATAGGTCAGTGTTTCTCACCTTCTCACCCACAATTCCCTAGCCAGCCATCTTCGAGTGGCCAAGATTGAGAAATGCTGGAATAAATGATGGGTCAATAAGATATGTAACAAAGTTCAGCCAGCAAAAGGAGGTGGCAGTTTTGGGAAAAAAATATATAGAAGAAGCCTGTTTTAATTATTTATTTTTCCCTCACCATTTATTTTTTCTAGCTGCTTTTCCTCAGAACTGGATTAATGGATTGGAGATTGGTAGGGAATGAAAGTTGGGAGACATCTGCTTTGCTTGGTAGGATCCCTTTCAGCCTCACCCTTCTGACTGCTGGCTGGAGGAGCTCTGGGATATGTGTGTGTGGCTTGGAGGTACGTGTGGGTTGAGCCCCATGGCCTGGGAGGCTGAGATTTGGAGTATGGGGAGCTGTGGGCAAGAACTGCTGTTAGAAACGGGCAGGGGAAGATATGAGAGAAACCTGAGAGCAGACATTCACAAGGTGAATAGATGTGATGACACATCATTCCCATTTGCCAGCCCAGTCCTCTGCATTTAAACCAGTAGTGGGATTCAGCCACTTTGCACCACTTCAGGAAAACCGGTGGTTCACTTTCTGAGCAGTTTGGTGAACTGGTTGTTGGCAGAAATTAGTGCAGAGAACCGGATGTTAAATTATTTGAATCCCACCACTGATTTAAACCCAGTGCTAGGTCACTACCATATATCGTAGTAATGCTATATCTGTTCTGGCCTTCCTTGAACAGCCGTAGCTCAATCCTGGCAAAACAAAGCGGTTAATGGGACTTGGATCTTCTGATTTGGGATATTTGTTATCCTTGCACCTGAATGGGATGCTGACTACATTTGGGACTACTTTGTAAGCTAAGTATCTTCCTAGACTCTTGAATCCTACTCAAAGAAGAGTGGTAGCCGTGGCCAGAATAGCTCTTGCATAAATCCTACAGGTGTTCCAGTTGTGCCCATTCCTGGACCAAAAGATAGTCCACACGGTCAGCCACTCCTGTCTTATACCTTGCAAGGGGATTATTGTGATACACTTTACATGGGGCTGCCATGGAAAACCATTCAAAACCACATCTGGTTCAGAATGCAGTGGCATAAGCAGAGACAGGCAGCCCTTTCTATGCCCATCCAGCACCTCTGGATTCATGAGCTGCACTGATTACCAGTAAGCCTCCAGGTGCAATTCAATATGTTTGAGTTATCTATACTTTCTGACATGAACAAAGCCTAGCTATCGAATTGTCCGTCTCTCGTGGTATCTGCCCATCCTGTATGATCAGACAGAGGCACCTTCTTCAGAGCCTTAGCAATTAAGCACTTTTATCTAGGTTGTATCCACCATGCAATCTTCCTTGGAGTCCTTTGGGAGGCACAGGATTCCTCCTGGAGATTATATTGGCTGCCCCATTATCTGGTTTCCACTGAGCCCTAAAAAAACAGTTTCTTCTTCAGCCTTGGGTTGGGGTCAGTGGTGGCTTTCCATATTTTTTACTACCGGTTTGCTCGTGCGGGCATGTGCGTGCACGGTGCTTCTGCGCATGCACAGAAGCCTCTGGGTGGGTGGGTAGAGCGTCCCGCCAACCACCACTACTGGTTCGTCCAATCCGGGCCGAATTGGCAGAAACCCACCTCTGGCTGGGGTGTCTGATGGGCTCCTCTGGATTAGTGCTGATAGCTGGTCTATGATTATAGTCAAGGTTCAATTTGAAAGTGGTGTTACAAAATATTGTTTTTATGGTTCCCTTGAGGAAATGGTTTTTTAAAAATATTATGTTGCATGTTGCTATTTTTAATTTTGTGAAGTCACTTAGAGTCATTTTGGGAGCTTAGAAATTAGATTGACTGGCTGAATAAATATAGGCAAGGGTTGGATCTCTCTTCTTCAGAATAAAAAGCAGCTTGAAATTTTAACTGGAGGGAAAATAATTAAGAAACTCTTCTCGATTTTTATTCCTTCCTCTAACTTCCAATATACATCTTGATTTTTTAAAACAGCATGCCACACGTGTGCTTAGAATTTACTATAATTCTGTTGATTTGTATGTGTTCCTTTTGATAGTATTTTAGACATCTCTGTATGGGGAACGTGTGAAATGCAGATGTATGGACAGTGTCTGTATACAAATTCTGTGCCTCTGAGGAAATGACCATTATGACTCTGGGAGACTCGGTACCAAACAACGTTATAAAGCAGAATCAAATGTTCAGTAGATTGGGATGCTTGGTTCAGAGGACAGGTAACTCCTCTTCGTCATGTCTGAAATATTTTTCATGACATTTCAATTGTCACAAGGATAGCCGTACAGCTCTCATCTCTTGACCTGAAGTGAAACAGATAAAATCACTTGATTCTTGAAAATAAATAACCTTTAGTTATATTTAAATACCAGGCAATATGTGGTATGAACCTTATTTAAGCATCAAGGATTGAGAGTTTTGAAGTATGATTCATGATTAGAAACCACCTTCAATGCCAGAGGCCACGCCAAGAATGTTAGAGTAGGGTGTTATCTCTGTAATGAAGAAGTCCAAGAAAGTGTTGCATGAAGAAAACATGAATCTCCCTTATGAAGGTTAAGATTAAGAATAAGAAAGGCAGAAATCCAAGCAAAGAAGAATTGGAATTCTTGAAAAAGAAACACAAATGTTGAAATTATGCTTTGAATTTGTTTGCGGACGTGCATGGTTGTTGTTTTTTTTTTAATGAAAGTAAAGTAAACATTGTGAGTATGCATGGGTTGGGCTTTGTGGATTAATTCTCTGAGTATAGCCACAGATGGCAGAAACAAGATGTAGCATGCCTTGGCAGTAACATTTAGGTAAGCTTGAGGATTTAACACCTTTGAGACAACCCTCTCTTGAAGAATGGGGCCATGCAAACTTGCCTCAATGTGCTGAAGGAAACAATGGTTTCTAAACAAAGACTGTTCGTTTCTTCCATGCATTTTTACAGTTAGTAAGACAGTGGGAATTATAGGAGGGAGGGAAGGAGGGCGGGCGTTATTTCAATTGAACAACTGTCAAGAAAATGAAGGTTCAACAGCAACCGTTTAAGATAAGTTTAAGATAAGTTCCACTTGTGCTCCAGGAAAGGATAGATTTGAATATTTTATGCCATGTAAAATGCAAATACTTTGCAAAGTCTCATGCACTCTTATGTCTTTACATATCAGGGTCCAAAGAACCACAATATGCCTGGGTCTATTCAATCAACCCCATGTTGGAGAGGCATATTTGCATCATCTACAAAAGTTCACCAGTTGAACCTTATTAAGGATGCATATTTGCTATCAGCACAATAACAATGCCAGAAAAGAATACTATTTCCACAATCCCATTGCAGAGGTCTTCTATTTCAACCACAATAATCAGAAACTTTCCTTGCTGTTTTTGCCTACAACTTGTTGCAATGAGTGAGCTACATTGTTCAACCAAATGCAGAAATTAGTGGCTTCCAAGAGATGCAGTTCTCCAAGGTATTCTTCCAGCTTTCTTCTAGAGCCTCTCCCCCACCTCCCTCTGTTCTTGTGGTACATAGGGTTAAGTCTTTGAAGTTTCTTAGTCTTCGTCATGCTGTCAGCACGATTAAGCCCTGCCCTTATTTCCGGGCCTGTACAAAAGTCCTCCTTACTGCCTTTCCCTTAACTGCCCTGAATGAATGGATCTCTTCCAGAATTTCTCCATTAATAATGTAAAGGATTTGCTGCTTCCTGTATTTAAAAAAATAACCTCCCCCAAACAATGTAGACAAAGCAAAAATTAAGCTGCTACTTCCAGCAAGTCCATTGTCTTCTGGATCCTGTGTGCAGGTGCAGATTGTATGGACATTAATTTATGAAGCATGCACGAAATCAAGAACTAAAACATATGCCTGATATTATGAAAATATTTTTGTCACAACAATGGATGGAAGCTACATCTCTTTTTGAAAGTGCATCTTCAACATGGGCAAATGATGTTCCTTTCCACTATCTTGCTGATTCTGACCAACCACACTAGCAAAGGTTGCTGAAAAGCAGCATAAGGAATGTTTTTAGTGAAAGAAATAATGGATCTGTGCCCATTTCAGATTGCAACTTCCTTACAATGTACTTTAGTATACATTATTTTCAACAAGGGAACAAGCTTTCCAAATGACGCCCATGGATATCAACTGGACCAAAACGGGGGACTTTCCTGTCCAATGGGAGCGGTTTCGGGTATTAGGTTTACAACTGTTTCCGAATTATTGCATCTAGGTGAATTTGAATTTGAATTTTATTTTTATAACCCGCTCTCTCTCCCCGAAGGGACTCGAGGCGGGGCACAGGGAATTAAAAACAGTTAAAAAGGCAAAATACAAAATTAAAACAATAAATGTACATAAATGTGATATTATCAAAAACATGCTTTTACCCTGGGAAGGTTTTTCCCAAACAAGAAGTATTCTGGTTGTATTATGGATTATTAATAGCTAGTAATAAAGAAATATTTGGGGACATGGAAAATTACTAAGAAGACACGTTGCTTTAAAAATAGAATTTTAACTTTGCACTCTCATTTGGGGTCACTAAGCCTATGATGTAGGATAACAATAAGGAATGGACTTTTTGGTGTGTGAGGCTTTTCTGAGATGTAAGAACTAGTTTTATGTTCTAAATATAAGAAATATCTGAAGCAAGCCAGAAGATCATATAAACATACATTCTTGTTTATTCAACCAGTGTTCTGTTAGCTTTCTGTTCTCTTAACAATAGCAAATCTTGACAAAGCTAAGCATCAGAAGATGATTTCGTCAGCAGCTGAGTCACAATTCAGGTTTAAATAAAATGCACCGTTTCAGCTGTCTTGGCCACCAAAACATATGGAGATTTGGAAATGGCTCTATCTACTGTGTCTCTTATGAGATTGTAGGCATAGAGTCAGCATGGCACTTTGGCTCTCCGTGACGCCTGCACTGCCTCCCTGAGATGTGCTGAGTGCTGAGACTTTGACAGAAGCATAAAATAAGTTGTCTAACACAATTTTATATTCTACCATGAAGACAAATGTACAAGGTCTGGTTAGTGGATACATTGCAAGGTAGGATAAATGAGATGCCAAATAATATTTTATACTCTTCTGGGATCAAATGGAAAATGAATATTCCAGATAAAAGGCCAAGAGGCTGGGGGGCTGGAACACATAAACTTCATTTTGTTCATGACAGCATATATATCTACATCTTTCAGTAAAAGCCATAGGGATATATTTTGACCATATCTCTCCTTTTATTGAATGAATATTAATTCAAATTTATTCTAAGGTCTTGAAATGCACAAGTAGAAAACTTGTGAGAAGACTTCTCTTCACCTGTTTAATTAATACTAATAACTATTCTAAATAGAATTACGTTTAAATATGTTCTTTAACTTAATATTACATTGCTAAGAATCTGTTTTCAAAGAACAAGTTTATTTGTATCTCCATTAAAGTTCTTTACAGAACTTTAAATATCTTTAAAGTTCTTTAAATATCAAACTCAGCTTTAGGACAGTGATAATTATAACATTTCAAAAAACTTTACTGAAAAGTGCTTTAGTCCACCAAGTATTTTCTGGCCAATAAGATCCACTGCCTGTCATTGCATTTTATGCCTACATTGTTTCAGTTTGCAAATTGTACATTTAGTGGTCACTCATCTCATAGAATCATAAAGAAACCTCTAAATTTTACATTCATGACATTTGTTATTTGGCCAGTCTGGGATCAGTACCCTTCATGATAGGTATGGTCCATTGGGTTGCCACTTCTTTCAGCAAACTCAACATAAAAACGACTTCTGTATAATATAAACACTGCTGGCTGATCTGCCATAAAAATTCACACACAGTTGTGAAGGTTAGGTATCCTCCAGACTTCTTTGGTAAATTCCTATGAGAACGCAGAAATACCATCTCTGCTGCAGGTATTGTGTGCCAACTATTGTCATAATTGCATGGTAGCATTTTGCTACAAATTATTTGCAAATTATTTATAAATTTATGTATTTACAAATTGTTTGTTATTACTTGTACTTTTGCAAAAACTGTATCGGGGTATTCTATAGACAGTGGACTGTCCTCAGATCAGAGACCTTTTTCACTTTAAAAAAACGAGAGAGAGAGAGAGAGAGAGAAGGAGAGGGAGAGGGAGAGAGGGAGAGACTTGTTGTCAGCCCCACTGTGTAAACCTGTGTTTACACTGCATTTCATCAGTGCTACTATAAGAAAAATATTATCAGCAAATGTGTTAATTCAGTTGTTAGTGACTCATTTAAAAAAAGAGTCATATTTAAACTATTATATAACAGTTCTAAAATGGGAATTATTTTGTTCAAACGTTTACTTGTAAGGTCCGACCCTACAGAGAAAGTAAGCTTCACACTTACTCCTATTAATGCTAGCTGGAATGACAAAGAATATAAAGGTTACAGTCCAACATCTAAGGGCCATCATTTATTTGTACCTATTGTACGATATCTGAAACTCTGTTAACAAAGACGATCGTGGGATGGAAGCTCCAAATCATGACGAAAAGTTTATATTTAGGTTCTTGGAACAGTAGCTTCATAGTGCTAATGTAATGTTTTCTGCGTTTCAACAATTACTGAAATAATAGATGTTCCTATTCTTCAACAACACTTAATATTAATTATGGAGTAAGACATGATATTTCAAAAAATAAAATCATTTTGAGAGCATTGTCATCCGGCCAGAGCTACTGGATAATACACAGGTGCTTTGTGATGTCACTGCTACCATAGAAACGATTAGTCTACACTGGGCATCCCCTAGAGATGAGCAGGAGAGCTTAGAAAGCTGAGAGAAGAGACAACATCTTGAGTCTGGCAGGGTCATCGGAAACGCTCAGCTTCAAAACAGCATAATGTATACCCGTAATAATGGACAGGAAAAGAGAAATCGACAAGCAGAGCCTTATCCTTGTGGAAGCAAAAGTTTAGAACAAATCATTTCAATGGATGACTGTGCCAAACTTATTATTGATGGTGCGTTAATGAAGATACAGCAGCAGCTACTGAAAAAAGCAAAGCAAGGTGGACCGTGTGTGTCAAATAATCCTTTACTTGGTTTCAAACGTCAGGATTCCAATTACGAGAGGCCAGGGATGACCATGGGGGGCACTATCCCTAACTTTAGCCCTCCAAAACGAGGAGGGGTGTGGCAGGACACTCAGTACCAAGAACAAAGGAAAGAAGACATCTCAAGCATCCTCACATCCACCATCCAGAAGGTCATGCGTGAAGCTGTTTCTAATGTAGACAACAATAGCAACAACATGAATAGAAGTCTTCGGCAAGCCCCTCCTCCTGAAAGTAAGACTCAGAGAATAAAGGCTCCCTCAAAACTACCCAGTGGACCACTGGATATGTATGGCAACACGGACCGTATGAACATGCTAGATATTGACCAGCTGGTTAAATCTATGACTAAACTGTGTCTTTTAGAAACTGGAAGCAATGGCTCGAATTTAGGCAGTGGAGATACATCCCATAAACAATATAATGGTTCATCTCAAAATTTAGGAGGACCAAGAACAGCTGCTTTGGTCAGATCTAATGTCAGACAAGGTGGCACAAATGGACTTATAGTAACTAATCAGAATGGTGAAAATGGCTCTTTGAACAAAGAGCTCCAGGCTGTCCTCCAGTGGATGGTGGCTTCTCATTTCAATGTGCCCAACCTGACTTTCTTAAATGACAGAGAAGGAGAACTGGCTGACCTTCCACAACTGGCTCAAAAAGCAACCCAAAAGGGCTACAGTGTGGGAGAAATTCTTCAGAAAGTCATGAGGTACCTTGAAAGAACAGAGATGGAGGAGGCCATGGGGAAACGGTCTCAGTGTGGACTGATCCGCTGGCTACATGGCAACTTGTAAGCGCCAGTTCTCCCCCCTCACAGTGATGCAACACAGCACAGGCCCCTTCAACTGCATTTCCCTAGTGGATCTGATCACCACAGCATGGCTGCCAAGAACAGCCTATTGACTTCAACATGGCAGCTCAGCAAGATCACCAATAAAAAAACATTTTTTTTAAAGGTGAACTTAGGAGAAAGAGTCTTATTTTATTATTAGTCCAACATCATTAAGAAATAAGAACCTGGGCATGCATATTTGTGAAGTTGTATATACTCTTTTGATTTGTTACTTTGATCTCTGTGATTATAGTCTAATACCCCAGAAGCCATTAACTTCATACTTACTCACTATTGCACGTAAGTGCAATATAGTAACCTAAAACAGTTTAGTAGATTTATACTAAGAAAAGCTGCCGTGCATAGGTCAAGTGACATCTATACGGTGTTCAAAAAAGTCAAAATGGCAGCTATTTCTAGAGTTTCCACTCTTTTTTTGTGAGTATCCCACATACGGGCCATATAAAAAAGAGGCGGAGTTTTGATTGCGCCAGTGCAGCTGCCATCTTGCCTTTTTTGTCCCCTCTGTAGAAGCCCTTGTAGACATTTTTCTGAAGAAAACAAAAGGCAGAGCTATCTTTTTAAAGCCCTGATCTTTTTTAGAGAGCCAACATAGATGCAGGTTGTTCAATTCATTCCAAATCTTTTACATGCATGTAAAAGACAGGCACAGATTGAATGACCAAGAATTTAGCTGGACTTCCTAACCATAATCTTATTAATGTATGAAAAAGCTCTAAATAAATAATAGGCTTGTTCTGAGGGTTAGAGAAGCAAGACATCCGTCTCATTGGCATCAATGAAAATTACGGATGTGTTTTGTTAAAAACACATAATCTATAGTCACCAAATGCTCCCACACTCCGTTTCTCAACCTGGATAGCTTGAAGATACATGGATTTCAACTCTCATAATTGCCCAGCCAGCATATCCATGCATTTTCAAGTTGCCAAGATGAGAAACAGCGTTCTAAACAATGGCATGGACCCATGAAACAGCAATCATACAAACTGTCTGCGTGTGCAAGAGAAAGGCTACATCTGGAATATCACTCTCAGCAAGATTGGAAAATGAGTCTAGAGCAGAGAAAAAAGGGAGGCAATATTAGCAATATCACTCAAAACGTCTGGAATCTTAGGTTCCCTCCACATCATTTTTGTCATCCCAATATCACAAACAGAAGTAAATACATTTTTCATTTTTTTTAAAAATGATAAAAATAAACATCCTTTTTCAAAAACAGCCATCACTTTCAGGACTGAATACAGGTGCAGTAAGAAGCAGAGAGTGCTTAATATTTCCCTATTCATTCTTCCTCCATTCCTACTTGCTCTGAAGACGGCTAAAGAAACGTTTTCTATCTTCTATTTGTCTGTTTTTCTGCATTCTTACCAGAGGTGGGTTGCTGCCCGGTTGGTCAGGATTGGGCAGTAAAAGCTGGTAGTAAAAGCACGCACGCATCCACGAGCAAACCGGTAGTAAAAATAATAGAAACCCACCACTGATTCTTACCCCACAGATTAACAGATTAACAGAGTTGGAAGGGACCTTGTAGGTCATCTAGTCCACTTCAGAGGTGGGTTGCTGCTGGTTCGGCCCAGATTGAATGAACCGGTAGTAGCAGCAGCGGAAGATCCCGCCCGCCCACCCGGAGTCTTCTGTGCATGCGCAGAAGTGTTACACACACAAGCAAGCACAGAAGCGCACCCGAACTGGTAGTAACAAAATTAGCAACCCACCACTGGTCCACTTGCCACATTACATTAATATTTTTGTTTGTCCTCTTCCAAAAAATAGTTTTAAAAATAGTTTTAGCTCAGGTACAAAAGTTTGCTGATGACATATAATTATTTCCTCAAATGGGTACAAAGGAAGAGCCCATTTTGTAAAGGAGTAGAACTGAGAAAGAAATTCAGGAGGATTCTCTGGGTGGCTGCCATCCGCCTTTGATAGCATCTGATGTGATTGTCCCATGGTGCTTAAACTAAGCCTTGGCCTTTGCTTACTTAGTGATGAAGATGCGGTCCTCCCAACTATTCAGTGGGCTCTTCAATTTTACTCATACTTTAGATCAGTGATGGCGAACTTATGGCACGTGTGCCACAGGTGGCACGCAGAGCCATTTGTCAGGGCACATGAGGCGTTGCCCGATGCTGGCCAGCTGACTTCGGCCTTCTTTTGAGGCCATTTTTCACGCTCCAAAAGGCTCTTGAATGCTCTGGAGGGCTAAAACCAGCCCTACGAGTAAACCGGAAGTCGGTTCCCGAACTTCCAGTTTGCCTATAGGGCCGGTTTTTCACACTTTGGAGGCTTCAGGGAAGCTCCTGAAGCCTCCGGAGGGCCTTGGGGGGGGCAGCTGTTTTTGCCCTCCCCAGGCTCCTATAAGGCCTCTGGAGTCGGGGGGGGGGGGGCGGCGAAAAAAGCACACCAAAAATGGGGGGAAGAACTAGTCGCGTGTGCATGCACGCTGGGGTCATGCGCATAGCATTATGGGGGTGGCACGCCCACGCACAAACCCCCTGCGCTCCCCCCGCTTTGGCACGTGAACCAAAAAAGGTTCCCCATCACTGCTTTAGATGATCCTGCCATTTGTAATAATTGCTATACCCCAGCCATCAAAGATATTAGCAATGAAAAATTATGACAAACGATTGGATGTGAGAGAAAGCATGGGTTGTATCTTTGTTTGTTTAGAGAAAAATACGATAAACTGAATGGGCTTGAATTATGGATTACCTGGCATTAAGAAGGAGTTGATAGTTTGTGTTAAATATGACAACAATGGTATATGATAGAAGTATGATAGCAGTACATGGAATGTAGATAGTTCAATTCACAGCAGCAACATGGTCTTTAAGCATGGCATCACAAGTCCAAACTGACTTATGTCAGTTCTGGCTGCAGCCTCTGTCAGCCTCCGCTTTATTGCTTGCTTCGGCTGTCATTGAAACGGGGAGGGAGGGAGTCAGGACTGCTTCCTTCATAATTCAAGAAAGACCATGCTCAAACCCATTTGGAAAGTTTAAGGTTACTTTTACTGAATATGATAAGACCGCAGCGAAAGTCAAGCAAGGAATGAGATATTTAGGCGCGTAACATACGTATCAAAGCATAACCCATCCCTTAACACCCCTTGACCCCAGCCTATTATCCAATGCAGATTCATCCATGATGTCAGGTGGGCCACATGCTCAGGAGCATCATCACAATGGAATGCAAGACCATTAGCCTTGGCGATATCAGGCCCAGGCTCCATCCTCCTCCAGCACACTTAATGTCCAGTACCCACAGCCCCTCCCTCCCCGTTTCTAAATGGCAGCCGAAGCAAGCAATAAAGCGGAGGCTGACAGAGGGGCTGTGGGGGTTGGGCATTATATGTTGCAGGAGGTGTTTGGAGCCAGGAGCTGATACCGACAGTGGTCAAGATCAACGGTCTTACATACCATTCTGATGAGGCTCTTGAAGAGGCAACCCACATGACATCAAAGGTTTTTTTGCATTGGACAGTGGGTTGGGGGGGGGGTTATAGGGGAAAGGGGATTGACAATGCTTGATATGTATGTATATGTATACTTTCGCACCTGAATACCTCAGGCCTTGCTTGAATTTCACTGCATTCTTTTCGTAACCAGTAAAAGTATTCCTAAATCTTTCAAAATGGATTTGAGTGGATTCTTTTTTGGTTATCATTAGAGGCAGACCTGACAAGTTATTAAGCAAATCACAACAGGCGGTTAAGTGCAACACCATGTTTCTATGACTTGTGACTTTCTGCCAGCTTCCACACCGACTCTGCTTGTCAAAAGCCAGCAGGGAAGGTTGCAAGTGGTGATCATAGGAGCCCAGGATGCTGTCACTGCTGTAAATGTGCACCAGTTGCCAACTACCTGAATTGCCACATGTGCAGAGCGTCAAAAAGGTAAGGTAAGCAAAAAGCAGGCGTGGGGGGAATCCTCTGTGCTGCACAATTTATATTAGCTAGATATATTTATATTTCTAATTATAGTAGAAATCCTGCATACTAGCTAATATAAATCATGCGTCACAGCTGATCGTTGGAAAAACCGGTTTGCCCAAACCTGTTTCATTTATTTTACTACCGGTTCGGGTGAACTGATAGCATTTCACCCCTGGCTTATACATATGTTTATGTCAGTGGTGGGATTCAAAAAAAATTACTACAAATTTTTACTGTGGGCATGGCTTAGGTGGGCATGGCTTAGTGGCCGTGGCAGGGGAAGCATACTGTAATATCTCCATTCCCTCCCAGTCAGCTGGGACTTGGGAGACAGAGAATAGATGAGGGCAGGGCCAGCCAGATGTGGTATTTGCCGGTTCTCCGAACTACTCAAAACCTCTGCTACTGGTTCTCCAGAACTGATCAGAACCTGTGGAATGCCACCTCTGGTTTATGTGTAAATTTTTGAGGTGTGTTTGTTGGAGATGTGAATATACGTGGACTTATACTTTCATATAAAAATGATACTGTGTTTAGAAGTCCAACGTTTCACACTGGAATGCAATGAGAAATGTGAAATCTGAGAATTAAGGCATCAAAGACCAAAATACTGTACTTGTACCTGAGAAAATAATGGGAGTGAATCGTTATAAGCTATACATCTTCTAGAAGAGGGAGATAGGTTGGTATGCTTTAATATAGCCTATTGACTGGGGAATCCTGAGAACCTACACATCTTTAAGTTGCCAAGGTTCAGAAACCCTGCCTTAAAATAGAATGCTTACCAAAGATGGAAAAATGAAGGAAGAGGTTTTATGAAAATGTTCCATGAGGGCAAAGGCAGAAGCACGGGGCCTGAGAGCAGACCGATCCATTGCAAAAACAATGCATCACTGTCAACTGTTTCTCCCACCCAAGACCAAATGGCCCTCAGCTTGTCACAACCAATGGGCAGGACGTAGAAATGTCAGAGTTGAACCTCGGTCTTGCATATATACAGCTTGAGTTTCAGAGTCCGCTGTTGCTGCCTTCCTTTTGTACAATCTCAGATGTTCCTAGAAATAAAATTAACTGATCAAGAACTGGGTGTCTTCCATTTGCACATTGGACTGGGTGAAATTTGACATCCTGATGGAGGGATTGTAACATATGGTCTTTTGCAAGGAATTAATGTTTGTTAAAGGAAGCAAAACTAACTAGGTAAGAGGTTTCATGCCTACTTTTTAATATGGAAGTAAGATATGGCCCTAAATATAAATACATTTGTAGCTAGGAATCCAACACTTAGATTAAACTATTTTATTAATTGATTGCAATAGTTTTACTAATGCTTTAAGGCAGAAAATAGGGCTTTGTGCATGAGTGGAAGGCACTTGCCCTCACATGCAAAGCTCCACTTGTGCAAGCAGAGAGTGCTCGTGTGCGAAGCTCCATGCATGCAAACTGAGCTGTGTGCGCGAGTGCCCTCTGCACAAGAAAGGGGAGCGTTGTGCATGAGCACACACGCCCTCTGCTCAGCACCCTCCGATCACACAAGGAGAGATTCACAGGTTTGTGCTTGCCCATCACTGGTGTGGCCTGGTTTCAAACAAGCCGTGACCTGGTAGTGGGCTGTGGCCTGGGGGTTGGGGACCCCTGCTTTAAGGACTGGTCTTGTCTTGAAGAGCAGAGAAGGATATGGAATGGCTAGTTAAGTGCTTTGCGACCGTCTGTTTTGTAGAATGTGAGAGTTGGAAGATCAGTGCTCAGCTCCATAAAATTCAAATGACCCGGACAGATAGTTGTCTAGTTTCTATGTGAACATTCATGAACATACATATCACCTCTAGTTGGTATCACTGTCCAATAACTTTTACAGTTAAGAAAGTTTCTTTCTTCCTCTTCCCACCAATTTGGAATCCACATTCCTGTAATATAAATACATTATTCCATGTCCTGTACTTTGGAACAATTAATTGGATGGAGGTGAATTTAGGACACAGTGTTCTTGAAGGCACGTCTGCAGAATTGTAAGGCTTCAAAATAGCCAATGTTTCTTGGATTATAGTGCAAATAACACATCTCCAGCAATATCTCACTATTTTTATGGCTGTCATAGCAGTCGACATTCTGTATTTTTTTGAGAGCAATCAAAACAGGAAGTATTTGTATTTAATATTCTTTGCATCCTTGCAAAGAAAGAAATAGCTTGGGATATACTCCTCCACTGTTGGTCCTATATTTCCAACCATTTCTGAGCACTACGAGGATCCAAGGATCAAATGTTTTCAGCACTTTCCTACATTAATACACTTTACAAGTACTGTAGGATATATTGGTTTTTAAGAAATATAAAAAATATTCACAAGCAATGCATATCAACCCCCCCCAACTCATAGATATCTAGTTAATGAAAAAAATGGTGGAGGATGCAGTAGTTTTGAACAACATTGAGTTTCATGCCTAAAGGTGTTGAGGAGAATTCATCTATACCAGTGATGGGGAACCTTTTTTGGCCTGTGTCCCAAAACTGGGGGGGAGTGCAGGGGGGTCGTGGGCAGATGTGTCACACCCATCATGCTATGTGCATGACCCCAGTGCGCATGCGTGCACGACCAGCACTCCCCCTGTTTTTAGCGTGCTTTTTTTGCCCTCCTCAGGCTCCAGAGGCTTTATAAGTTCGGGAACGGACTTCCAGTTTGCTTGTAGGGCCGGTTTTTCAGGCTCTGGAGGCTTCAAGGGAAGCTCCTGAAGCCTCTGGAGGGCGATAAATGGCCTCAAAAGAAGGCCAAAGTCAGCTGGCCAGCGCATGCATGCACACTGAGCAGCTCATAGGGCAACACCTCATGTGCCCTGATAGGTTTGCCATCACGGATCTATACCTTTACATTTCCCTGCCATAACAATACTTTTGTCAATGGTACTACAATGCCTTTCCCAGGGGTGTCTGTTTTGTGTGACATGTCATGAAAGATAGTAATGAATGTTCAACACTGTGTTAGGTTCCCAGATAGCTGCAGAGAAAATAGCAGGCCACGCAGGGAACAGAAAGACCTGGCATTGGCTAACAGCAGGAAAGTTGAAGAAAGAGATAGAAGGAGCAATTGTGGCCGCATAAGACCAAGCCTTAAGAACAAATGCATACAAAGACACTATTGAGAAGACAGCAACAGATACCAAATGGAGACGAAAGAAATAGGGGATCACCCAAATAGCTGCTCACAAGAACATTGCACAGACTGACTACAAACAATGGGTTGAGAAAGCATCAACAATGATGCATTGAAAGATCTGCAAGAAATAACATTGCAAGTTAAGACTGCAAAATAGACAAAATTAGCTAAATTGCTCTGGACTTTAGAGTTCAAATAGATAAGCACTTGTCATATGATATTTCAGAATTCACAATTTTTAGTAAGAAAGACAATAAAGTCAGAATAGTGGACGTTGTACTAAGTGGAGACAGCAGACTAGAAGAGAAAGAACTGGGGAAAATCACAAAAGACGAAGACCTGCAAATAGAAGTAGAAGACTGTAGCAAAAGACAGCAATGGTAGTACCAATGACAATAGGTTCCTTGAGTGCAATCCCCAAACATTGGGAGGACCACCTGAGCAACATCGGCAGGACAAAATAACCACCAGTCATCTGTGAAGGCAGCTTTATTCAGTACAGCTTACATCCTGCAGCAAAACCTTTATGAAGGGCTCAGTAGAGAATAAAAAGGCCAAATCCAGTCTAGACCAGAGGTGACATTCAGCAGGTTCTGACCAGTTCTGGAGAACCGGAAGCGGAAATTTTGAGTAGTTCAGAGAACCGGTAAATACCACCTCTGACTGGCCCCACCCCCATCCATTCTCTGCCTCCCGAGTCCCGGCTGATCAGGAGGGGAAGGGGATTTTGTAGTATCCTTCTCCTGTCATGCCCACTAAGCCACGCCCACCAAACCAAGCCATGCCACACCCACCAGGCCACACCCACAACCGGTAATAAAAAAATTTGAATCCCACCACTGGTCTAAACATGTGACTGACAATGGAAGCAACCATAAATTGATTAAAAAATCAATTATCAATTGAACCCCTGCAGACAAAGTGGACTATGTTGGTAGGTTCAAACTAAAAACTGTTAAGGCCACATTCAATGGAAACAAGCTGCTATTTCACTCCTAATAAAATCAGTTGTGAGGATATATAATGTATTAATTCTCAAATTGGACTAGGGGGAGGAGATTGGTGTATTTGCATACAATTGTGCAATTATATTAAGCATAATATCTAGCTACGAAATAAAGAGACAGTGAAACACTCTTGGCCTTTTTCTCCTAAATAGGTAGACGTTGTGCTTTTAAACTGGTGTCATCAAACACTACGCAACACAAACATTGCAAGAATAAACAGCCCAGCCTAGAAAGCAAACTCAACTGAACTCAGTGAAAAATATTAGCTGGGTTCAAATATCATACTAGGATAGTTAAACACATGCTTTGTTTAATAAATCACAGTGGCCTTCTGCTCAGTCATACAATTTTGCATCTAAAATTTTTGATGCCCTTAAAAAGTTGGATTCATACAGTGCAATAATTTTTAAAGCTTCCACAAGACTTGAATTGAAATCTAAAATGTGTAGGGCCTGCCATCAAGTTACATTGTTTGGAATATCACATGCCATTCATTCATATATATAGCTTGAAATAGATCTATACTAGTCTCCCTTGTTTATATATTTATCAGCACAAATGTAAAACACAAATGGAAACAAAGGCAACAAAAAAAAATAGCTTTCTGTCTGCATGGTCTCTTGTGATGAGCCGAAAGACAGAAAAGGAAAGCAGCTTGCTTCCTCCCTTAATTGGGGCTTATCAGGGTGTTGTGACACAAGTATATACTTATTCCCCTGGCTCAGCTGATCAGGAGGAGAACCTGTGGTCTAGTGGCAATTACAACTGCCTCACATGTAATACTTCCCTGGTTCAAATCCCAGTAAGGTATGGCTAGCTGATGAGAGCTAATAGCTTGAAATAGATCTATACTAGCCTCCCTTGATATTTATTAATCAGCACAAAGATAACACACACACACACACACACATAATTGTTTCAAAAGCTCTTTAAATATCACTTGTGAATATGTGTTATATATTGCTGATTAATGACTTAGTTTGATTTTGGGTGTTTTTGAAAATTGTATGCTAAGAAGGAATGAGTTTTTTGGGGTTCTTTCAATTACTGCTGCTTTCCAACATCTTCACAGAAACAACTACATCAAATTTGCTCTTCTAGGTACAATTGGTGCAGAATTTGAGAGATAAAATTTCTCTTATCCTGATCTCTCACCCACATATTTAGTCACCTTCTTTTTTTTAACTTACACCTCTATACAGAATTTTAAAACCTGTCCTGTTGGCTTCCTGTGTTCCCAACATATTCTTGTGAAGAAGTATCTGCAAATGTAATTAAAATTCTGTTTACTCAGTTCTCTTAATATACAACTGCAGATTAGCAATCATGCAGTGAAGATTTAATACTTTTTCCATTTTTTTCCATATTGCCCCTTCATTATGGAATAGTTGTGGTTCGTATGCGAATATATAGACTTTACATTATTTCACTGTGCATTTAAAACATGGAAAGGGAATACACCCAGAATTTAAAAGCATCTGACTGATTTCATATCTATGCAAGCTCCATTTTATTTCTGGGATTTTCATCTATAAGAGTATCATGAACTGAACCAAAAGATCATTTCCCCCTGGTAATAATACACGCAGGATATGCATGCAATAATACATTTATACTTGTTTCCTACAGAGCTCAGAGTGTTATTCTGACACGAATGTAGAATTTTGGAAGACCAGAGTTGTTTAGAATTAATGAAAGGAGGTTGATAATCTCTTCCTGCATCTGATCCAAATGTACACAGATAAATTGTACCTTGTATGGATTCCAGAAAAGAATCCCGTGTACAATAGCAACCATGACTCACGCTAACTTTAAACTTTAGCAAGGAACTATCCCCCATTTTAAAGACTTTTGGGGAAGTAATGAAAAGCCACAATAAAATGCCTGCTTTCAACCTCATTCTAGTCCATTCTGAGCAAACAGAACTCAAGCCAGCTTTCCAGCAAACACAAAAACACTGTTTTGGAGCAAAAAGTAAGTGTAGCTCATAGTTTTCCATAAACATTCTGAACAGTGTAGTCTTTCATGTGACAATTCAAATATTTCATTATTAGCATTGCCCATCCATTGGATGAAAGAATTCTTTTTTTGACATGGGTTTTATCATAAGCTGTTTATTCAATTTGGAAAAAGCCTGAATACATACTTTATTGTATTCATTTCATTTCCATGCAGCCCTTCCCCAAAGGCTAAGATACTTTGACATAAGAAAGGTCATGGCAGGGAAATGGTTCTGTCTCCAGGACTTTGGATATTTGGATCCAATGGAAAAACGTCTCATAAAGGTCTTAAGAGCCTTCTGAACAAACCAACAGAGAAATATGTGTAATATTTACAAAACTAAGTGCAATTATTTTATTTTTAAGAATTGAACTGGATCTGCACTAAGTGCTTTACAACATTAGTGACAAATGAAAAGCTTCCTCTGCTATAGCTTTGTAGAATACAGTATTCTCCCCTCAGATTAGAATGTCTCCAATCCTGTTGGCCTTTTGCAAAGTTTAAGAATTTGGTTATGTACTCAAGCCTGAAGCTTGGAATATGTTAAGGGCAGTTTCTTGACTTAGTGATAGTTGTCTAACTATCTCAGCTACTGTATGTATTTATTTTGGATGTTTTATTGTTTTGGAATAACTGTTGTATAGTTTTATAATTGTTAACTGCCAGAGCATTTAGCTGAGATGGGTGGGTATGAAAATTGACTAAATTAATAAATAAATTTATTTCAACATGCAGAGTTAAATTTTGCCTGGCTTTAAATTTGAAAAAAGGCTCAGGTGCTGTTTTTAACAAGCAGATGCTATTTTGAAACTCTGTAAAGCTCATCATGTCTAAAAATAGGAGAGTGGTCAAAGTATTCTAGTTTCTAAACTATCTGCAAAATGAAACTCCATTCAATGCAATTCACTACAGGAGAAAAAGCAGTTAATAAATAATGGATAACTTTTTATTCCATATTTTCTATATTAGCTCCAAGCAGGATACAGGGATTTTTCCAATGTATTTCATATGTGTAAAGCTGGCAGTTGCAATTAAGGCCCCATTCTTTTGTATTTGCATATGATGCTGCTGGACTTTGATCCATGTTGGTGATGATGGCGGCCATCTTGATCTTTCTTTAAACCTCCCCATGGATGTTTTTGTCTACAACAATCCTATGAGTTAATTAGTGTTAGATCTCGGGAACAGAGGGAGTCCAGACGCAGGCTAGCGAAGAAACAAGCTGTTTATTGGCAAGAATAGCGTAGGCGCTAAGAAAACTATATACAGAAAACAAGCGCGGTAGACAGGGGCTCCCGCGTTTGACAGCTACTTATATGCGAGCTGTCAAACGGGGAGCCAATCAGGTTGTTTCAGGACCCGGTTTCCCGCCAGTCGCGTCTGGGCCAATCAGACGCGACTGGCGGTTACAGGCTGGCTACAGCCTGTTGCCATGGTCCTTCCAGGCAGGATGGAAGACTTGCGGCTGGTAGTATGTCGAGACCAGTCGCAAGTCGAGGACACAACACCCCTTTCCCCCCTCGGTCTGCGCATGTGCGACTTGGCCGTCAGTCATGGTAAGTTGCGCATGTGTAGTCCACCAAGTAGGCGGGGCGGCGCCGGATCCGCCCAGATCTCCTCATTTGCTGTGGAGAGCTCGTCCTGGTAAGTTGCTCCTATGGAAGCTCCTCCCTTCGGGTGTGTCATGGCAGACTTCCGGAGGAGGCGGCGTCGGCTGGACCGGTGAGTCGGGGCGGGGGGGCGTGGCGGTCGGGGCATAGTCCTGTAGTGGCTGCCGGTTGGTGGTGGCTGGGTAGGGTGGGCCTTTAGGCGCAAAGGCCCGCGCATCCGTGTCAGCTTGAGCCAGGTCCAACAAGGTTTGCCGGAAGGCGGCGTGAGTGTCAGGGAGGCCTGAATGGGCAAAGGCCTTTTGCCAGTTTTGCGGAAGCTCGGATTGAGGTGGGGAACGGGGGCAACTTGGTAGGCCGGTCCCGGTGTTGGGGTCGATGGCTGTGGGATGTGGCGCCTTAGTTGATCCAGGTGGCGCTGCCACTCGGATCCATCAGGGAGGATGACCCTGTAAGAGCAGGGGCCTGTTAGGTCACAAATGGTGGCTGGGACCCACCTCGGATTCCCCCGCAAAATTCCGAGTGTACACCGGTTCCCCGGGTTGGAATAGACAGGGAGGGGGCGCCCCCAGGTTGCAAGGCTGCACCTCGTTGTAGGACGGGTGCAGCCTGTCCAAGGTTGTCCGCAGCCGCGTACGCTCAGCGAAGACGGTGTCCGGCGGGGCGGGCACATCGGTCAAGGTGAAGCAGCCGGCTGGCTGCTGCTGCTGGCGGCGGGCCTGGCATCTCTGGTTCTGCTGGCGGGATGGCTGAGCTTGCCGGTTGTCCGGGATCTGCCGCGGGGCTTCCGGGGCGGATGGCATCGGCGCGGGCAGTGCGGCATGGCAGACAGCTACTAGGTGGCCTTTTCCCCCGCAGCGGCGGCAGGTGGTAGCCCGGAAGGGGCAGTCGGTCCGGGGGTGATTTCCCCCGCAGCCCAAGCATGGTGTTCTTCCCGAGGTCACGGGGGTTTGGGTGACCGACCTGCGGCCGGCCAACCGCACGTAGGCGACCTGGTCTTCCAGATCCAGGTCGTCCAGTGGGGCAAGCTCCTCCACCAAGCAGGCGCGGGGAGATGGTAGCGGTCCTTGGCCATGGGCATAGTCAGCAGCGGAAGTCTCTGACATTTCGTAAGCCCGGGCCTCGTCCACCGCCTGCTCGAGCGTGAGCTCCGTCTTTGCCAGGAGGCGCCATCTTAGGCGGACATCCTTGACGCCCCAGATGAACTGTTTGAGGAGGGACTCGCTCAAGAAGGCGGCCGGGAAGTCACAGGGTATGGCCGTAGCTCTGAGGGACTGCAAGAAGTCGGCCACGGTCTGCGTCTGCTTCTGCAGGCATTGGCGGAAGGCAAACCGGTGTGCCATTTTGGATGGCATGGGCGCATAGTGCGCGTGGAGTCTCTCAACCAGGGTGTCCCACGGCAGGTCATAGACCGCTGCCGGGGCGGCTACAATGCGCGCGGTTGCGAAGAGGTCGTGGCCGCCGCAGCCCAAAAAATAGCCGAGCTTCCTGGCCGGCGACAGTCCCCCGTAGTCGTTAGCCAGCAGGAAGCACTCGAACCGGGCCATGAAAGAGGCCCAGGTCTCCTTGGAGGCGTCGAAGGGAGCGAACGGCGGCACTGATGCCATCTTGATCGTACCACAAAATTAAAGCGAGAAGGGGAAAAACATTTTTTTCTCCGGTGCTAGGCCTGGTCCCCAGCCCTCATCGCCAGTGTTAGATCTCGGGAACAGAGGGAGTCCAGACGCAGGCTAGCGAAGAAACAAGCCGTTTATTGGCAAGAATAGCGTAGGCGCTAAGAAAACTATGTACAGAAAACAAGCGCGGTAGACAGGGGCTCCCGCGTTTGACAGCTACTTATACGCGAGCTGTCAAACGGGGAGCCAATCAGGTTGTTTCAGGACCCGGTTTCCCGCCAGTCGCGTCTGGGCCAATCAGACGTGACTGGCGGTTACAGGCTGGCTACAGCCTGTTGCCATGGTCCTTCCAGGCAGGGTGGAAGACTTGCGGCTGGTCGTATGTCGAGACCAGTTGCAAGTCGAGGACACAACAATTAGAACAATTGGTCCAATGAGTTCTGTGACTAAAGAGTTTCTTTCATCCAGATCCAGTTCCTTAAGAACTATATACACCACAGAGACCTTCAAAGAGTGGCTCAATCAGAGGCATTGTCAGACTTTAAACACGAACAGTCATGGGTTTAACAGAATGTTTATTGCAGGTCAAGGACCAAGGCAAACATAGTCAAAGAACTATCCTCAGGCAGCTCCCCAAACCAAGAGATTTATGATGGGTCCCACCGATTAATATTTGTTGTGACTGTAAATTTCTCCATCTCTGCTATCCAAAGTAGCATTTACTTTGCTTAATAATAAGGCTGAATCAGGACTGAAATGGGGCTTAACGGTCCTCTGCAAACATTTCCTCAGTTTTATCTTTACAAGCTAGCATTTGTCTTTCGGATCAAAAAAATACAACTATGTACAAGAGCTTTATGGGAAAGGGAGAGGGAGGGAGGGAGGGGTTAATCAAGAAAACGACATAAGGACAAGGGTTAGAATAGCAAATTATTTTTTAAAAAATAATCCTGATGATTCAGGCTCTGTTTTTATCAGTCCTTTGCAGCTGCCATGAAAGCATAGCAACTGTGGAAGATCTGATTCACGACCTCTTTAGTCAGAGAAGAAATGCATAGTTACCAAAGAAACAATCTTCTTACAGCTGGGAATAAATAATGTATCTGATAAAATATTGATTCCTTGCCAAAAAAGGAGCGATTTCAGTATCTATGGGGAGTGTGCGCATGCATGTGGAGAAACAGGCGCATGCATTTTGTGTCTGGGTATCTATGATAAATTGTGAGGGTTTCTTATGGTCTCTTGTCTATATTGACTCCTGTTACTGTCGTGCTGATGCTGGGCTTAGGAGGGGTGTGTGTGTGTGTGTGTGTGTGTGTGTGTGTGTGTGTGTGTGTGAAAGTAGCACAGGTGCCAGCAATTGTCTGGGCAGCCTGCTCTCCCACATAAGTACCAAGAGCATCATTGGAAGGGGTTCCAAGAGGCAGCTGGCAGCTACTCTGGCAGGCAACAGTTTTATTTGTTGAGCAGTTCTAGAGGTGATTGGGTCTCTTTGGATCGGATGCGAATGTTACTGTTGGCACCAAGAAAACAATATGTATATACTTCAGGACAGGGGTGTCACACTCAAGGCCTAGGGCTGGGTCTGGTCCATGGGGTGCTTAGATCTGGCCCATGGGGCCACCCTGGAACCAGTGAAGGACCAGCCTCTGCCAGTGAACATGGAGCTCAGGAGGGCTGCACGTGGCCCTACTGAGCTCCATTTCTGCTGTCAGAGGGCTGCAGGAGGCCATCGCAGACAAAAATGGAGCTCGGGAGCCTATTGGGAATTTCGTTGTAAACAAGTACAATGACAACAAAGATTATACTTATTTTCACTGGCAGAGTGCTCGGGCCACCACAGGTGTGTCGTCCCCACCCGACATGAGTGACATCGAGCTGGTCACATTCACCCCAGCCACACCCAACCTGCCCCCTGGAAACATTTATATTTTCTTCTTGTAACCAAGTTATATGTTGTGTGTGCATATACGTTGAATACTGTGTGTACCTGTGCAGTACAATACAAAGTACAAGCCGGGCAAGATATACGCTTTTTACTGCTTTTTAAGCGATTCATCGTGGTTGTTAATTGAATCTGACTTTCCTTATGACTTTGCTTGGCAGAGACCCCCCTGGGAAATGGGGGATCACGTGACCCTGGAATCCTGCAACCATTGTAAATACATGCTGGTTGCCAAGCGCCTGAATTTTAACAAATAACACATGATGAGGGCACTGCGACAGTTGTAAGTACAGGAATTAGTTGTAAATCACTTTTTTCAGCACTGTCCTAATTTTTTTTTTGTATAACAATTTTTATTGATTTTACAATTTTATAATAGGAAAGGGGTATATAGGGTATTTAACAAATATTTTAGAGCTTCCATGTCAAGGTTGGTAACCTCCTCTGAGACTTCATACAAAGTAATTTCAATAAAAGGTGGAAAGAGATACATACATTTCATATCATAAATTCCATGCATTCAATCATTTGTTCGTGTTAACATCCATGTAGGAGTTACAATACAAATAAAAAAATCATTTTTGTGATCTTAGCCTCTTTGCTATTGTTCCTTCTTCTTCCTTACCGCCGGTGGGCGGAGCCATGGTCCCTCCCATTCCCACATCTTCGTCCTCCAGGGTTGAGGCATGTTTTTTAAGAAAGGCCTCCGCCTCTTCTACTGTTTTCATTCTAGCTCTGCCTCCCTCCCAGAACACCAACATTCCCTCTGGCATTAACCATTTGAACCACACCCCTTTTTATATAATTTTTTTGATAAGAAGGGATCTGTTTTTTTAGGGATCTGTTTCAATATGGCAATCTCTTTTTGTTGATATATCAAAGGTCCTTCCCTCTGCGCTCTCAGAATCTCATCTCTTGTTGACCTTTTTACAAATTTAATATGAATCTCTCTGGGTACGTTATTTATTCTGGCATATGCTGAATTGATTCTATAAATCAGGTCTATATCCCCCCAAATATGTTCTTTATTCTTTTTAGTATATTCTGCTAAAATCATGCTCATTAAATCTTTTAAATTCTCAGAGTCTGACTCTGGGACGTTTTGAAACCTTTTAAAAAAAAGACATTTTTTCAAAATCTATTCTTGACATATGACCAGTAATATCTGTAATATCTTTCTGAAATTCCTTCAACTCTTCCCTCATCTCAACTGCCCCTCCCTCCAACCCATCAATTTTTTGTTTATTTTCTGTTATAGCTCTTTGTGCCTCCAGTAATTCCAATTTTGCGCTTATATTGTCTTTCCGGATCTCTCTTATTTCCTTCATTATGCTTTGCAGCATCTCCTCTATTGTTGGTGGAGTGCCCTCTCCTGATATTTCTTTCTGGAGCATTGTAGAAATTTTTGCCTGCTGTAGGGATGGACTGGCCTTTGTAGAAGGTGGAGCGGAGAGTGATTTCCCCATCAGAGGCTTTTTCGCTGCCATTGTTAAAGTTTTAAGTTCTTATGACAAAAGATGGCGTCGAAGGGCAGACAGTCAGTGAAGTCTGAGAGAAGGAAAAGTCTATATCAAAGTTCAAAATTTTGTACTATTTAAAATCCAGAGAAACAATTATATCATCCAATCCATCTAAAAAAAAAGTAAAAAGGCTCGCAATGGGAGAAATACTGAGAGCCGCTTGGGTGGCTTTGATCTTGTAAAGGTGAAGAAATGTTCTCAAGTCAAAGAATGTTTACTGCTGGGAACAAAGAAGCGCCATTTTTCTGCCCCGTTAGCGGCAGTGAAGAATCAGCGAAAGTTTCATTTTAACTGTAGCGAGGCTTGGATACAAAGTTTCTTTAGCAACTCCATATATGGTAATACATTTCCCTTTCTTTAGGTTAATTCGGATGTTTCACTTTCTCCTTCTCCCCGATCCCAGGGAGCATTTTAAAATGCTGCTTAATTCCGAGGGGGGGTTTCTGGCAACTCCCCCCTCTATTCTTCTTTTCAAAGAGCATTAAAGTCAATAACTCACAGTCCGCGTAGCTGTCCAGCGTCTCGGTGCGGTCCTTCAACTCCGGCATTTCAGCCCGTTCTCCAAACTTTCGTTGCTCCAGCACTCCTTCGGAGAGAGGACTCTTCCCCCCGCATTCTGTCTTTCAGCTCCTGGAGCGAGATGGGCCACCGTCTGGGTGGGGATCTCCCGCACCTGCCCGTACGGTGGGGGCTCTCTACAGGAGCCCCCTGCCCCCGAAGGCGCTCACTAAAAGAACCAAGTAGTGGACGTGTCAGAAAACATGTCCGTCTTGTCCGGAAGCGATCCTGTCCTAATTTTGAAAGGTTGTTAAACAATTGGTTGTAAGTTGAGGATTAGCTGTACTACACCAGCAAGACACAGGCTCCACACTCCTTTCATATATGCATCTTCATCTCCTGTAGGACAATCTAGAATGTATTGGATGGCTATTCTGGACTCCTGGCATCATCCTGCTTTGAATTGTGTTGGTCAACACTGTTAAATTAAAATATTCTCTGCTAATTCAGAAAAGGGAACCCATTGTGAACATCCTGTTCTACCCTGAAGATAATGCAGATTTGGCTAATACAAGATGTGGGATGATGTCAGCGAAAAAGGAGAGCAAAGATGAGTCTGACAACTTAGCTCCTGTTTCTGAGTGATACTTTGAAACCAAGGTCTCATCATAACTGGAGAGAGCGTTAAATTAAGATAAGCAAATGCCTTGAGAAATTCTGAATTTTGGCTCTAGTTAGTAGGCCAGTGATAAGAGATTGTGTGAGTTCTAGTTCAAAACATACTAAGAACACCCATTTGTGGGTCGTTCCCCAATTTCAAACAAATACGCAACCAATGCAGTTCTGATATAAATCTGTTCCCAAATGCAATAAAACAGGAAAATAAACTGCACTACACAAAACCTTATTCGTACCTGGGACTAAAGCATCTGGGCTGTAAAAACTCAAACTGCAACAGATGACAGCAAGGAGTTAAGAGTTTGGGGTATTACTTTTCAATGGTTGTTGGGCACATAAAGGGAACATTTCCACCGACGTTTTTCTCCTGTGACTTCCACAGTCTCGTTTTACTAGGTAGCAGCAACGCACGGTTAGTGCTTATTCAGCATGGGCTTGATCATAATAGGCTGATAAGCTGACAGTGCACCTTCTATTCTATTTCATTTGGCCATGCAATTCCCTCTGGGTAACTTTGGGCCAGTCGCTCAGCCTCAGCCCTTGATGAGAAGGCTGAAAAATATTTATTTACTAACCCACATTGGACTATTGGTCATGGCCCCTCACTTGAACGAAAGAGACCTTCAACTTGCAGTGGTTCGATCAGGAACATCATCATGTATAAGTTTATAGCTCTACTGTTTTCCTTTTCAGAATTATGGAGACTCAGACAGACTCAGGCAGCATTTCAGAATTATGGAGACTCAGGAAGTATACAATTATTTCATTAAAACAAAATGCACGGGTACAGTATAGGTGGTACCTTGCTCAATAGTAGCAACTGTGAGAGGGATCTTGGAATCCTAGTGGACAACCATTTAAATATGAGCCAGCCGTGTGCAGCAGCTGCCAAAAAAGCCAACACAGTTCTAGGCTGCATAAACAGAGGGATAGAATCTAGATCACGTGAAGTGTTAATGCCACTGTATAATGCCTTGGTAAGGCCACACTTGGAATACTGCATACAGTTTTGGTCGCCACGATGTAGAAAAGACATGGAGACTCTGGAAAGAGTGCAGAGAAGAGCAACCAAGATGATTAGGGGACTGGAGGCTAAAACATATGAAGAACGGTTGCAGGAACTGGGTATGACTAGTTTGATGAAGAGAAGGACCAGGGGAGACATGATAGCAGTGTTCCGATATCTCAGAGGCTGCCACAAAGAAGAGGGAGTCAAACTATTCTTCAAGGCACTTGGGGGCAGGACATGAAGCAATGGGTGGAAACTAATCAAGGAGAGAAGCAACTTAGAACTAAGGAGAAATTTCCTGACAGTTACAACAATTAACCTCTGGAACAGCTTGCCTCCAGAAGTGATTGCCCTAACCCTGGA
The DNA here is from genome assembly GCA_039707465.1 of Rhabdophis nuchalis. Classification (NCBI taxonomy): domain Eukaryota; kingdom Metazoa; phylum Chordata; class Lepidosauria; order Squamata; family Natricidae; genus Rhabdophis; species Rhabdophis nuchalis. The sequence continues at coordinate 2,674,072 of CM077656.1, forward strand.
AGTCTTTAAAAAGATGTTAGATAGCCATTTGTCTGAAATGGTATAAGGTTCCTGCCCATGCAGGGGGTTGGACTAGAAGACCTACAAGGTCACTTCCAACTCTGCTATTGTATTGTATTGTATTGTATTGTATTGTATTGTATTGTATTGTATTGTATTGTATTGTATTGTATTGTATTGTATTGTATTGTATTGTATTGTATTGTATTATTGTATTAATTAAATAAATTATCTATTGCTGCAAATGGAGTCCAGCCCAGTAACCAAAGAGGAGGTAGGTTTCAAAGTTATTTCCTGAATGCTGATTGCATTGATTGTGAAAATAGTTGGATGTGGAATCACTCACATAGAGAGATGGTTAATTCTGGATGCTGCATGTTTAAACAGATGCTGGGTGACTATCAGTTTGGGGTGCATTGATGCAACCTGAAAAAAAAATTCATAATAATGTTTGGCGATCTCTGAGGGCAATCCCTTTTTGGGAGTGGGTGCTCCCTTCTCCTAAGATTATGCAATCCTTTACAACAGTGAAAAGTGTGAATTCGGTTAGTATGTTGACTCTTCAGTAACAGATATCTACATAAATAAAAATGTAACTATGAGTTTGTTCAAAACCGCTAATCTCCAAAAGTCCTGCACTGATCACTTCCAAATTTTCACACAATGTTCCTTTCAAATACGGCACTGATGATATATATAGATTGTGTAGATGTCACACCCGTGCCAGGTACACGCAACGGAAATGTAAAAACTATAGGTAGATGGATACAGAGAGAGCAGAGGGCCACAGGTATTATGTCATCCTTTATGACATAAAATACTCTGTCCATAGGATTCAAGGAGAAATACAGAAGGTAGGTAGGTAGGCAGCTATAGGGATAGAGAGAGGGAGGGAGGAATGCAGTAGGTAGGTTGGGGGTTATCCGGTGGTTGTGTGTAGGTGTTTGTGTGTGCAGGTGTAGATCTACACACAGATTGGTTGGCCATTTAACCAGACTGGGCCACAGCAACGCCTGACCGGGAATGGCTAGTTTAAAATATTTACTGTGTGAAAATTTTCCTAAGCAATAAAATTGTCATATCTGTCACATCTGGAAAAAAAGGACAAGTGGTAAAAACATGCTACTTAGTTGTAATTTTCATCTCCTGAGTGTAATGTTTTTCTATTTATATTATAATAATTATTTCTAAATTTGCATCTATTTATATAAATTTTTCTAAACCCATTTTGTGGAAAGGAGTGCTGACTTTCGCCCTCGTTTGCCCTATTTTTATTAATGATGCTATCGATTTAAATCTTAAATTGTATTGTTTCAAAGTGGCATTGAGTTCTGCTTGTGCTATATTGACAAAATTGCTACAACTCAAGGAAAAAAGTCTTGGAAATAGTGTAAGGTTTCAAGCAGGGGTGGGTTGCTGTCGGTTTTACTACCGGTTTGCAACCTGCAGGCAATGTGCACATGCACGCACATATGCAGAACAATTTACAATGAATCACCACCAGATGGATTCGCAACTGGCTGACCAACCGCACTCAACGTGTAGCCCTCAATGGAACTGCATCTACATGGAAGGAAGTATGCAGTGGAGTCCCCCAAGGCTCTGTTTTAGGCCCAGTACTCTTCAACATCTTCATCAATGATTTGGATGAGGGGATAAATGGGAAACTCATCAAATTTGCAGACCTCACCAAGCTGGCAGGAATAGCCAACACTCCAGAAGATAGGCTTAAGATACAGAAGGATTTAGACAAACTTGAACATTGGGCACTATCTAATAAAATGAAATTCAATTGTGAAAAAAGTAAGGTTCTACATTTAGGCAAGAAAAACAAAATGCACAGGTACAGTATAGGTGGTACCTTGCTCAATAGTAGCAACTGTGAGAGGGATCTTGGAGTCCTAGTGGACAACCATTTAAATATGAGCCAGCAGTGTGCAGCAGCTTCCAAAAAAGCCAACACAGTTCTAGGTTGCATCAACAGAGGGATAGAATCTAGATCACGTGAAGTGTTAATGCCACTGTATAGTGCCTTGGTAAGGCCACACTTGGAATACTGCATTCAGTTTTGGTCGCCACGATGTAGAAAAGACGTGGAGACTCTGGAAAGAGTGAAGAGAAGAGCAACCAAGATGATTAGGGGACTGGAGACTAAAACATATGAAGAACGGTTGCAGGAGCTGGGTATGTCTAGTTTGATGAAGAGAAGGACCAGGGGAGACATGATAGCAGTGTTCCGATATCTCAGAGGGTGCCACAAAGAAGAGGGAGTCAAACTATTCTCCAAGGCACCTGGGGGCAGGACAAGAAGCAATGGGTGGAAACTAATCAAGGAGAGAAGCAACTTAGAACTAAGGAGAAATTTCCTGACAGTTAGAACAATTAACCTCTGGAACAGCTTGCCTCCAGAAGTTGTGAATGCCCCAACCCTGGAAGTCTTTAAAAGATGTTAGATAGCCATTTGTCTGAAATGGTATAAGGCTCCTGCCCATGCAGGGGGCTGGACTAAAAGACCTACAAGGTCCCTTCCAACTCTGCTATTGTATTGTATTGAACTGCGCACGTGCAGTCACTAAAATCCAAAATGGCGGTGGCCAAACGGCAGCGAGGGAACTGGCTTGGGGGCGTGGCAGGCCTGGGTCGCTGCCGGTTCTGCGACCAGCGCCTGAATTTCACTACTGGTTTGCCTGAACTGGGAGCAACCCACCTCTGTTGCAAAGTGGTCTGCTCCTGTCTCACATTCTAAGGTTTTTCCTAACAGATACTTCTACAAACCATTTACTTTTTCTCTAAATTGCTCCCATGAATTTCAGTAGGTTACTTTTTTGATACCTTCTCTGCAATTGCCATAATGTTGTGGACTTGAAAATGAATAATCCAATAGTTATATCCATCCCTCCATCCCATTTCAACATGCTGGTTATTAAAGCTCCTACATGGCACAGGGCTAGTTAGCTGCAGGACCACCTTTCCTGGAGGGTATATCTTCATCCTACTAAGGTAAGGGCACTCAAGATTCTCTCTTTCCCTTAAAATGTTTGATTTGCAGATGCCTTGGAGAGGCACCTTCTCCAGATGTTTGGAATGGCGCTTCTGTCAGGGTTCCAAGTAATAGATCCATTGCAAGCAAGAACTCCGAGGCAGGTGGGTTCCTCAAATAATGGCTTTATTGGAAATATCAAATTGGCACATATCTGGTGAAAAACAACTTTGAAGGCCCCTTGGTTTTCACCTAATTAAAAGTAAAAGTTTTCCCTCCAGTCCCAAGCAATCAATCACATGGCCCAATCAAAGCAGTGTCCACTGGTCTAGTGACATCACTCCTCCTCCTTCCAGCCAGGTATAAGAAGGTCCTTGGTTCCTAGCATAAAGTATTTTATTTTGACTACACATCCCCGTCTATCTCTAATCCCCCCCCCATACCCCCCCCCAGTGTGAGAACACTGGAACTCCAAGATGGCTTCAGCCAGATCAGGTTCAGGGTTGACAGCTCCATTGAAAGCTATAAAGGTCTGGTTCTGTTCCAGCATTGGGCTAGGAGGGGTTTAAACATGGAGGCCATTTGGCCTGGTGAGAACAGTATTGTTTTTACCTCTATTTTAGATAGTTGAGAGCTACTTAGGATGATCAGATAGGCGGTCATCTAAATTACATAAATACATAAACTCTGCTATCTAGCATATATTGTATGTTAGTCACTTTGGGTATATATATATATGTGTGTGTGTGTGTGTGTGTGTGTGTGTGTGTTAGGTAATATCTCCATTGGGAGACAGCAGAGGGTGTGCAGCAGAGTATGCAGCTAGAGGAATGTTGCTAATGTACACACAACTAGAATACCAGACACTGTTTAAGCAAAATAAAATAGCTTTTTACTTAGGTTGTAAAAACTACTAAACTAAGCTACTGCTCAACAAGCAGTGGTGTTAAATTGAGTCAAAAACAAAGTCTCAACAATATCAAATAGCTTACACAATCTTCTGTCTTCTTCAGTAATCACAGTTCAGCAAACAGTTATCAAACAGCAAGTCCAGCAGAGAGAGAGAGATGCGCTCTCCTGGCTTCCTCTTATAGTTAGAGATAATTGCACTTACTAATTGCACTCTAACATTCTACCAGCCTTAAAGTTACAATGACTCTATATTGTCTACCCAACTATAGGAGTCTACTCCTAACATATATATTTATATTTATTATATGCATCATACACTCCTCAATCCAAGGGTGCTTCAGACAGTTATTTAAGCCTTGGTCAGCTCACAACTGGATTATTGCATTGGGCTCTACATGGAGCTGCCCTTGACTAGTACTTAGAAGCTACAGTTGGTTCAAACTATAGTGGCCTGAGCAATAACAGGTACCTCTTGGTAGGCCCATGTGTCATCACTACTATGTGAGTTCCATTGGTTCCCAGTCAGCTTCTGAGTGCAATTCAACTAACTGATCATTGCCTATAAAGCCCTGTATTGTTCATGGCCTGGACATCTGAGAGACTTCTTGTCTCGAGCCGTTTCTGCTCACCCAGGACCTTCCAGCAGAATGAGGGCACAGCAGGTCCCCTCCATTAAAGATTGGCATTTTGTGGGACTTAGGAAGCAATGCCTTTTCTGTGCAGTCCCCAGCCTCAGAAAGGGCATCCACACAGAGATAAGGATGTCTCCCTTGTAACGTCCTTGACTTGTGACTGGTCCTAAGTCCTCAAATTATGACCGTCCGCAAGTCCTCAAATTATGACTGACAGCTTCGGCAACCAAAGGTTCACTCCTATTGGCTAAGAGGCGCCTGGCTGGAAGTGGGCTTTTACTTTGTTTCTATTGATTGCTCTGCTTGGCAGCTCCTGTATAAATAGCCTTCAAGCAGAGCAAGGGGCTGACGTTGTTTGTAGTTGCCTTGTGTGCTGTTCTTCGTTAATAAACGCTGTTCCGGTTACCTCACCGAGTGTGTCGTCTATCCGTCGGTCCAGACTTCAATATCCCTCTCCCCTAGGATTTCAATCAACCTGAAAGCCTGGCTTTCATACCAAGTCTGGGGTTGAAGCTCCTTATTTGTCTAAAGCACTTGTTTTGTTTTGTAGGTTCTAGTTATTGATTCATTTCATTCTAAACTATCTGAGTTAATATTTTAACTGTTTTCATTTTTTTCTGCTTTTGTACACTTCTCAGAGTTCACTGAGTTGGCAGCCAATAAATGTAAATGAATAAAATTTATCTATATCAGCATTCACCTATTAATGGTGCTTAGATTATGTTGCATGGTAACAATACATAAAAATGATGTTAAATCTGTTACCACCTTCAAGCAAACAAGGGGTTCAACATCAGCTGTATTTTGTCCAGAAATGTCCAGCACAGAGGGAGTAAAAATAAATGTCTCAGATTATATATACACAGTGGTGGGATTCAGCCAGTTCGCACCACTTTGGGAAAACCGGTTGTTAATTTCTGAGCAGTTTGGTGAACTTGTTGTTGGAAGAAATCATTAGAGCAGAGAACCCGTTGTTAAATTATTTGAGTCCCACCACTGTATATACAGAGGTAAATGTCAGACCTGCCCCAGTCTGGTCCCTAAGGGAAGAAAAACTCGACTCCATTTAATTGAATTGAAAGATGCTTTTACTAAGAGATGTTGGTTCTGGTAAAGTCAGACAGAATCTAAAAGTTCCCATGCAACAATACAATTCCTTTGGGTTCCCCATCCCTCCCCCCATCCCCATCCCATCTTTAGCCAATCCAACATGGCTGAGATGTCTTGGGAAACATTGAGGTGTTTAGTCTGGTGAACATTCAGGGAAGTTGAAGATGCCTGGCATAAACTGGATTCCAATATGCTCTGCTCGTCTTCAACTGTCATTCCCCCCTCCTGAATTCCCACCATAGAACCACACAACTTTATTGTCCCTTTGTTTCTCCCTTCCTTCCTTGATGCTTTATGGCGCAATGCCAGCGAGGTGCCAAGCCGAGGATGGTGGCTCTGACATGTTGCCCTCCTTGATAGGGGCGTTAGTCCTGCAAAACAGAAGAAAGAGACAGAAAACAATACAGAATCATGGTTAGATATGCAAGCTATTTTGGATATTGGTCATGAAAATGTTTAATGAACCTCATCACTTTGATGTGCTTAAGGTTTACCCATTCAGTGTCGGAGGGAGGAAAGTCTTTCCATGCAACTAAATAGTAGAGTTTTCTTTGGTGTTTATGAGAATCTAGAATGTCTTTAATTAAGTGTTGCTCCTCGTCAATCCTGGTAGTGGGGACGGTATCCAGTGTAGTGGGGAAAGATTTGGGGTTTTTAAGAGGCTCAATGGGGACTATCACTGAGGTGACTAGGCCACCATGGGGTCATTGTCAGAATCGGTGTTGCTCTCCCCCAGGCCCTCTGCTGGGCTGGTTGGAGTTCTCTCACCATCCTTGGGGGATGGGTTGACCTCTACATTCTCCACTCTTCTAGGACTGTTTCACAGGCTCGTGGTGGTGGCTTGGCAGGCTTGTTGATGGGTCCCAGGGTAGCTCTCTGGGTAGGTCAGTTGGATTTGCACTCAACTGCCCAGAACCCCTCTTTCCCACACTTGAAACAGGAAGTGGAACATCATTGAGGGCTCTGGGTGAATGTCTGCACTTTTGGGATTTCTTTCTTTTCTGGAAGGATTTCTGCCACCCCTTCCCTTGGCGATGCTTGCTTCAAGCTAGATCGATTTCTATCTCCTCCTCCAGCATGCACCAGCCATGAAGGGTAGGTGGGCCCTCCTGGACATGCAGGTGTTATACTATAGGTAGACCTTGTCCTTAGCCTGTTTTTGAAGAGCCAATCAGGATGCCTGGTGGCCAGTCAGTGAACCCGCAAGCTGTGCTTGACCACACTCCTCCGTCCTTGGCTGGTGGTCTTGCAGTCAGCCAGGGGGGTCTTTGAATTGTTTGTGCAGCCACCATGAACTGATTGAAGTTCCCAGCTCTCAGTTGTCATTGTGGAGACTGACCTTGCTGCAACTCCTTCTGTGGGCATCTTGCTGTCTTTTGTTGCTATTTTGGGACCATATTGTGCATGCAGGTCCAAACCTGGGCTAAAAAGAACCCCAGCTGCTGGAGATCTTCATCAAACTTCAAGCCCAGTGGAGGGATCTTGCGGTTCCTCCTTCTTACTGGTGTCAGCCCCATGGGGTGGGGGTGGGGGCCTGCTGAGTTTCCCCCTTAGTGTGGGGGTAATGAAGGTCACCACTGATGCTAACCAGCTCTGGTGCTTCCCACTGTAGTGGATCTGGTCACCCTGTCAGTCACTGTGGCTGGAAGCGGCTGGTCATCGGGTTGTACATCTTGGGCGAGGGTTTCCCATCCCTTGAGGTTCCCCACAGAAACCTTATGACTTGCTCCATCACGCAGTTGGCCTGGCCACACTCTCAACTCATCTCCTCTTTCTCTTCCAACTCCTCCAGCTCCATTTGCTGTTCCTGTCGGCGGCTGCCACAGCTTCCACCTATGATGATCACCCCCATGGGTCTCTTTTCCCAATTCTACTTCCTCTTGGCGCCTGGGCTTTGGCAGGCTACTGCAGTTTTGTGCCTCTCTTGTCCACTCAGAAAGATCCAGCCCAGAGGGAGCCCGGACAGTCTCCTCCTGGTCTCTCCCTTGAGCCGACTTTGTGTACACGGTCCCCATGGTACAGATGATGACCTCTCTGGGTTGATCACAATTACAGATTCCACCTAATGTCAGATCTGTCTCAATCTTATCCCTTGAGGAAGAAAACCTTCGACTCCAATCAATTGAATTGAGAGATACTTTTACTAAGAGATGTTGGTTGCACTAACCAATTTCATTGTAATTTTAATACAATATTATTACAATGACAATAAAGATTATTATTATTATTATTAAAGTGAGACAGAATCTAAAAGCTCCAATGCAACAATACAGAACGATTCCTTCCCCATGACCAGTCTGCCTTTAGCCAATCTGACATTGCTGAAATGTTTCGGGAAACACTGAGGTGTTTAGACTGAAATTCCAGTATGCTCTGCTCTTCTTCAATTGCCATTTCCCCCAATACAAGTTTATAACTGCCAATACAATTTTATTGCCATTTTTGTTCTTCCCTCTCTTTGGTACTTTGATGGCAAGATGCCAATGAGGCATCAAGTCGAAGATGTGGATCTGACAGGTAGTTTGATCTTGGCTAATAGACTGAACGGACTTAAAACACTTGTTTGAATTCAGTTTCTTTTAAATGCATTCTTTTTATTTATTAAGTATCAAAATCTTTGCTTTAATGTTGGAAACAATACTATATAACATGGAGTCAAACAGCAGTTTCATTCCTCTGTCATTAATTTAATCAATGTATATCATCTTCAAATAGTAACATTCAACATAAAAAAATGTAATGTAATACTATATGTATGTAATATTTTAATGAGGATTTTAAAATCTGAAGTAACACTGGTAGTTAGATTTTTATACATACATACATACACACACACATATATATACACACTTATTTTATCTGACAATGTAAATGAACATGGTATTAATGATGTGTAAATACATAATTTATATTTCAATACATTGTGTTTTTCAGTAAGCTGGTATTTGGTGTATATTGTAAAAAGTGTTGAATTTTTTTTGGTCAAATGATTCTATTGTTATAGTTTATAAATAAAATTTGCTATTTCATTTATTTAAAAGATCATCTAGTATTCGCTCTAAAGAGGTATTTGACTGAAAGATATTGAAAGTTATTAGATCATTTCTTCTGGTTTCATTCAAAAGTGTCTTAACATTCACTTGACATTCAAACACCCTTTTGTTTTCCCTCTTCATTGGTCGTGCCTTCCGTTCAGCTTAACGTAAACTGCTGTCTTCCAGATGTTGATCCAGGGAACGGGCACATCAAGAACAGGAAGCATAACAGGAAGTTATCTCAGAGAAGCAGCACTTCCTGTTGCGAGGTGCCGATTCAAACTAGAATGGCCTGCAAAGCCATGTGGCTGGAAGTTCTTAAATCGCCTTGAAATATTCCAAGGAATGGAGAAAATAATTTTAATCTTTCCAAGTGGATAGCATCATAAAGATAGCATGTAAACTGACTGGAAACCATAATAAGTGGTTTTAAATTTTCATTAAATGTAAGATTTTGGAGGTGAAATGTCTGTTATAAATATGCCATGGGAGCCATTAATCATCCTCCAGGACTAGAGACCTGCTTAAATGTTATCTTATAGATATATTTAGTAGCTGTATTGCTTTTAATAAACATGTTATCAGAGAACTCAGCAGTAGAGGAATGAACTAGATTTTTGAAAGGACACCAATGCATTACAGCTCATCTGTTAACTCTAATGAAATTTTGCTATTCATTTAAACTTTTTGAATAAATCTAAATTAAAAGGAGGGGATGCGATGGCTTAGCAGTTAAAGACTCTGAGCTTGTCAGGTGGAAAACTGACAGCCCGGTTCGAGACCCAAGTGTACGTAACAGGGTAAGCTTCTGTTCCTGCCCTAGCTCCTGAGAACCTAGCAACTTGAAAGCATGCAAATACGAGTAGATTAATGGGAAGGTAATAACATTCTGGCCAGCGTATAGTCATGCTGGCCAGATGACTACAGAAAATGTCTTCGGACAATGCTGGCTCCCTTGGCCAAAAAAATGGAAATGAGCATTGAACCTAAGAATTAAACATGGCTGGATAGAGAAGCATTTACCTTTACCAAATTACAAAGAAAACGTTTCATATATTATTTCTGGTATTTCTGTTTTGTTAAAATATTACATAATTTGTTATTGATAATGTTGTTTTTTATTCTTATTACTATTCTGTGATTAATGTCTGGTGAGGTTCACAGCCTTTGGGGCTTGTTGGTAGCTCAACAGCTCGAGTCCTAACCAAGGACCTAGGAACTGTCAAGGTAACGTCGGAGGATATAAGCAGTTCCAAGTAGGGTGGTTTTTTTGTAGAATCAGAGTGTTCAAGTCAGGTAGATTTAGAATTTCCGAAGAGCGAGGTAGCCCTTTAGGTATTCTTCCAAGGGCTCCAATTACAATTGGGACAACACACAATTTCTTTTTCGACAGTCGCTCAACTTCAATTTGCAAGTCTCTGTACTTTGTGATTTTTTCTTGCTGTTTATCTTCAATTCATGCATCACCAGGTATTGCAATGTCAATGAACTGTACTTTTTTCTTTTCAACTATTGTTATGTCAGGTGTGTTGTGGGCCAAGTGCCTGTCAGTCTGAATTCTGAAGTCCCGCAAGATCTTGACTTTCTCATTCTCTAAAACCTTCTCAACCTGATGGTCCCACTAGTTTTTGCTGTACTAAAATCCAAACTTCTGGCACAATTTCCTGTGAATGATCTTAGCAACACGGTCATGGCGTTGTAGGTAGTCAGTTTGTGAAATTTTGCTGCACCCACTGATCAGGTGGTCGACTGTCACATCTTTCTCATTACAGAGGCGAAATTTGCTGTTGGTGGTAACATGTTGAATTTTTGCCTTCATGCCCCCCCCCCCCTTTTCTAGAATCTTGAACCAGACCATTAAACTGAGTGGCAGGACAATCAAGGCAGACAAAAGGAGCTGCTTTGGAGCCAACTCATTCCATTAAAAAAAATATGGAGTTAGCAAAAGATAAAGGGTGGCTCAGTGGCTAAGACGCTAAGCTTGTGGATCAGAAAGTTCAGCAGTTCAGCGGTTCAAATCCCTAGCACTGCATAATGGAGTGAGCTCCCTTTACTTGTCCCAGTTTCTGCCAATCTACCAATTTGAAAGCATGTAGAAAATGCAAGTGGAAAAATAGGGATAACTTGGTGGGAAGGTAACAGCGTTCCATGTGCCTTTGGTGCTTAGTCATGCCGGCCACATGACCACGGAGACATCTTCGGACAGTGCTGGCTCTTTGGCTTTGAAACGGAGATGAGCACTGCCCCCTAGAGTCGGGAACGACTAGCATATATGTGCAAGTGGAACCTTTACCTTTACCTACCAAAAGATAGTATATTAGTGTAAATGAAACACACAGGCCCCCTAAAAAAATCAACCAGGTCCACCAGAAGGCTTGACTAGCTGTTTGTTGGCAGTTTATGTGGAAGTTAATCTATGCATGAAAACAACCTGGCAAAGCCTTCATAGAAGTTATGAAGAATGTATGAGAGAACATACCGTGTTTCCCCGAAAATACAACAGGGTCTTATATTTTTTTGACCCACAAAACATGGCCTTGGGCTTATTATGGGGGAGGGCTTATTATTTTCTGGGGCAGGCGAGAAGTGAGGCACACCTTTTACCTTTCAAGCTCCTTCATATTCCTCGCTATTGTGTCCAGGGAAGCCACTGGTAAAAAAAACAACCCTTCTTGCGAATTCTATCAAACTTCTTGAGCTTGTGAGAAGGGTTTTTTTTTTTACCAGAGGCTTCCCTGGACACAATAGCGAGGAACATGACCGAGCTTGAAAGATAAAAGGCGCATCTCGCTTCTCCCCCCCCCCCACCTGTCACTCCTTGCTAAAGGGACGGTGGAGAAGGGAACCAGGCAGGCTGGTTCCTGGTCCCCGGGGTGAGGTGGGCGGTGTTTCTTTGCGCAAGAGGGAACAGGCGGCGGGGGGGGGGAAGTTATCGCATTGCTGGCCGGAATGGTTTTTTTTTTTTGAAGTGCATTGCTGGCCCAGTGGTAATGGTGGGGACCAGTTGCGCATGTGCTTAAATAGTTGGGGGCGGGCTTATTTTTTGGGGAGGGGCTTATTATGGTGCATGCTCTGAAAAGCCCAATTGGGCTGATTAGCAGGACATGTCGTAGTTTCGGGGAAACACAGAAGCTATACAATGTTTTGAAAAGGTACATTTTGCACAAACTAGTGTACTTGCGAAACACTCGTTTAAAGTATTTTGTACAGCCCTAGAATTTGCTGCCACAAATTTGGGTGGTTCAATTTGAAATGCAATTTTATAAACTCCTAATGCATGAAGGTATATTGGTTTCTAGACATACTAGCTTGAAATACTACTTCCATGATAGAGGCAACAACATTTGATTTCCAGTGTTCAGAAGTCGAAGTGAAAGATGTGATTTTGATACCCCCGTAGTAACCAGATGGCCGATATGGAAAACTTGATGTTGGACTCAGTGAGCCTTTTGTCTAATTCGTCCTCCTCCTTTGGGAGTGGGGCATCTATAACAAATCTAATAACAACAATTATAGAAACAATATAATTCTTACTTCTTAAATATAACGTTGGATTGCCTGAAGATATGTTCTAAAGATATGTTCTAAAGATTAGATTTGAAATATAGACCAGCTTATGCAACTTAAAATATTTGCTCTTTTGTGTTGATATAGTCAATGGAAGTAATTATCTATTTCTAAATTGATTTTGGCAAACAATAAGATGCTCAGTAGAGAACTTTTTAAAATGATCATTTCAAACCTAAATTTCTGCCTTGAGGATTTTACTGTATCATGCTTCCATCTTAACTTTTTCCTAGAGAAAATCCAGAAGAGCTCAGTTCACATATAACAGAAACAAATCTATTCCTTTGAATAACTTTGATCATAGCAGTGACCCACAGGATCGTTTATGTCATTAAATAGCATAAAACAGAGAATGTCTCTTAAGCTGAAACTCTGCATTCATTTACCTGCAACTCATCTTATTTGACTGAGGGACTTCTTCATAAACATGTCTGAATTTATTCTGTAGAAAGCAATTGGAATACAAGACAGGTAGTCAACATGCAATCCCAATTAAGCCCAACATTTACGTTGCTATATTTGTTAAATGAGTTTTGCCCCGTTTTACATCCTTTCTGGCCACAGTTATTTGTGAATCAGTGTTGTTAAATGAGTAACCCAGTTGTTAAGTGAAACTGGTTTCCCCATTGACTTTGCTTGTTAGAAGATTGCAAAAACTGACCACATGACCCCAGGACACTGCAGCTGTCATGAATATGGACCAATTGCCAAGCATCTGAATTTGATCATTGGGCTGCTGCAACAGTTGTAAGTATGAAAAACAGTCATAAGTCACTTTTTTCAGTGCCCTTGTAGCTTTGAATTGTGACTAAATGAACTGTTGTGAAGGTCTACCTGTAATTTAAGAATCCTAAGAAAAGCTTTTGAAAACATTTCATTGCAGGGGAACTGACTCCCCCTCAGGCCAGGCCCATTGGAATCAACTCTAAGCAGGCCTCCCTGGAGTTGACGTAGCTTTGCTGCCTGGGGGTGGGGGGTGGGGGTCTTTCATCCCCAACAAGTTGGATCTGTACAGATAAAGTTATGTTTAGATGCAGGAACAAAAGTTAAAGCAATCTTAACAGAAGCACATTTGTTCTCATTCCTTTCGTGCGTTGCTCAGACCCAGAACAAAATTTCTACATCAAGTCCTAAGAGGAATCTAATTTCAAAATATGACTATTGGTATCCAAACTTGGCTTTTACCCATCTTTCCAGAGCAGTTATCGCCAAGAATGCTGTTTCTAATAAAACGTAAGAAGAGGGGGAAAGAATAGTTTGTTGGGAACCAAGCCTTAACACCTGACTATTCTGAGCTTCAGGGATCAAACAGCTTCTTTTAAAGGACACTAAGCACAGCCTGTAACAAGTAATCGAAAAATTTACCTAAAGCTCTGCAAAACCATCAAAGAAATAAATGGGAGTTTCCTCAGGGTAGCATGTTAGTGGTAAGCATGATAAGAAATAAGTTTACATTATAAATAAATACTGCATTCTTGTGTCTTTGCCAGCAATGCCCTCATACTTGATTTTTAGAACCTCCTAATTTTTGTTGTTTACGATTCCTTGTGATAAGGTTTCCCACATTAAAAAAAACACACCAGACACTTTTATTTTAGAAGTTAGTCTATTGTTAATTATATGGTGAGCCCTGAGATTTCTTAAGAGGTATATGATTTGCAGACCATATTTCAAAAGCCTCCACTTCAGGGCTACTGATATAGGATTTGTGAAAGTAACCAATTGTATGAAGGCTCCAGAATAAAATTGTAAATTGTTACAATATTGATTGCTCCAGTATTTTATTGGCTTTTAACGTATGTAAGCTGCCAGAGTCACCTCTAGCAAGATGTGCAGCAAACAAATCTAATAAACAAATATATATATTTTTAAATGACAGTGAGTTTAAAACAGTGGTTCCCAACCTTTCTGGCTTTGTTAACTGGTGGGGGGGGGTGTTAAATACTCTTTATTCTTAATATTAAAAAGATGCAGAATAGAATATATCTCCTGAAGGAGAAGAGGAGAGAGAGCTTTTTAAATGCAGAAAACATTCCCAGACTTCCTGCTTAGGAAAACAGCTTCAAACTGAAACCAGAGGGAGTATTTTGTACTGGACCATTCTATTCATAGGGCAGCCAGAATCTCCAAATAAGCAACAAATAGGCGAGGAGATTTATTTATTTATTTATTAATTTGTAGACCGCTCCCTCTCCCCGAAGGGACTTGGAGCGGTGCACAGGGGAATTAAAAACATACAAACATAAATACATCATAAATATATATAAAATCAGATTAAACAATTTATCCCTGCGCTAAAAACCCAAAATACTAAAAACTAAACCCCTTAAAAACCCAATTAAAACAATTTAAATGTTCAGACTGAGAGGCTGGAAGGTAGGTTAGGCCAGGCCGGCCAGTTGGAATAGATAAGTCTTGAGCTTTTGACGGAAGGCGCGGAGGTCCATGGTTGTCCTGAGGTCGGGGGGGTAGGTCGTTCCATAGAGCTGGGCCCGCCACAGAGAAGGCCCTTCCCCTGGGCGTCACCCGCTGGCATTGCCTAGTGGACGGCACCCGGAGAAGTCCCTCTCTGTGGGAGCGAATCGGTCGGAGGGATGTATGGGGTAGGATGCGATCTCGCAGATAGCTAGATGAAGCTGACAAGATCAGCTAAGGCAAACAAAACACCTAGGATTTGCATTCCTCCTCTTGCCTCTAGAGCCAGCCATGACCCCTACATGACCCTATAGGAATCTGGCAACGGCCATTAAAATATTAAAGGACATATTCTTGTACAGGAAAAGGCATCTCAATCACAAAGCCCCAAATAATGTATAAAAGTCCACCTATTCTCAATCCCATTTTGTCAGCTACCCCAGAAACATGCTGCTATCACTCTTTTCTGGCTACCAAATAACCAGAGACCACTTTTCCTCAACTTGCTTCCATCTTATTTCCAGTTCCTTTCTCCCGTCTTGGGCCTGGACCAGCTGTTACCCCCCAACACAAATTTACTGGCTTTTGTTCTTTTGTGAAATATGTACTCTGATGTCAAAATATAAGATCAATCCATCCATGATGTACAGAGCAGGCATGTCATATCATATATTGTGCAAAGATGAAAAATAAATTTGTAATTTGAACCAGTTTAACTTATTCTTTTGTCCTCTCATCATATATGTGTTAAAGATGATGGACGGGTAAATTATAACTATGCATGAAAACTTGAATGAATATCTATATTACTTTCAGAGTAGAATACAAAACATTCAAATAGTAAGAAGCAGATTTTTTGCATGTAAGTGAATTGTCTCTGTCGGCTAATAAATATTCAATATAAAATTCATCTGGGTAGCCTGAAATACTTTTAAATAAAGACTGGATTATAAATATTGTAGGAATGCAATAGAATATCATAGTGCTGTGAACCATCCATGAAATTTAAGCATATGTGTTAATGTATACAAGAACCAGAGGTGGGTTGCTGCCGGTTTGGGATGGATCAGCCAAACCAGTAGTAGCAGTGGCGGGAGGCTCCGCCCACCCACCTGGACTCTTCTGCACATGCACAGAAGCATCGGGTGTCAACATCCCAATGTTGCCATGGACCTTATCTGTTTGCCTTAACGAACTGAAAATTCTTGACATTCCTGTGGCAGGAAAGGAATCTCAAGACAGCCTGTGACTGCGCATGCATGCAATTATTTTCAATGCTAATTGGGGAACGTGATTTATGACAAGCAGAGGGGAGGGGGCATAAGGGGGTAAAGTGCAGAAGCCATCCAATTATTGCCAGTCCTGGCTGCAACCGAGGCTCGCCATGATGTTACATTCAATAAATGGACATTTCTTTGAACTTTTATGTGAGGCCGTGAATCATTTGAAGTTTCTCTTGGGAGCTTGACAGAGGGAGCATCACAGGAGCACACCTGAACTGGTACTAAAAAAAATAGCAACCCAGCTCTGACAAGAACCTATGTAGGTCACTAGGCCATGTGCTCAGTAGTACTTGGACTATGGGCTTACTATGGATTAAATAAGAAGGAAACATTCATTCTTGCATGGGGATTGTATTTTTCAGAATAAAAAGTGATCTCTGAAAGGCATTGGTGGTATAGTTAATGATAAAGTCACTAGAGTGATTTTGTAACTACAGGTAGTTGTCAACATGATTGTAATGGAGCCTGCCCATTACAGTTGAATATCACAATGGCCAGAGGTGGGTTGCTACCAGTTTGTACCAGTTTGAGTGAACCAGTAGAGGAAATTGCAACTGGGTCTCCGAACCGGTAGGGACGGCAGGCTCACCACACCCCTAAGCTGGTTCCCTGGTCGCCACGGCATGTTTTTGCTTTTTCTTTTGACCTTTTTATGTTTTGCATATGCACAGACCTATTTACAGGCAACTGTGAGCAAAGCAAGCATGCGCAAATCGGGCGCACACCAAACCAGCAGTAACGCCGGCAGAAATCCACCCCTGATAATGGCTAGAAAATATTAAGAAAATGATTTTACAATCTTTTTCTGTGGTGATTGTTAAGAGACGGTGGTGATTGTAAAACAGCTACAGCGATGATGAAGCAAACACAGCAAATAAACCAGAGGTTTGCTGCTGGTTTTAAGCAAAACTGTTGCAAAACTCAGTCATGCGATCAGGGGGCGTAAATGTGGTCATGTTTATTTTATTAAATTTATTTTATTAAATTTATACCCCGCCCTTCTCCTTGTTAGGACCCAGTTGCCAAATGCCCATGTTGCCAAATGCCTGGAATTTGGTCCCCTCAGAATTTCAAATCCACCCCTTTTGAGTTGGTCATGACTTTGAACAGTCATTAATTGACCAATCATAAGTCAAGGATTACCTATAATCAGCCTCTTGGGGAGTCCGAAGGGGGAAAGATGGGAGCTTTTAACCTCTGTAAGGTTTGACATTCTGTATCGTTTTTGTCTCTTAACCCTCCCCAGTCAGGTGGGGAAGGCAAAGGTGATGCTGTGAGCAATATGTTGTTTATCCCTATATTGCCGATATATTCTTGGCTTTTAGTATATAAACCCATGATGGAGAACCTATGGCATGCGTGTCACAGGTGGCACGCAGCGCCATTTGTGAGGGCACGCAAGGTGTTCCCCTGTCAGCTCCAGTGCACTTGCCAGCTAAATTTAGGCCTTGATTTTCAGCCAATTTTCACCCTCTGGAGTCTTTCCTGACGCCTCCAGAGAGTGAAAAACCACCCAACGGGCAATCCGGAAGTCCATTCCCAAACTTCCCATTTGCCTGTTGGGCTGTTTCAGCCTCCCCAGATTCCTAGAAAGCCTCAGGAGCCTGGGGAGAGCAAAAACGGGCCTACTCGACCCACCGGAAGTTGGAAAACAGGCCGTTTCTGGCCTCCAGAGGGCCTCCGGGGCAGCAGCATGGTGGTGGTCGTCTGTGCACATGCACAAGGGACATGGCATGGGGGGCATTAAATTATGGGGGTGGGCACACAAGTGCGAGCGATAGCGCAAACATGCATGCTTTTGGCGCCCGAGGCAAAAAAGGTTCGCCATCACTGATATAAACCAAGAATGCAGATGAACAATGTTTTTCCAGATCTGAGTTCTCCCATCTGGCCTTTTGCTTGCCTCTTGTGTTATTCCTCTACCTATGATTTTGCTTTATTTTCCGCATAATTGTCTTGATTAAAAAAAAGTTAAGAACTGGAGATAAGATTTTAGGAAGCTCCTTTATGATAATGAAACAAAACTCTGAAACTGGAGATGGTGGTGTTAATTTTTATTGTAATCCCCAAGGATTCCTCTTCTTTAAGTTGAAGTTGGGCAACCTGTTTCAGCTTTGGGACCTCACTTTTTCCTTCTATTTTGCCCAGGAGCTATGAAGAATTATTGCTGAGGGTTTATATTGTCACAATCTGGGCAGTCCCATTTGTTTTTAACTACCTTGACAAGAGTAATTGGTTCCACTTTTCAAGGTTTATTTTTAAAAAAGAAATGGATGCTCTATCTCCCTACAAGGCTTAAGTGATCATTTTCCTCTTCAAAGGCTGCCCCAAACACCAAAATCAAAGAAACACCTACGATTTCAATTTACTCACTCTGAGAGGCTCTGGGAAGGCTCTGAAACTCATCAGGGTTACCCATCTTTGCTCTGAGGCATCTAACTGCAATTTACGCTATTACAAAAACCCAAACTTTATAATGACAAAAGCCTGTCTAACTTCACCCTTGCACTGTAGCATGGAGGAAATGGCAATTACAATAAAGAGAAGCGATGTTCTTCTATATGTATCAGTTACATCGGCTTTTTCTCCCAGGTTAAGGATAGGAGGAAAGATTATGAGAAAAAGCTCTTTGAATTCACAGCAAAATCTCACTCTTGATATCAGAATTATAGCTAGAACTTGACATCAACCTACTGCCACTGAAAATGGCAACTCAAAGTCAAATTTCCTCATCTGTAGAACTTTTATGCAGATTTATTGCATTTATGTAATTTGTCCACATTTCTCCTTTGTAGCAGACAATTATGTACCATGGACGTAAGAAAGCAGAGGATGTTGAAAGATTGCAACATGGATAAGTCTGGTAAACTTTATTGGGAGCCGAGGTACAATTCTGTAATACAGGACTTCCATTTATTTATTTTATTTATTTTTATTTATTTAAATTTATATCCCGCCCTTCTCCACAGAGGACCCAGGGCGGCGTACAGGAAATTTAAAACATACCAATACAAAGATAAATATATAATTTAAAATAAATATTAAACAATCCTATCCTGTACTAAAACCAAATTTAAAATACCCAATTTAAAAAACTTCCTAAAAGTCCCCATGGGAGGTTAGGCTAGGCCGGCTTGTTGGAACAAATATGTCTTTAGACATTGGCAGAAGAGGCGGAGGTCGGTGATGGTGCGTAATTCAGGAGGTAGGTCATTCCAGAGGGCTGGGCCCACCACAGAGAAGGCTCTTCCCCTGGGTGTCGCCAGTTGGCATTGTCCGGCCGACGGCACCCTGAGAAGGCCCTCTCTGTGGGAGCGTATCGGTCTAAGGGATGTATGGGGCAGGAGACGGTCTCGCATATAACTAGGCCCCGAGCCATGGAGCGCTTTAAAGATGGTCGTCAAAACCTTGAAGCGCACCCGAAAGGCCACAGGAAGCCAATGCAGCTCGCGCAGGATCGGTGTTATGTGGGAGGTAGGACGAGAACCACCACAGAACGGTGCCTCCCAGCCCCAACCCCCCCAGTCGGTGCAATAGGATACCATGGTCGATGGTATCAAAAGCCGCCGAGAGGTCTAATAGGATTAGGATAGAGGAATAACCTCTATCCCGCGCCCTCCAGAGATCATCGACCAACGCGACCAATGCCGTCTCGGTGCTGTGACCGGGTCGGAAGCTGAACTAGCGCGGGTCTAGATAATCAACTTCCTCCAGGTGTCGCGGGAACTGTTGGGCTACCACACTCTCAACAACCTTCACCAAAAAGTGAAGGTTGGAGACCGGATGATAGTTCTCTAATAATGCTGGGTCCAGGGACGGCTTCTTGAGGAGGAGCCTCACTACCGCCTCTTTCAAGATGGCAGGTAAGGACCCCTCACTCAAAGATGCGTTGACAATGCCCTGTCGTGTCGTCTCCCAGGATGCCAGTACAAGCCAGGAGGGACACGGGTCCAATAAACATGTGGTCGCCCTACGTTTCCTTGACAACCTGTCCATATCCTCGGTGGTAACAAAGTCAAACTCCTCCCAAGAAGGAACCTCAAGACTAGTCTCGGACAGTCCCACAGGACCACTGTTGATGGAGGGTAGTTCATTCCGAATCCGAGTGATTTTCTCCTGCAGATAAATCCCAAATTCCTCTGCTCGCCCTTGCAAAGGGGCTTCCCGCAGCCTCTGATGAAGGAGGGAGCGGGTCACCCCAAACAGGGCGGCAGGGCAGTTATCTGCGGATGCAATAAGGGTGGCACAATACTCACGTTTGGCCACCCTTATCGCCACTAAGTAAGCCGTAATATGGGTTCTCACTAGTGTTCGGTCGGCTTCGGAGCGAGAAGATCTCCATCTGCTCTCTTGATGGAGCAGATTTCCCAAGGTTGGGTGATATGCTTCCAAGTTCCACTTTCATGTTATAAAAGAGCCATGGTGGTGCAGTGGTTAGAGTGCAGTATTGCAGGCTACTTCTGCTGATCACTGGCTGCCAGCAGTTTGGCAGATTGAATCTCACCAGGCTCAAAGTTGACTCAGCCGTCCATCCTCCAGAAGTGGGTTAAATGAAGACCAGATTGTTGGGGGAAATATGTTGACTCTGTAAACCGCTTAGAGAGGGCTATAAAAGCACTATGAAGCGGTATATAAGTCTAAGTGCTACTGCTATTAATGAACAGAATTATATTTACCAATGATTTTGTTAATGATTTCTTTCTATAAATGTAGGCTTGGTTGTGCATTGTACAGTATTTCCCTGGAAAACCTGGTCACAATGACTTTATCCTGGCTTTTAAAATAATGATGCTGAAAGTGCCAAACCCTTTCTAATTTCTCACACAATAGCTTTTGTTATACTATATTCCAAATGCAGAGGTGTCCATTCATGTTTTGGAATCCAGACTTTTGGGTGTTAAAGACATGAGCTTAGAACACTCCATCTTCACCGAAGGATTCCCCTGGAAACAGCAGGAAAATGCATGTTTCCATCCTCCCGGGGAGATCCAGGATGAATCAGCTTTTGCTGCTTTTGGGGATTTTACAGAGATTCTCTCATGTGGTGCTATTTCACATCGAAGCACTTAAGGCAACCATGATGCACATTGTTTCCTAATTAGGCCTGAAATTGGAACACAACAGATTGCTTAACTGGCTCCAGTGTTTCTGCAGAAATTAAATACACTACGTTCAACTTTCACCCCTACTTTCAAACTTGCAGAAGTCCAAGGATTTCATAGGAGTAGAAGACTGGAAGGACAGCCACTGTGGTTCAGGCCAAGAATCCATCGAGTCTGGCAGTTAGTGTCTGTCGATGTTTAGTGGCAATAGAGATGCCATAGGAAATACGGTCTGCGTTTTAGGTATTAACCTCCATCAAAAATAGCAATCGGGGGTAACGTATATTCCATTAATATGTTTCTCCCTTTGAGACATCCTAACTTGATGGATGTTCTCATATCCTACGGCAGTAAATTCCCCACTTAACTATTGTAAAAAAATGCAGGAGACTTTTTTCTCTTATTATTTTGTATCACCTGCATTTGATATTAATGAATAATCTCAAATTTTAATGCTGTACAGGTAGTCTTTGCTTCTTTTTCTTCCTGGCACTATTCCCAGGACCTGCTTGTCAGCAAAACTACCTCCCATTTGGGTCAATGCATCTTCAGGGCAGATGCCCACGTATTTCGTGTCCTCCTTGATGGGATCCATCCACCTTTTCTTGGGTCTACCATGGGTTCATTGGCCTTCACAGTCCAGATGCTTGACTGTCCTTGCCATTGAGTCTTCTTTACCAGGTATAGTGTGGCAGTACCATCTATGTCCTTACCTGCATTTTTGCTGGGATTGGTTCCCGTCAATATTGCATATCATCATTCATAGCGTGGTTGAATTGCATTAGTCCAAGGCACCATGGGAGCATTCACATTTCCATCACATGTATGGCCTCTTCATGCTTTGCCATTGCTGGCCAGCACTCCAATCCATACAGAGTGACTGGGTGCACTATCATTCTGTAGATCTTTGAGTTGAACGTAGGTACAATTTAGGATCACACAGGACTCTAGTCATGTGGCGCCACTTCCTCCAGGCGGTATTGACGTGGGTGTGGGCATCCAGAAAACTACTGCCATTGCTGCATATGAGGGAGCTGAGGAACTTGAATTGTTCTACTTTCTTAAGATCTTCTCCACCAATGCTGATGGTTCCATCAGTTTGGGGACCACATTCCATATACTCTGTTTTCTTGATGTTCAGTCAAAGTCCAAATTTGCTGAGCCATTTACTCCATTGCCATGTTTGCTCTTGGAGGTCTGACCACATTTACATACTGAGTTTTGTATTCCAGTAAGTGCTGCCATTTTATCTGCTCCACCCCAGTGATTCAGGATCACTTTGGGCCTAGACTGTCCAACTGAGGGTCCATGAATTTCATTTGAACTTCCTGTGGCTGGAGCTGATTGGAGGTGCTGCTGAATAGGGGATTTAAAGACACAAAGGGGAAGAGTAAAACCAACAGGAACAAGTGAGCACTGAATACTGCAATCGTTAAAATGGAGTTCGAGGGAGCAGTTGTAGTTATCTGCAATACTTGTGCCATGTTTCTGATTTTGCCCAAGCGTGTGGAGAACTACACCTGCAGCAAGTGCAAACTGGTTGCCCTGCTAGAAGAGAAGGTCCAGCAGCTGGAGGCACGTACATCTAACCATCAGCAAATTAAGGAGCTTGAGCTGTTCTTGGACAGAGCAGAGCAGACTATCCTGGACAATGAAGAGACAGGGCACAGCTCTCAGGAAGAAGTCATTTCACTAACTCAAGAGCTAGATCCATGGAGGAATGTCACTCGAAGAAATAGAAGAGCAAGGGATCGCTCTGAGAGTCTGAATTAATAGAATCAACTTGAGGCTCCTTCCCCCATCACACCTGATAAGGAATGCACAGAAAAGCAACTGGTCCCTCCCGAGGATCTCTCCTTCATCACACTTGACGAGATACAGGAAGAAGAACCACAGGAACAAACTGAAGACCTCTCCCTTAATGAAGTTGATGAGATGAATGAAGATGAACAGACTGCAGGAGAGAGGCTCCTTGTACTAGGTGATTCAATTATTAGAAACACAGAGAGATGGATTTGTGATGCGCATGACAACCGTGTAGTGAGTTGCCTACCCGGTGCAAAGGTTGCAGACATCACGAGAAATCTAGATAGTTTGTTAGAGAGAATTGGGAAGGAGCCAGTGGTCGTGGTACATGTTGGTACCAATGATGTTGGGAAGGCAAAGCAATCAGTCTTGGAAGCCAAATTCAGGTTGCTAGGAAGAAGATTGAAGTCCCGGACTTCCAAGGTAGCATTTTCAGAAGTGCTGCCTGTTCCTCGTGCAGGACCTACCAGGCAGGCAGAGCTCAGAAGCCTCAATGCGTGGATGAGGCAATGGTGACAGGAGGAGGGCTTCAGATTTGTCAGGAACTGGAGAACATTTTGGGGCAAGCCAAACCTGTTCATGGGGGATGGGTTGCACTTCAACCATGATGGGACAAGGTTGCTGGCATTCAACATCAAAAAGGCTGCAGAACAACTTTTAAACTGATAACTGGGGGAAAGCCAAAAGGAGCTGGGCAGCATCAGGTTCGGGAAAGTGTTTACTTGAGTAGTGAGGAGGATGCAATAATTACTGAGCAGAGCGAGGAGCCAGTCACCAGCACTCTAGCAGAAGGATGCAAGAAGCAGTCTAAGGATGCAACTGGACTCAAAAGACTGCATCAGAAAAGTATATATAAATGCCTGTATGCAAATGCCAGAAGCCTCCGGAACAAAATAGGGGAGCTGGAATACTTAGCAATAGACAAAAATATTGATATTATTGGTATCACTGAAACCTGGTGGACGGATGATAACCAATGGGATACAGTCATCCCAGGCTACAAACTGTACAGGAAGGACAGGAAGGGACAAACGGGAGGTGGTGTAGCCTTGTATGTCAAAGAAGAGATAAAGTCATACGAATTGGCACATCGAGGTGATTTAGAGTCACCACTAGAAACTGTGTGGGTAAGACTATCAGGCCAAAAGAATGGTCTAACAGTAGGCATATGATATCGGCCTCCGACCCAAGCCCCTGAGAGAGCCTGGCAGTTGGAGAATGTTGTAAAGGAGGCATCAAAAAAGGGAAGCCTGGTTATAATGAGGGATTTCAATTACCCTCACATAGACTGGGTGAACTGTTGTTCAGCACATGACAAAGAGATGAAGTTCCTAGATATGCTAAATGATTGTTCCCTGGAACAGATAATAATAATAATAATAATAATAATAATAATAATAATAATAATAATAATAATAATAATAATAATAATAATAATAATAATAATAATAATAATAATAAATTTTATTTATATCCCGCTCTCTCTCCCCGAAGGGACTCGAGGCGGGGCACAGGGAAATTAAAAACAAACAACAACAGAATACAAAGCTAAAATCAGATTAAACCTACCCTGCGCTAAAACTTCTATAAAAATATAACTATCCCTAAAAACCCCTTAATAATTTAACATTTAAATTAAAATTACCCTAGGCCAGCCAAACGGAAGAAGTGAGTTTTTAATAGCTGTCGGAAGGAGCGAAGGTCCGTGGTTGTTCTAATTTCGGGGGGAAGGTCGTTCCAGAGGGTCGGGCCTGCCACAGAGAAGGCCCTTCCCCTGGGCGTCGCCCGCTGGCATAGCCTAGTGGACGGCACCCAGAGAAGTCCCTCTCTGTGGGAGCGAATCGGCCGCAGGGATGTATGAGGCAGAATGCGATCCCGCAGATAGCTAGGTCCCGTGCCATGGAGCGCTTTAAAGATGGTAACTAACACCTTGAAGCGCACCCGAAAGATGACAGGCAGCCAGTGCAGCTCGCGCAGGAGCGGTGTTACATGGGAGAACCTAGAGGCTTCCATAACTACCCGCGCGGCTGCATTCTGGACTAGCTGAAGCCTTCGGGTGCACCTCAAGGGGAGCCCCATGTAGAGAGCGTTGCAGTAGTCCAGTCGGGATGTCACGAGGGCATGAGTGACTGTGCAAAGGGCACCCCGATCCAATAGGGGACGCAACTGGCGTACCAGGCGAACCTGGTAAAACGCCCTCCTGGCCACGGCTGTCACTTGATCTTCCATGGACAGCCGGGCATCAAGGAGGATGCCCAAGTTGCGTGCCCCATCCACAGGGGTAAGATGATCGTCCCCTATGGCCAGTGATGGAGTCAACTGGTTGTACCGGGATGCCGGAAACCACAGCCACTCGGTCTTGGACGGGTTGAGTCTCAGTCTGTTACTTCCCATCCAGGCCCGCACGGCTTCCAGGCACTGGCACATCACTGCTATGACATCGTTGGGGTGGTTTGGGGTAGATATATACAGCTGTGTATCATCAGCGTAGAGATGGTACTCTACCCCAAAACCACGGATGATCTCACCCAGCGGCTTCATATATGTGTTGAACAGGAGCGGCGAGAGGACCGACCCCTGAGGCACCCCACAAGTGAGGGGCCTAGAGGTCGACCTCTGCCCTCCTGTCAACACAAATTTTGATCGACCAGAGAGGTAGGAGGAGAACCACCGCAACACGGTGCCCCTCACCCCCAACCCCTCCAGCCGATGCAATAGGATACCATGGTCGATGGTTGAAGACCCAACTAGAGGTACAAGAATCCTTGACTTGGTTCTGAGCAATATACAGGATCTGGTGCAAAATGTTAATGTGACTGATCCAATAGGGAACAGTGACCACAACACGATTATTTTTAACTTAATCATAGATGGCAAATGACTGATAAAATCTAACACATAGACCTTAAATTTTCATAAAGGAAATTTCCTGAAGATGAGGAAACTAAGGAAACTGAAAGGGAGAATTGAGAAAGTTCAAACACTCCATGAGGTATGGAGGCTGCTCACAAAAACAATAACAGAGTCCCAATTGGAATGTATACCTAAAAGGAAAAAAGGGCACCGGCAGGTTCAAGAGGACTCCGATGTGGCTTACAGGAGCTGTTCGGGAAGTGATCAAAGCAAGAAAAGCTCATTTAAAAGATGGAAGGCTTCTCCAAACGAGGACAACAGGCAGAAACATAAATTCTGGCAGAACAAATGCAAGGCAACAATCAGGAAAGCAAAGCAAGACTTTGAGGAGCGTTTAGCTAAAACACTCAAAGAAATAACAAGGACTTCTTTAAGTACATTAGAAGTAAGAACCCAACTGGGAAGGCCATTGGACCATTAGATGACAATGGAAGGGAAGGGATTATTAAGGAGGAAACAGAGATTGCAGAGAGACTCAATGAATTCTTTGCTTCAGTATTCACTGAAGAAGACAGAGATCACATGCCTAAAACAGAGCCTATCTTTGTAGGGAGGGAAACTGTGGAATTAACCCAGATAGAAATAACCAGGGAGGAGGTCCTTGCATGTCTTGTTAAACTAAACACTAACAAATCACCAGGACCAGATGGCATCCATCCACGAGTTCTCAAGGAACTTAAAGATGAAATTGTTGATGTCCTTGCCAAAATATATAATCTTTCCCTCAAATCAGGCCTTGTGCCGGATGACTGGAAGGTAGCGAATATAACACCTATCTTCAAAAAAGGATCCAGAGGTGATCCAGGAAATTACCGACCGGTCAGCTTGACAAGTGTCCCAGGTAAAGTGATGGAAACCATCTTAAAAGATAAAATTAATAGGCAAGTAGAAGAGAAGGTGCTGCTGAAGGAGAGCCAACATGGCTTTTGCAAGGGCAAATCATGCCTCACTAATCTGCTGGAATTTTTTGAGAGTGTCAACAAGCACGTTGACATTGTTTATCTGGACTTTCAGAAAGACTTTGACAAGGTCCCGCACCAAAGGCTCTTAAATAAACTTGCCAGTCATGGAATAAACGGACAGGTCTTGTCCTGGATTAGCAACTGGCTAAGGGACAGGAAACAGAGAGTAGCATTAAATGGACACTTCTCCAGGTGAAGGGAGGTAAAGAGTGGGGTCCCCAAGGTTCAGTACTGGGACCCCTGCTCTTCAACCTTTTCATAAATGATCTAGAAGTAGGAGTAAACAGCAAGGTAGCCAAATTCACCGACGACATTAAATTATACAGGGTAGTAAAAACTGAGAGAGAGTGTGAGGAGCTCCAGAGGGATCTCTTGACACTGGGGGAGTGGGCAAACCAGTGGCAAATGAGCTTCAACATTAGTAAGTGCAGAGTGATGCATGTTGGGGCAAAAAAACCCAACTATATCTATAAACTGATGGGGTCTGAACTCCTTGCAACTTACCAGGAAAGGGACCTTGGTGTCCTGGTGGACAGCTCAATAAAGGTGTCAACCCAGTGTGCCGCAGCAGTGAAAAAAGCAAACTCATTGCTAGGGATCATTAGGACAGGTACAGAAAATAAGTCAGCAAGTGTCATTTTGCCTCTTTATAAATCTATGGTGAGGCCCCATCTGGAGTATTGTGTACAGTTCTGGTCACCATACCTTCAGAAGGATATTATGGAAATGGAAAAGATGCAGAGGAGGGCAACCAGAATGATTAGGGGGCTGGAACACCTTCCTTACTATCGGAGGCTGCAACGGCTGGGCCTCTTCACTCTAGAACGACGGCGCCTGAGAGGTGAAGTCTATAAAATCATGCACGGTGTGGACAAAGTAGAAAAGGAAAAACTGTTTTCCCTATCACACAACACTAGAACTAGGGGGCACTCCATGAAACTTTTGGAAGCTAGACCTCAAACAAATAAGAGGAAGTACTTTTTCACCCAGAGGATCACTAGTCTATGGAACTCCCTGCCAGAAGAAGTGGTGACAGCTGTCAGCCTCGACACCTTTAAGAAAAGATTAGATGAGTTCATGGAGAACAAGGGTATCCATGGCTATCATGATGGATGCCTAAGGACACCCTCCGTGTTGGAGAGATAGGCAGGAGATCTCTCAATGCCATTTGCAGGGAATCATAAGCAGGTGAAGACATCTGCTTGGGAAGACCCTGAAGCAAATGGGGAGCCACTGTGGGAGACAGAATGCTGGATTGGATGGGCTGTGGCCTCTTCCAGCAAGGCTATTCTTATGTTCTTATGTTCTTATGACAAGGAGGCAGTGCTGGGAGATAATTGTTTCCGAAGGGATCACTTTTACATTGGTCATCCATTGCAGATCGTGTCATCTCATGTGTCAGGGTTCCAAAAAACAACAACAAAAATAACCCCCCAATGAAATAAGACTCCGAGGCTTGAGTTTCCTCAAAGTTCCACTTTATTAGAGATGTCATGTTGGCACATCTGGGAAAACCCAAATCTGAAAGCTTCCAGGTTTTCCCACCCAACTGAAAGTTCAAGACTCTGCCCAAACTCTGTCCACCCCATGGTCCAATCCTTCACTGCCACGAAGACAGATTCCTCTCACCCACATCCAGCCAGGTGCAGGGACAAAAGAATGTTGTTATGGCTACATATCACTCAACTCCATATAATCCCTCCTCCCATTTTCCCCACAGTGTGGCAGGCCTGAAGTCCAAAAAGAAACAAATGGCTTGCAGTTCTGACATCAATGAGCCGGTAATCAATTTGACTTTTGAGCCCACCATTGTTTGAGGTGATAAGATATGTAAGCCTCGTCTTAAATTCCCTTTAGCAGTAGGAGTCATAGAGAGAATTTGTATTTTGTTCTGTGTAACAATTTTCCACCCCTTTGCTCTGCTCTACGAATGCGTAAAGTTGGTGGTTGAGAAGGAAGTGCCCAAGCCTCTTATCTCAGTGGTTGGGCTCGTCTTCAGATCATGGTTTTAGGAATTCTTCCTTGAACATGTTCCTTATTGCATGGCCCTTAACCTTTCCACCTTGGAGGCCTGGCCTGGTGCAGGGGAGTGCATGTGAGTGGCAGGCTATAGGTGTGTGTTCTGCTCCATTGGTGTGAGTCTCAAGGGCCCACCTCTCATGCAAGTGGAGTTTTGCGTGTGAGCAGAAGCAGGGGTGAAATCAACTTACCTTCGCTGCTGGTTTGCATATGTGAGCATACAGAGCGTCAAAAACAGGATGTGATACATTCCTTCATTGTTACAAGCTTGGAAAATTTATTGAAAAATCAACGCAAGTGACTTTTGGGGTTTCTCCCAACGTGTGCTTTCTTTTATATGAGAATTGATTACAAAAAACTTTTTCTCTCTGGAATTTAAGCAGACTGTTTTTAACTTTGGACATTTGACATTTCCTTTTCTTTGACCTCACGAGCTCCTCGCCCTGCGGACACCATATTAGTGTCAAGAACTTAAAACCCTCATTACTGTTTCAAAATGAAGCCTCCATAACAGGGGGGGGGGGGGAATTATGGAAATGCTACAATCAATAGAGGAAATTCTCCAAAGCATAATGGAAGAAATAACAGAGATTCGGAAGGACAGGTTAAGATCAAAACTTGAGCTTTTGGAGACGCAAAAGACACTAATGGGAAATAAACAAAAAACGGAAGAGGTGAAGGGGGGGTAGCGGTGATGGGGGAAAAGATAAAGGAGTCACAAAAAGAATTAACAGATTTTGATGGTTGTATGTTTAGAATTGATCTTGAAAGAATGCCTTATAACTCAGCATATGCCAGAAGAAATGATGTATCCAGAGAGACATGTATTAAACTTGTAAGAGGACTGACAAGGGATGAGATCCCGAAAGCACAGCATAATGGTTTATTGAAATATGAGCCAAAAGAATTTGCCATTCTGAAACAGGTTCCGGAAAAAATACCAGACATAGGAGGGAATTATTCCTTCTTATTTGAAAAAAAATATTATATAAATATGGGATCTGCGACAGATGGTTCATGTCTGAAGGAATGTTGGTGCTCTGGGAGGGGGGGGGAGAGTAAAAATTAAAACAATGGAAGAGGCACAAGTCTTTTTTAAAAAAAGAAAAATAATATGCCTCAATCCTGGAGGAAGGAAATGGGGGAACGGGAGGAGCCATGGCACCGCCCACTGGTGGGAGGGAGGATGAGGATACAATATCTAAAAGACTCGGTTTACAAAAATGATTTCCTTTAATATACTGTAACTTTTTCTTTTGGATGCTTTGTAGAAACAATGTATTGAATGCATGAACTTTGTGAAATGACATATATGTAACTCCTGCCACCTTAAATGGAAAAATAATTAATCTTTGTATGAAGCCTTGGGGGTGGCCTGCACCTCCGATATGGATGCCTCTAAAATGTTTCTTTTTATACCCTATATACCCTTTCCGTGTTAAAAAAATTGTAAAAACCAATAAAACTTTTTTTTGCAAAAAAAAAAAACAAAAAACAGGATGTGATGACATTCAGGTGGGTGGGAGGAGCCTTCCGTCGCCGCTGCTACTGGTTCACGTGAACCAGATAGAACTGGCTGAATTTCACCACTGAGCAGGAGGCCCTGTCAAGTTCCCAGGAGAAAACCTAACAAATTTACAAGCCTCAAGACAAGGTTAAAAAAATCCAATCATTTATTAGGATTAACATCCTGGCATTTCTTATTTGCAGTCATCTTTTTTGCTTTTTTTATCTGCTTCTGAACTTTGCCCACATTACTGTCCTCCCCTCAGCCTTCATCATAAATCACACAGCCAATGAGAGATAGTAGTTTAGACATGCACATTCACAGGCCAGTTTGAGATTCCTTTTTGACCACAGGTATGTTTGGAATTCCCCCCCCCCCTCTCTCTATGGCAGTTTGATAGTATTCATAGAGATGGTTCACAAACTGACAGGCATTGGCACTCAGGAGTGAAGTTCCATTCATGGGAAGGGCGGTCAGTTATGCTCACATGCAAAGCTCCACTCGTGCAAGTAGAGGGTGCTTGTGCTCACGTGTGAAGCGCCATTTGTGCTAATGGAGCTTCAAATGCAAACACCTTCCACTCATGCAAGTGGACCTTTGTACGTGGAGTGCAAGGGCCCACCGCTCATGCGAGCAGAGCTTCAGGCGCATGCTTGCCCATCCAGCAGCCTGGTTTCAAACAGGCCTGATAGTGGGCCGCAGCGCTGGGTTGGGGATCCCTGCCTTACCGGTCCCATTCTTATGGTGGAACAGAATTAAAGGCATAACGTCTGTTGCCCTGATTCTCTTTGGTCTGTTTGGATTTTTGTTTTTGGCTAGTCTTTTGTAATAAGGAAATGGACGTGGCTGGGATACCTCTATAAAAATATCAAGTCAAATTCAGTCCTGGTGACTCATGGACTGCCCTATGAAATTTCTTGGCAAAAATATGGAGGTGTTTTGCCATTATCTTCTTTGGGAATGTTTTGCAATTTCCCTGCCCCACCTATGTTCCCTGGGATTCCCTTGTAGTCCTGCGTCCAAGTGCAAAATAGGTCCAGCACTGTTAAGCTCAGATAAGGTCAGCCAGGTATGGAGGCGGATGTGCCAGGCTGCGATCCTCTGAACCTTTAATGGTATAATTCTGAATAGTTTCCTAATGTTCCAGTGAATTCTTTAGGACTTAACTGCCAAATAAAGGTCTGCTTTTGCAAGAGTTTTGAGTTACTGCTGCTGAAATTTGCTGTTATAAACAAATTTCAGACAGAGTAACAGAGAGGGAGAAATGTTATAAACCGTCTTCCTTTGTGAATTTTTAAAAATAAAAGTTTAGTAATCCTGAATATACACAATGCAAACAAGGTATTGTCTGGTTCCTCTATTAGTTCTACATGTTTTAATTTTTTTAATGGTACTTTTAATGATTGTACACCAAATTGAGTCATTTTGATTAGGCAGATTTATAAATCTAACATGTATTATTGCTATGATTTGAAAAATAAAAGGTTCTACATTTAGTAAGAAAAACCAAATGCAGAGGTGTAGTCTAGGTCTGTGATGGCAAACCTATGGCATGCAGAGCCCTCTCTGTGGGCATGGGTGCCATTGACAGCTGCTCTTCTGGTTTCTGAAGTGCATGTGCAAGCCAGCCAGCTGGTCTTCAGGTTTCTGGCACTCCGGCACACATGCAAGTTGCAGTTTGGTTACTTGGTGCCAAAAAGTTTTGCAATCACTGGTATAGATAGTACGTGGCTCAATAGTAGCAAATGCAAGAGGGATCTTGGAGTCCTGGTGATAATAAATATGAGCCAGCCGTGGGCAGCAGCTGCCAAAAAAGCCAACGTGGTTCTAGGCTGCATCAACAGAGGGAGAGAATCAAGATCCCCTGAAGGGTTAATGCCACTTTATAAGGCCTTGGGAAGACCACACTTGGAATATTTGCATTCAGTTTTGGTCTCCATGATGTAGAAAAGATGTGGAGACTCTAGAAAGAGGGCAGAGAAGAGCAACAAAGAGGATGAGGGGATTGGAGGCTAAAACATACGAAGAACAGTTGCAGGAACTGGGTATGCCTAGTTTAATGAAAAGAAGGACCAGGGAAGACCTGATAGCAGTCTTCCAATATCTCAGGGGTTGCCCCAAAGAAGAGGGAGTCAAACTATTCACCAAAGCACCTGAGGGCAGGAGAAGAAGCAATGGATGGAAACTAATCAAGGGAGAAGCAACTTAGAACTGAGGAGAAATTTCCTGACAACAGGGAACAATTAATCAGTGGAACAGAAGTTGCCTCCAGAAGTTGTGAATGCCCCAACACTGGAAGTCTTTAAGAATACGTTGGATAGCCATTTGTCTGAACCGGTGTAGGGCTTCCTGCCTAGGCAGGGGGTTAGACTTGATGGCCTCCAAGGTCCCTTCCGACTCTGCTGTTGTATTGTATTGGTGGCTGTACCTTAAAATAAACAGTGTTTTTTTATTTTAAGAGAGATGAATAAACTTAAGATAAATCCCCATATTGTTTTTATGTGATTCTTAATATATTTTTACTGATATAACAAAAAATGAAGCAATGGGTGGAAACTAATGAAGGAGAGAAGCAACTTAGAACTGAGGAGAAATTTCCTGACGATGAGAACAATGAATCAATGGAGCAGAAGTTGCCTCCAGAAGATGTGAATGCCCCAACACTGGAAGTCTTCAAGAGGATGTTGGGTAGCCATTTGTTTGCGACGGCAGTGATGGTGAACCTTTATGGCACTGAGTGTAACTGTCTTCCAGTTAACTCTGTGCATGTGCATGTGCTGATCAGCCGGCCAGTGCGCATGCTCATGCTGGAAAACGGAAGACCAGCTCTCCTGGTTTCCGGCACTGCTGCACACACAAAGGCCAGCTGATTGGCGCATACACATGCACACCAGAAATCCAGAAGAGGAATTGGTGACACTGTGTGTGCCAGGCAACATGGCTCCCTGTGCCACTTCGTGCACGTGTGCCATAGGTTCGCCATCATGGTTATAGGGTTTCCTGCCACAGGGGGTTGGACTAGAAGACCTACAAGATCCCTTCCAACTCTGTTATTCGGTTCTGTTATTTAGTTATTACATTTATATCTCACGTTTAGTCTTATAACTCCTGGTGACATACACAATACCGAGCCGGCATCTGTGCCTTAGATACTACAACTCCCAGTCTCCCAGTTTTCTTTTATAAATTTATAAATTTTATTTTTAGTTTTCAAAACAGACAAAACACAAAAAAAATCCTCTTTCTTTACGTCCTGTGAATCAATTGGTTACAAAAAGGAGATTTTCATGCATTTCTTTCACAGTCACCCGTAATTCATACAAGTTCTGATATTTTAAATCAAATATATTTATGCATATTACCATCATCATAGCCCCATTCTCGTTCCATTGCGGTTTCTTTTCTTTCTGTCCATAGTCCAGGGCGAGATTGAATGAGTGAACCCTTTTTCCACCTTCTGGTTAAGATCTTTTTCTTCACTTCAGTTCCTCACCATTTCCCCCCCACTTTTTTCTAACCATTGATACCACAGCTCCCAATTCCCCCCCTCCTCTTTGCGTTCATTTTTTGGTAATTTAGATAACATATCTAATTCAGCACAATCCGTTATCTTGTATATAAGGCTTTCTCCTGACGGAATGTTAGGGTCTTTCCACCTTTGCGCAAGGAGCATCCTTGCCCCAGTTAGCACATACGTGATCAGGTACTTGATTCTTTTACTCATTGGGTCTGGCAGGATTCCCAGGAGGAAGAGCTCTGGCCTCCTATCCACTTTAATCCCTGTTACCTCCTGCACCCATCTCCTTACTCTATCCCAGTATACCTTCACCTTTGGGCAGGTCCACCACATATGGTAGCAGGACCCCCGCTCGGCCCCACATTTCCAGCAGGCCGATGATAAATTGGAAAACATCCTAGCAAGTCTGGCTGGCAGCAAATGCCACCGATATAACATTTTATATTGGTTCTCTTTATAGGACGAGGCCAATGTGGCTTTGATATTTTTATTCCAAATTCCTCTCCACTTAATTGTATCAATTTCATACCCAAAGTTTTTGGCCCAGGCAGTCAGAGGTTCCTTCATCACGTCTTCTTCCTCTACCTTCCAGAGTAGCATCATTATAACACTTCGTTATAGTTTTCTGGTCATTAGTTAAAAGGGCTTTGTCTAATTCTTGCATCTTGTTAGCTATCCCTCCAGTAGCTTTGTCTTTCTTGTATCTTGATTGCACAGTCTCCCAGTTTTCAATCCAGCTCCTTAGCTGCTGTTATCCTTCGTTTAACGATATAGAATAGATAGGTTGAGTAAAAGAATTGTAGGATAATTTAATATTAAAAATGAAGGCATTGAAGGGAACACATGTTATGTTGTCACTACTTCTTTTACTTTATTCTATTTAAATATATATATATTAACTGTACATACTGGTATATTTTATTTAACAAAAATATTTTGAAAATCAGAATTTAAAAAGTCTCTCATTCTATTTCTGTATTTTTTCTTGAATGACAAGTAATTTGGAGAGAGAGCAATCAATGATATCTGAATTAATTTATTTGCATTCATTATTAATGGTAACACACCTTCATCTTGACAGTCTTCCTTGATTAATATTATCAATTCTATGTATTCTGGATTCTGCCTGATTTTTTCTGACCTAAAGAAGGCCCTGTGGTTTTCTTTCTGGGATCCAATTCTGCTAGATTTTTGCATTTTCTATGGATATAACAGCTGTGATGGTTCTGGGATCTTTTTCCTTCCTGGGAAAATTGATGTTCCATTCTGCTCATTGTTAGATCATCAAGTGGACAGATGTTAAGCAGCTCTTACAATCTGCCTTAAAAAAACAGTTCAGGAATTACCCAAGGCCTGAAAAACGGAATATGAAATCCCATCTTCATGCGAGTTGGCAGATCTGTTTTGAAGAATCCCATTCTGCCAGGGCAGGCTTAGGAATGGAGGGCAGCTGCATTTGATTTGGGAAATGTTAGTCAATATGCATTTTTTCCTTCTGCGTGTCCTGAGGAAAAGGTTACACACATAAGGAATTTGTCATTAACCAACCAGCTAAAACGAATGCAAGGGGAAGATTTAGTTTACTGTACTAATGCTGGGTGACTCAGGGATTCCACGGTCTCTTCCTGCCAAGTTAAGGCATAATTAACTGAAAGGCCTTTTGTGTTGATTTTTCCCTCCTTTGCTTTACTGCAGGGCAACATGATTTTATGGAATTGAAGGGCTGGCATGGGGAAGAGGTAGGATATAATAGAAAATGAAAAGCGGTTATCCTAATCTTGGAGGCATTATCTTCTGTGCTGATTCAGATTTTTGATGAATTGCATTCAACTCATTGTTTTATTGACTTTGGAATATAGTTTGAACACATTCTTTTTCTGTTCAGACATTCCCCAGTGGCAGAGAAGAATAGTAGTCATTCAAATAGTGTAGCTCCCACAATGACAACATATTAATTACAGTGCAGGAATGCCAGATTTCAGGTGCAGGAATCCAGACTTCCTCTGGATGGCGCAAAGGATGAGAAGTTTTCTTTATCTCCGTCCTGCCATCTTGTGGTTAACTAGGTCTTTTGTCACCCAGATATGCTAACACTAAATGGCATAAAAGTTATCCAGAAACTTTGATTAAAGCATTTTTTTAAATTATTCATTTTAAGGCATATTTTTCATGGCTTATATTGTATACATATTTATTTATGAAAGATGTATATTTGAGAAACATTTCAGAACGCATGTTTACTAATACTTGCCTGTATAAATTAAGCCATGTGGGAATATAGTCAACTTAAAAGAAAACTCAGAATCAAATTTCATAAAAAGACATGTCTCTTTATGAAGACAAATGTGATCAATGTTGATAATATAATACATGAATAAATATCAGAATAACTCTTTATAGGAGTTCAACATTTGATTGAAATATGCAGAATACTTTGAATGTGAAATATTTTATATTTCGAAAGAGGGTATTGTAGCTGTTCTGAGACTGGTTTGATGCCGTATCCAATATATTTATA
This sequence comes from Rhabdophis nuchalis, assembly GCA_039707465.1. Lineage (NCBI taxonomy): Eukaryota > Metazoa > Chordata > Lepidosauria > Squamata > Natricidae > Rhabdophis > Rhabdophis nuchalis. The sequence goes on from CM077656.1 coordinate 2,710,350, forward strand.
TTTATTCAATTTATACCCCGCTCTTCTCCAAGCGGACTCAGTACTCAATACTGCACTTGGGGCTATGGCACATTTGAAGGCCCCCCAGGATGGTCAGAACAACCAGTTTCAGACTCTAAGCAACTGTCTAGCACACCTGGAGCTCTATTTCAAGTTCCAAATCTGAAATGTTGTCCTTAGCGCTAATTACAGCCTATTAGCAACTCATTATCCCAACTCAAAATGGTTGGTTGCTAAAGAAACGGAGGGACTGAAATCATCACACTTGCTTCAGAGGCCTCTCGTATGAGTTGTCATCTGAAGAGCTCCTTATCTGAAAGCAGTGATTCGGGCACTAGTAAGCCACCAGCTGATATGTATCCCACCTCTAGATTCCAAAATCCACTCAGACTCTTTTAGAATTTCCATTCCAAACACATGGGGAAAAAACCCCTGAGTTCATACATCCCACTAAGCACTTAATAAATGATTTTATTAAGTCCCAATTACTTGGGTTTAGGCAAAATCAAATGAACCCTATAGATTACAATGCCTTCAATTAATCACTATCTTTTCCTGAAAAAGCTGGGACTTATTCATTCTGGGAAATGAAACTGGCAGGTAGATGAAGGGTAGTAAAAATGAAATAAAATAAATCAGATACAGGGAAATGTGGAGTCTTCTGCCTTCTCTTCTGCCTTCTTCATATCTAACACCACAATGGAATGGATCACTAAAATGTTGCCAACTTTATTTGTGGTGATTAAACCAGTCATTGGATTCAGTTTTATTTCAGTTGCCAACTCATATAAAAATCTGAGGCAAAGTAGGATCAGAGCTCATACAGCATATGAAGACAGTTTTGCTAGCAGATGAAAACCATAATCGATAGCATTTTCACAATACAGAAACAATGCTTTGTAGTTTGTTTCATTCTTCCATCTGCAGGACAGCTACCATCTCAGCTGCTGGTATCTAGACCACCTCTAGAAGTCCCAAAAAGACACAGAGGGCTCTCTTTGTTTCCACCTACTGCAGGGATGGCGAATCTTTTTTGCCTCGGATGCCAAAAGCATGCACCTGCGCAATATTGCACACACTTAGGTGCCCACCCCCATAATTTAATCCCCCCATGCCATGCCCCCTGTGCGTGCGTGCGTGACACCCCGCCATGCTGCCCCACGCACACACACACAACTTTCTTGGAGCCTGGGGAGTGAAAACGCCCCCCTCCCAGAGGCCCTCTGGAGGCCGGAAACAGCTCATTTTCCAACTTTCTGTGGGCCCGGTAAGTCCGTTTTTCACTCTCTGGAGGTTTTCCTGAAGCCTCCAGAGGACAAAAACCTGCTGAAAATCAAGGCCGAGAATCAGCTGGCCAGCATGTGCATGTCTGCTGGAGCTGACAGGGCAACATCTCACGTGCCCTCAGAAATGGCTCCACGTGCCACCTGTGGCACGGGCGCCATAGATTCGCCATCACAGACCTAGTGGTTTTCTGAATTTTGGAAGCTCAGATCTGATACACAGACATTGGTAAAAGTAATACTGTGTAGGAGAAGGAGTGGCAGAACTTGGGGCAGAGTGAAAAGAGGTATCAGCCTTAAAATCCCTACATAGCTACAAGCAGACCAAGTCCAACTCCTCTTGAATTTTGTTGACTCTTATCTAACTCCAAGCGGTTGATAACCAATAGTTGAGAAGGTTCCGGTGCATAAGCTTTTTAGCAATAAATCAGTTTAAGTGGACTTTCACATGTGGAACTGATCTTTTGTGCTTGCCCTACTGGCACATCTTAGTAGTTTATTGCAATGATACTTTAGCTAATGTATGTATTGGGAACACTTTAAACGTATTGCATCATTGTTAATTATTAACAAATAGCTGATCAGATTACACCATAAACTACTTATCCTGTAGTGACCATGATTTTCATACAGAGTTTGGATAGCTAGATGAGTCAGAAACCTGAGAAATAAACACTGTAGCAAGGGGAATTTTAATAGGTACAGCATTGTGGAAAGCAAGGAATAACAATAATAACAACAACAACAATCAGTCAGTCAGTCAGTCGGAATAGAGCTGGAAGGGACCTTGGAGGTTGTTTAGTCCAACCCCTTCTAAAGCAGGAGACCCTATTCCATTTCAGATAAGTGGCTGTCCAGTCTTTTCTTGGGAAACCTCCAGTGATGAAGCCCCTACAACTTCTGAAGGCAACTTCTGTTCCACTGGTTAATTGTCCTCACTGTAAGGATGTTTCTCCTAAATTCCACGTTGCTTCTCTCCTTAATTAGTTTCCATCTATTGTTTCTTGCCCTGACCTCTGGTGCTTTGGAAAATAAGTTGACCCCCTCTTCTTTGTGGCAGCCTCTCAAATACTGGAATGCTGCTATCATGTCGCCCCCAGTCCTTCTTTTCTCTAGGCTGGCCGTACCCATTTTCCTGCAAATGCTCATCATATGTTTGTGTCTCCAGGCCTTTAATCATCTTAGTTGCTCTTCTTCACAGTTTTCCCAAAGTCTCAACATCTTTTTTGTAATGTGGTAATCACAACTAGATGCAGTATTCCAGGTGTGGCCGTACTAAGGCTTTTTCAAGTGTTACTAATACTTCATGTGATTTTGATTCTATGCCTCTGGTTATACAACCAAGGATTGTATTAGCTCTTTTGGCTGCTGCCACACACTCCTGGCTCATGTTTAAGTTATGGTCCACTAAGACTCCAGGATCCCTTTCACAGTTACTGTTTTTGAACTACGTTTCACCTAATCTATACTTGTACCTTTGGCTTTCCTGCCTAGGTGTAAAACCTTGCTCTCCTCCACATTAAATTTCATATTGTTGGATAGAGCCCATTGTTCATGTCTGTCAAGATCTTTTTGGATCCTGAGCTGGTCTTGTCTGGGGTGTTGGCTATTCCTGCCATCTTCGTGTCATCTGCAAAACGGATGAGTTCCCCTTCTATTCCCCCAGTCAAGTCATTTATGAAGATATTGAAGAGTCCTGGCCCTAAGACAGAAGCCTGTGGTACTCCATTGCTTACTTCCCTCCATGTAGATGTAGTAACATTAAGGACTACTCATTAAGTCAAGTTTGTCAACCAGTTACAAATCCTTTTGGTGGTGATGCTGTCTATCCCACATTTTTCTAGCTTATCAAGAAGTACTTTGTGGTCTACTTTGTTGAATGCCTTGCTGAAGTCTATTATGGGTCCGCTTGGAGAAGGGCGGGGTATAAATTCAATAAATATATAAATATAATATGTCCACAGTATATCACTGATTTACTAATTTAACCATTTTGTCAAATAATGAAATAAGATTTGTTTGGCATGATCTGTTTTAACAAACCTGTGTTGGCTACTAGTTATAACTTTTTTTATTTCTAGATGTTCGCAGATCTATTTTTTTATTATTATTTTCCAGTATCTTCCTAGATATTGGACTGATTGGTCTGTAGTTTCCTGGATCTGTTTCTTTTCTTCTCCTTTTTGGAAGATGAGAATCACATCAGTTCTTTTTCAATCCTCTGGTAGTTCCCTGGTGCTCCAGGATTTTTAAAAGATATCGTAATTGACAATCATGGTCAAGTTGTAGGTTTCCCACAGGGATTTGATTGGCTACTTTATGATCTATTAACACAAATAGGCTACTTCATGGTTTATCCCTAAAATACAAAACCCAACAAAAAGTAGGTATATTAGTATAATGAATCTAGAGTAATTCTGAACTTTGCATTCCAGCCAATGTTTCTGTTGTTTTGCACTTATGTTTGAAGCATATGAATATACATCACCAGTTGGGATATATGTTTGGACAAGATATTTATTCATAATGTATGTTAAATAGGCATATTACAATTCCAATTATTCTTATTCCATAAATACCAAGCTTTAGATCAGCATGACAATCACAGTTTAATTCGAGTGAATTCAGTGGGACCAGGGAAGGGGAACAAGGCAACTCATTCAGCGTCCAGTTCACACATTGTACTCTACCATCTCACACTTCTTTTGAAATCAGGGTTTATGCTACTATTGGCTGGGATCATAGAAAATCCTAAACAACCCCCCCCCTCCCAATTCTGGCTTAACATGATCTTGTCAAAGGATTTAAAACATTGTTCTCTTAATTATTTTCACTTAGGTTACTAAGAGTATATTAGTTGATTAATTAATTATTTTTTCATGTTAGTGATTTTGAATTGCTTACTGGTTGTAAGATGACAGGTGAGGAGGCTGATGATTTATTCACACTATAAAAGAACACTGAGAAATAAACTCAGTGTGATGTGAATGGTCTGTTTCCTTGTATGATGCATTTGTTAGACTCCCCCCCCCCCCATCAATTAAAAATAAGTAGATGATGTGATTTTAACAACTGCTCTTAGAAACTATTGTGGGCTGTAATTTAAATGATTCATATAGACTTATATTACCCTGGAGGTTTGGGTTTCTCCTAATATAAAATGTAAAATATCAGATTTTGCATCTCTTCTTGGATGGTAAACTGTACAGAGTCATTTATGCATAAAAATGTGATAGATGGATAGATGGATAGATGATTGATAGATGGATAGATGGATAGATGATAGATAGACAGACAGACAGAGATATAGATAAGATGAAGATTGAATATTAATTGTTCTTTATGCTGTTGTTATTATGCTCGTTTTGTTAATTACTGAATATTGATCTGACTTAATGCATCTAAAGTGCCAAATTGGTATAAGAACATTTTATATGCAGAATTAATCTAATGTTATTTCAAAAATTCTTATTCCATTTGATTTGGTTTATAAATGTCTTTTTTTCTTTCATTTCTGCTTTTGAAAATTTCATTTCCTGCTCTTTTTGCTTCAATTTGTTGCTCTCTAATACCTATTAAATTATTTTTTTAAAAAAAAAATCTAGGCTGGAGCTTTAATATTGCCCAGAATGATTTATGTGCAGCGCTGGATACCTAGGAATGCACGCTATACAAGCCCTTGCTCTCTAAATCAAAGCAAACTTTTCGTTTTTTTGGAAATCTTAAGCTTTGTTTGCGGAGTTAATGTTTAAAAAAGAAAAGGATCCATGCCAGAACAGACATTGGCAAGCACCCTGGGTTTTATTTCTCACTAAGTCTGTAATACTTCGAGAACATCTCTTGCCTCCCTCAACTTTTCCCCATAGCGTTACAAAAGACGTATCATGGGAGCTTGTTTAATACACTCTGTGATCTGCCGATATACAGTATATTCTAACTGCACAGGTTTGGTTTGCTTTTTCACTCTGAACAGGCCTTCCAGATATTCCCGCTTCACCTGAAATGTTCAAAGCCTTCCCCATTGTTTTTTATTGCAATCTCTCACACCCACACAAACCACACATGGAGACATTGGCAAATGATCCCAGAAGAAAACAAAGCAAGTGATGTTTCTAGACACCGTTCCAAAGGTTTTTTCAAGCACAAGAAACAGAATGGCTCATAACGATGTTTGGCGAGTTCCAAATTGGTCCCCACAAGGGTTGAGGTTGAGGTTGAGTATTGAGCCCACATTTTTCAGGATTTTATACACGACATCTAAGACAATGAGGGTGAACCTATGGCACGCGTGCCACGGGTGGAACACGGAGCCGCTTGGCAGGACACGCGAGGCACTGCCCTGTCAGTTGGCCAGCACACATGCGCTTGCTGGCCAGGTGATTCAGCCATTTTTAAAGCCATCTTCCAATTTGCTCATACCGTCATTTTTAGTCCTTGGGAGGTTTCAGGGAAGCTCCTGAAGCCTCCGGAGGGTGGGGGGGGCGTTTTCGCCCTTCCCAGGCTCCTATAAAGCCTCTGGAGCCTGGGGAGGGCAAAAGAAATCATGTAAAAAATGGGGGGGGGAGCACCTGTTATGCACGCATGCACACTGGGGTAGACGCATTGCATTATGGGTGTGGCATGCCGGCGCATGACCCCCTTGCGCTCCCCCCTTATGGCACATGAGCCTAAAAAGGTTCACCATCGCTGATCTAAGATGTCCTTCCTTTAAGACTGAGGGAGAGCCTTGTCATTTAGCTCAACAAAGTTTCCAGTTATTGTTGGGACTGTGGCAAGGAAAGAGGGAGTGTGTGCCATTCCCCACTCTCAAGGTCTCTACATAAAATAGGAGTTACAAAGCTTAATTTTATTCAGAGAATTCATGTCACACCTATCTTGGTCTTATATATTTCATATGTGATAGACGGTTGAATTCTGCCATTTTTAAAGTTGTGAGCCGTTTGGTGATTTCTTGGTATGCATACACACTGACTTCGGAATCCCTTTAAAATAAGTTACAAATTACAAATACACTTCTCAGGATTAGATATAGTTCCTTGTGAAACAGATTTCTTAATCTAGATTGCCTCACCAATGCTTTGGGAATTTGGAGATGCACCCCAGTTGACATACAGAAATGTTATTAAAGTAATAATAACCAAGACCAAGTTAAAGGATCGCCCATGGTGATCTTGTAAGTAAGAGAAATAGTGAACGCAATCCAATCAAAGTGGTTTTGGAAATGATGGGCACATTTGAAGAACATATGCATAGGCACACCTTCCACTGGAATGTGGATTTGCCCGGGTTATTTCTGTTCAGCATAGCCTTCTCTCCTAAAATCTCCATTTAGTAAGCCAAATGTTTATTAAATGTTTCTTTAGAAATATTTGTGGAACTCTGGCTTTTAGAAAAATGAATGATAGGGTTTTTTTCAAAGCTAAAACTGGCCCCACAATGACAGTTATGTTTAAATAACGAAATGTTCTTCCAGGCAGAGTGAGTACCATGTTTTCATAAAATGGAAACTGAAAATAAATAAGACTAAGCAATGTGCTGAAAAAAAATATTTAAAAGCTAAAAACAAGTGGAAGTAATGCATAGCAGAACAAATGAAAAAATGCTTAATACCGTATTTTTTGGGAGTATAAGATGCACCAAGGTTTTGAAGAGGCAAATTAGAAAAAAAAAGTAGGTAGGTAAATAAGAGGAATAGAGAAGGAGAGAAAGAAAGAGAAATACAGTAGGTAGGTAGAGAGAGTAGGTAGGTGGGTAGATAAAGAGATAGATAGAGAGAGAAATAGAGAGAAATACAGTAGGTAGGTAGGGAGAGAGAGAGAATGTGTGTAGGTAGATAGGTAGGTAGAAGGATAGAGAAATAGAGAGAGAGATAAATACAGTAGGTGTCAGCCTCTGCTTTTTGCTTGCTTCGGCTGTCATTTTGAAATGGGGAGGGAGGGGCTGAGGGTATGAATATTAAGTGAGCTGGTGAGAGATGGAGCCAGGGCCTGTTATCACCAAGGCTAATGGTCTTGCATTCCACTGTGATGATGCTCTTGACCAGGAAGCGCACCTGACATTGTGAACGACTCTACATTGGATAATATACTGGGGTCAAAGGGGCTTAAGGGTTGGGTTATGCTTTGATACATATGTTACGTGCCTAAATGTTTCATTCCTTGCTTGACTTTCGCTGCGGTCTTATCATATTCAATAAAAGTAACCTTAAACTTCCAAATGAGCTTAAGCATGGTCTTTCCTGCTTTATGATGGAAGCAGGTCTGACAAAAAGCAAGGAATCAAGACACACTCATCTCTGAGTTAACCGCTTCAGCAGTGAGTGAAATAAAACCATCACGTATCTAACAAATGTCGGACCCTGGAAAAGAGGAATCTCTGGGGGCTGCTGCACCCAATGTAGCCACCACTTCTAGCACAGACGTCCTGAAAACAGAAAAAAAAGATTCCAGGTCATTCATTGAGTTCTTAGCAGATATTAGCCTGGGGGATGAACCTGAAGATAAATCAGTTCGTCACCGTTGGCCCAAGGGAGTGGGCAGAAAGGGAACGTTCAAAGAAATCCCTTGGAGAGTAAATACTAGACGCAGATGGGGCCCCTCCCCCACTTTCTGGGAAGTGCCAGAGGAAGAATTTCTTCTAAGACAGCAAGTGCAGAAGTTAATTAGAGAAGCTGATGAACTGAAACGCACCAGAGAAAGCAAGGAAAAAGGGGCTCTTGACCCTCAGGATTGGTTATTACCAAGGAGGGAGGAGGAAAAACCCCAAATGAGAGGGAACCCTACCCAGAAAGATGAGCATACACAGCGTTCAACAACAGCAAGGCCAGTTTCTCCCACTGTACGCCGAAGGAGAGAGGCAAGTCCTAGAAGGGAAGCAAGCCCCCCAGCACGCAGAATTGCAACTGTCCCTCCATTGGGAGTAAAATTTGGGGGTGATGCTAAGGAATTAGGATTTTTCCTACTGCATGTCAGCAACATTGTGAGGCAAGCTGCTTTGGATTTGCCGGATGACGAAGCATAAATTAGAGTGGTTTGTCTTGCTCTCGAGGCCAAAGCAGCAGATTGGATAGTGGCTCTGCATAACAATAACTTCCCTTTGATGAGAAACTTCGACAGATTTATGTCCTCCCTGAGAAGACGTTTCGAAGACCCCCTCATAGAACGTAAAGTCCATCTGGAAATGAAGACATTACGTCAGGGAAATCAGCCAGTCAAAGAATACTCTCAACGTTTTCATGAATTATCTGTTTACATAAGAGGTTGGAGTGAGGAGGCCCTTATCAACAGTTTCACTGAGGGTTTGCATCCTGATATATATCAGAGCTGTATCAACAGACATAACCCGCATACGTAACCCGCATACGCTCGAGGGCTGGTATGATTTATCTGCTGATGTGGAAATTGATCTAATCAGAAAAGCCAATATTCATTCAGTTGAAAGGGATATTAAAACGCCCCCACTTTCTACACCGCGTGTAGAGGAGCCGAATGACTGGGAGGAGCTGGGTCTGACGAGGAGACGGACAGACGTTGGATGAGTTCCCGGTCGGGCCCCATGACTATTCGGGCCCCATGACTATTCCCCTTAAGCTAAAAACTCCCTCTAATAGTCATTTCTCCGAATTACTAGCCCTTTTGGATTCTCGATGTTCACGATGCCTTATAAGCCAAGAGAAGGGAGGGGAGGACCCCCCAACAAACCCTGCGGTACTGCTTGCTTCAAATGTGGGAAGGAGGGGCATTGGGCGAATGCTTGCAGAATGAAATCGAAGCCCCGCCCCAAGCCACCCTCTGAGATGAGCCAGAAGACCTGATCTACGTACCAGACCAGCAATGTCGGGAATGGAGCCACTAGACCTTACCATCAACTATTACCAACCAAAGGAGGAGCTGAATGACTGGGAGAAAGAGGCCGGGTCTGACAAGGAGACGGACAGACATTGGATGAGTTCCCGGTCGGGGCCCCATGACTATTCCCCTTAAGCTAAAAACTCCCTCTAGTAGTCATTTCTCAGAATTACTAGCCCTTTTGGATTCTTGATGTTCACGATGCCTTATAAGCCAAGATCTAGTGCAGCAACTAGGGATCCGCCTTAAGACTTTAAAAGTTCCAATCGCATTTTGTCAAATGGATGGATCGGTCACAGGGGGAGGTCCAGCACAATTTGTTACAGAACCAATTGAGTTGGTGATTGGCGATCACCATAGAGAAACCCTAAATTTCATTGTTGCTCCTATTGCAGACAACCCAATTATTTTGGGATTGATGTGGTTGCGAAAATGGAACCCTATAATAGACTGGAAAGAGGGTTGGATATGCAGTCTCCTAAGTACACCCCCCACCCCCAAATGTGGACCCTGCTCCAATGCCCCCCGGCCCCAATGAAAACGTAACGACTGACCAAGTAGTGACCATTCTGGAGCAGATACCAGGGGAAGAAAAGATCCCTAAAGAGTATTGGGACTTGAAAGAGGTTTTTAGCGAGAAGTCTTCTGATAAGCTACCACCCCACCACTCCACAGACTGTACCATTGATTTCCTCCCGGGGGTGCAACTACCTAAACCATGCATTTATTCTATGACACCAGGGAAAATGGTGGAATTGCGCAAATCCATTGACAAAAACTTGGCAAAGGGTTTTATTGAGCCTGCTAGATCTTGAGTAGTGGCTCCTGTTATGTTCAGAGAAAAGAAAGATGGCCAACTACGCCTAGTCGTGGACTACAGAAACCTCAACACGATCTGCGCTGAGAATGTTTACCCCCTCCCCCTCATGAAGGATATGCTCGCCCATCTGGCGAGGAGTAAGATTTTTACAAAACTGGACCTCAGAGAGGCTTATTATAGAATTAGAATCAAAGAATGGAAGACTGCATTTAATTGTCCCTTAGGTTGTTTTCAATTTAAAGTTTTGCTGTTTGGCCTACAGGGGGCACCAGCAGTTTTCGTGCAATTGATAAATAAAGTCTTACATCAGCACCTGTACAAAGGCGTCATCGTCTATCTTGATGACATCCTTTTTTACACGGAAACATGTGAAGAACATGTGAAGCTTGTCCGTTCCGTTTTGCGCAAATTGAGGGCCGCTGAACTATATGCTAAACTGTCAAAATGTGACTTTCATCAAAGCAAGATCGACTATCTCGGATATTGGATTTCTTCAGGGGATATTGAGATGGATCCTGCTAAAGTAAAGGCGGTCACTGAATGGGCCCCGCCTCGCACCCGGAAACAATTGCAAAGTTTTTTTGGGATTTGCCAATTTCTACCGCCAATTCATCCCTTCTTTTGCAAGTATTGCTCTACCTATTACGAACTTACTGAAAACAAAGGGTGAAGAAAAACCACGACCTAGTAAACCCCTGAACTGGACTATGGAATGCCAAGCAGCCTTTGAAAAACTTAAACGGTTATTTGCAGCAGAACCGATTTTAAAACACCCTGACATGGATGCGCCTTTTGTCGTACAGGCCGATGCCAGCGATGTTGCGGTTGGAGCTGTTCTACTACAATACAACTCCAACGGAGACTTACAGACCTGCGCGTATACCTCTCGTAAACTCTCCGATATTGAAAGAAGATGGGCTATTTGGGAAAAGGAAGCTTTTGCAGTGCGTTGGGCCCTTATGACTTGGCGACATTTCTTGGAGGGGGCTTCTCACCCATTCGAAGTATGGACTGATCATAAGAACTTGGAATCTTTGCGGACACCTCACAAGCTTTCTTCTAAACAGGTCCGTTGGTCTCAATATTTCAGTCGTTTTAATTTTTCCATGAAATATATTCCTGGAGGGAGGAACTTTATGGCGGACGCCTTATCACGCCTTCCCCAATATAATAGTTCTAAACTTACTGTCATCCAGCCTGTTATTCCAGTATGTAACTTAGCTGCTCTGGTGACTACTCGAACCAATTCGACACTGCAATCCGAAACCCCACCCGAATTAATCTCTAAAATTAAGGAGGAACTTCAAGCTGATGAATGGTTTGCTACACATTGTGGAGACTGTACATTGCGAGATGATTTACCATGGGTGGGTTCTAAACTTTATGTCCCAGCAAAGCTCCGTTCTTTTGTACTCCAAAGGGCGCATGATTCTCGTTTGGCTGGTCATTTTGGATTCGTGAAAACCCTACACTTACTTAAGCGACAATTCTGGTGGCCTTCTATGAAAAAAGATGCTGAGTCTTACAATGCTAGTTGCCCAGTTTGTGCTACATCTAAACGTTCTCCTGGCAAACCTCAAGGTCTCCTGCAATCGGTGGTGCGCCCGGAGGCTCCTTGGAAGGAGATATCTATGGACTTCATTGTAGATCTTCCAAGTAGCCATGGTTTTACTGTCATATGGGTGGTTACTGATCTGTTTTCGAAACAAGTTCATTTTGTACCGTGCTTGGGAATCCCGTCGGCTAAAGCCTTAGAAAAACTGTTCCTGACTCACATTTATCGACTACACGGGGTTCCTCAACGTATTATTTCTGATAGAGGGGTTCAGCTCACTTCTCGGTTTTGGAAGGAATTTTTGAAGATGATTGGCTCCTCCCAGGGTTTAAGCTCCTCCCACCACCCTCAGACTAACGGAGCTTGTGAGAGGGTCAATTCCGTCCTTGAGCAGTATCTTCGGTGCTTCATAAATTACCAACAAGATGATTGAGCCGACCTGTTAATCCACGCTGAGGTGGCTTATAACAATTCCGTTCATAGCAGCACCGGCATGACTCCTTTCAAAGTAATTTATGGGCAGGACTTTGTACCAATTCCCGAGCTACCTCACGAAACTCCTGCTGTTCTTTCAGTCTTGGATTGGAGTAATAAGATGGCGTCATTTTGGCCCGTGGCACGGAAAACATTAGATGATGCTCACCAATCTCATAAGTTGTATGCTGATAAAAAACGGGCTGCCCCTCCGAATTACAAAGTTGGTGACCATGTGTACGTTTCTACTAGATTTTTGGAGAGCCCTCAAAAATGTAAGAAACTGGGCCCAAAGTTTGTTGGCCTTTGCCCATTGTGAAAATCATCAGTTCCGTTTCGGTCAAATTAGATTTGCCAAAAACTTATCGTCGACTTTACCCAATTTTCCATGCTCATTTGTTGAAACCCGGACGCACATCAACCGCGGCCTGATCCCCCATCGCCATTGTTAGTGGATGGTGAGCACCATTATGAAGTACGGGACATTTTAGACTCTAGAGTGTGGAGAAACAAGGTGCAATACCTGGTGTCCTGGAAGGATTTCCCTCCGTCCCATACCAAGTGGGTGGATAAACGCCATGTTAAGGCCCCTAAGAGTCTAAAGAAGTTTTATGCTAAATATCCTGACAAGCCTTAACCACTGTTGTTTATGTGTGTCTGTGTTTTGTGTTCGTCTCTGTCCCTCTCGATGTTTTTTTTTCAGGACTGACATCGCTTTTCTGGAGGAGGGCCGGATGTCAGCCTCTGCTTTTTGCTTGCTTCAGCTTTCATTTTGAAACAGGGAGGGAGGGGCTGTGGGTATGAATATTAAGTGAGCTGGTGAGAGATGGAGCCAGGGCCTCTTATCACCAAGGCTAACGATCTTGCATTCCATTGTGATGATGCTCTTGACCATCTACATTGGATAATATACTGGGGTCAAAGGGGCTTAAGGATTGGGTTATGCTTTGATATGTATGTTACGCGCCTAAATGTTTCATTCCTTGCTTGACTTTCGCTTCGGTCTTATCATATTCAGTAAAAGTAACCTTAAACTTCCAAATGAGCTTAAGTGTGGTCTTTCCTGATTTATGATGGAAGCAGATCTGACAGTAGATAGGTAGGGAGAGAGAGAGTGTGTGTAGGTAGGTAGGTAGGTAGGTAGGTAGGTAGAAGGATAGAGAGAGAGAAAGAGAGAGAGAGAGAGAAATACAGTAGGGAGAGAGGGAAAGGGAGAGAGAGAGAGAGAAGGTATGTAGGTTGATGTTTCCAGGTGTATTTATCCATGTCCTGGAGGAGGAAATCACTGACAAACCTTAAGATTTTGTTTCTCCTGGCAAAGAAACACTTAAAGAGCTTAGAGCAGCCATGTCCAAAGTCCGGCCCGCGGGCCATTTGAGGCCCGGGGGTCGCTTTAATACGGCCCTCCAACACCCCTCCCTGCTCTGTGTAAATGTGCCCCTCCCTTCCTCCCTCTGTCTCTGGGGCTGTGTGACTGGGAGGGAGGTGGACGGAGGTTACGGACGCCTCCTCCCGCAGCGGCCGAGGGAGCAGGCGGGGTGAGCACCCAAGGCTACCGTCATCTTAAGCACCACCGAGGCTGTCGCCCGGCAGGGGCGTCAGGCAGGGAAGCCAGTCGCGCCTCCATCGCTGCACGTTCTGGGGCTGCGAAGCTGGGAGGGAGGTGAACGCCTCCCAGCGTCTGCTTGGCACGTTCACCTCCCTCCCAGCCACGCAGCCCCAGAACGTGCAGCTCCCGCCGCACAAGGTCGCCCGGCAGGTGCCTGCCGGAGGGAGCCGCGATGGAGACATGACCAGCTTCCCTGCCTGACGCCCCTGCCGGGCGACAGCCTCGGTGGTGCTTAAGATGACGGTAGCCTTGGGTGCTCACCCCGCCTGCTCCCTCGCCCGCTGCGAGTGGCGAGGGAGTGACTGACAGACACAGAGAGAGACAGAAGGGGAGGGAGGGAAAGACAAAGAGACAGACAGAGACAGAGAGAAAGAGAGGGAGGGAGGGAGACAAAGATAGAGAATGAATCGGAATCGGATTGAATCGGAGACAGACGGGGAAAGTGGGAGAGACAGACATACAGAGAGAGGGAGGGAGGGAGAGAATCAGAGAGTGACCCACACAGACAGGGAGAGACAGAGAGAGGGAGGGAGAGACAGATAGATAGAGACTGATTAAGTGAGTGAGAGACAGACAGACACACACAGAGTGACAGAGAGAAAGAGAGAAAGAGAAAGAGAGAAAGAAAGAAAGAGAAAGAGAAAGAAAGAGAGAGAAAGAAAGAGACAGAAAGAGAGAGAAAAAGAGAGAAAGAAAGAGAGAGAGAGAAAAAGGGAAAGAAAGAAAGAGAGAGAGAGAGAAAGAAAGAGAGAAAGAGAGAAATGGAGAGAGAGAGAGGAAGAAAGAGAGAGAGAGTGAGAGAGAAACGGAGACAGAAAGAAAGAGAAAAAGAGAGAGAGAGAAAGAAAGAGAGAAAGAGCAAGAGAAATGGAGAGAGAGAGAGAGGAAGAAAGAGAGAGAGAGAGAAAGAAAGAGAGACAGAAAGAAAGAGAAAGAGAGAGAGAGAGAAAGAAAGAGAGAAAGAGCGAGAGAAATGGAGAGAGAGAGAGGAAGAAAGAGAGAAAGAGGTAGGTAAGTTTTTTTTAAATTTATTTTCAATACATTGTGAAAACTCAACTGTCAGTTGATCTTAATGTTATGAAATGAAAAGTATGTCATTTGCAATTAACTTGGCATAAAATAATTTATTTGCATTTAATTGTAATGGTTCAAAGAATGTTCGGAATAATGTTCGGCCCTCCACCATGTTCACTTCATCCAATCTGGCCCTCTTTGAAAAAAGTTTGGACACCACTGGCTTAGAGAGTGTTTTTGCACTCAGCAAACCTCCCAAAAACTGCTAGTTTCTCCATGCAAACGAGGCCATTTTTCTTCAAATAAAAAGCATGACTAGCCTTGGGGGGAGGGCTTGCAGAGTGCTCCTGGGCGGGGTGGGTGGGTCAAAAATGAGCAAAAAAATGGCCCATTTATCACGAAAACGGGCCATTTTTGTGTCAAATAAATTGCATGCACAGCCCTATGGAGGCTTATAGAGTGCTGCTGGGGGCTGGGGGAGCAAAAAAAAAAGAGGCCCATTTGAGGCTCATTTCTGCCATCCCCAGCCCCCAGGGGCTCTCTGGAAGCCTCCATAAGACTAGGCACAGCCAGTTTGATGAAGGGGGCGGGGTTCCAGGAGGCCAAAAATGCTGTATTCGAGGTATAAGACGCACCCAGATATTCAGCCTCTTTTCAGAGGAATAAAGATGCGTCTTATAATCCAAAAAATACAGTACTTATCCCCAGCAGGAAAATGGGATATTTCATATTATTAAACTATCAGAGTGGAATTGAATAACACTTGACTGTAAAGCCAAGTCTAATTAGATATCTAGCTCAAGTATGGTCTAAAAAGTAATTCAGAATATATCACCATAAACAATGCGTTCTGCATTGTTGTAATGACCCAGCAGAGTAATATATTTCATCTAATAGGGTCACTTTAGTGAGATGAGAAGCATAACAGTTTAACAATAAATTAATAACTCAAGATATTGTCCACACCTGCACACACGAACCTCTACGTCATTCCTAGCGTAGCTATCACCTATCATCAGTTGTGAACCAGGATAGTGATATTGGTGGCGCAGTGGTTAGAGTGCAGTACTGCAGGCTACTTCTGCTGACTGCCGGCAATTTGGCAGTTCAAATCCCACCAGGCTCAAGGTTGACTCAGCCTTCCATCCTTCTGAGGCAGGTCAAATGAGGACCCAGATTGTTGGGGGCAAGAGGCTGACTCTGTAAACCACTCAGAGAGGGCTGCAAAGCAATGTGAAACGATATATAAGTCTAAGTAGTATTGTTATTTCTTTTTCCCTACTTATAAACCACCTTTTTCTTTGTATCTACTTTTCTGTTTTCACAGGTCTACACAATGTGTGCTTGTATTCAGAGCATAAAGAAAAGGAGAGTAGAAATTGAAGCAAATCTCATAATCTTGGGCTACAATTTTTTTTTCCATCTGGAAGGTTTTATAATCTGGTAAACTTGGCATGACATTGAATATTAATGCATAACAATCAGAATCAGGATCACATGTAATGGCTCAACCTGAATATTACAGTTTTCAACATTTTTTCCCTTTTATCACAGCCTCCACCTGACAATCAGAAATATAGATTTTAATCTTGACTTCGTAAGATTCATTGGCTTTTCATCATCAGTTTTTTCTCCTATGAACTAGAGTTGAAATACAACATTTGCAAAATAGACCAAGTTGGGGAAATGTTTTCATAACTGCCATTTTTCAGAAATTGAGCAATGTGATAACCTTTGTTCAAATAGACCATTGTTCCAGAGATGTACAGTTTATTAAGTAGTAAAACACATATTTCAACATGCCTGAAAAATCTGTGAAATCTCAATTCTTTGGTTCAGCTGCTAGCATGTCCAGGACAACTGGAACCAAATTGCACACTTACTAAAATCACTTCAAGGACTGAAGTAATCGCAGCAATTCCTTCATGTTGGTGTAAAGCAGGAGGACATGGCTCCCTATTTTTCACTGGTCAAAGGAATTTGTCTTCCTCTGATTTAAGCCTGGTGCTTTTGCCAATGCCAGTTTAAGAATGTGTATCTGGCTTTAATTTCAGCTGAACTAATTAGCAAAACATACACTTGGATGACAATATTTGTTAAGGAGAAAAGACTGGTTAAAAAGTGCAACTGTCTATGGCAGTGATGGTGAACCTTTTTTGGCTTGCGTGCCAAAAGCGGGGGGAGCACAGGGGGGTCATGGGTGGGTGTGCTACCCCCATAATGCCATGTGCACGACCCCAGCACGCATGTGGATACGACCAGCGCTTCCCCTGTTTTTAGCGTGTTTTTTTCACCCTCCCCAGGCTCCAGAGGCTTTATAAGTTTTGGAACGGACTTCCAGTTTGCTCGTAGGGCTGGTTTTTCGCACACCAGAGGCTTCAGGGAAGCTTCTGAAGCCTCTGGAGGGCGATAAATGGCCTCAAAAGAAGGCCGAAGTCAGCTGGCCAGCATGTGCATGCACACTGGACAGCTGACAGGGCAACACCTCGTGTTGACAAAGGGCTCCATGTGCCACCTGTGGCACGCGTGTCATAGGTTCACCATCACAGGTCTATAGAATAGACAATAGGCAATAGAACAGGACTTGCATATGCATACAAAATAAGCATTAATGCAGATATTTATAAGAAGCTAGACTATAAGTGGACTTCCTCAATATTTGGAACTATTTCTTGCAGAATATGGTTGGCAGTGTTCGACTCAGCAAGAGGAATGGAATTTTCTTCTATAGAAGACATGATGTAAATGCTATAATTGAACCTTCTGTTGCACTCACATAAGCCCACACTTGGAATACTACGTCTAGTTCTAGTCATTGCAATACAAAACATTAAGAGGAGACTAACAAAGATTAGGGAGTGGAAGCAAAACCATATGATGAAAGGATGCAGGAACTAGGTATGTCTACTCCAGGGCTCTCCAAACTTTTCAATCTGAGACCCCATTGGACATTTTGTAAACATTCAAAGGCCAGGAAAAAAATTTTTTTTTATAAATGAGTAAAAAAACTTAATTGAATGAATGGTTTATTTTGCTCAATGTGATTTGGTTCACAACAAGGAAGCAACCCTCCAGCTGGCTCCCGCCCTCCCATTGGAGCAATCAGGGGAATGCTGCCTTCCTTTCCAAAAAGTGGTGAATACAATCCTGCTTTCTTTCTGTGGGCTGTTTGGAAAGGATCGGATCACAGAATAGGAGCTGGTGGGCAGGAAGGAGCTTCCTGAAGAGCTAGATGTATGGTCTGTGGGCCATAGTTTGGAAACGACCAGGGGTGGCATGATAGCAATCTTTCTGCATCTGAGTCGCTGCCGCAGAAAAGAAGGGGCCAGCCGATTCTCCAAAGCCCTTGAGGATAAGACAAGAAGTAACTGATGGAGGATTATCAAAGAGAGAGCCAACCTAGAATTAAGGAGAAATTTCCCAAGAGAATGAGTCATCCATGGAAAGGCTTACTTCCAAAGGTTGTGGGTGCTCCATTGTTGAAGGTTTTAAAGAAGAAATTGGACAACCCTTTGTGTAGGATGTTCAAGCAGACGGTTGGAGTAGAAGATCTCCAAGGTCTTTTCCAAGTCTGTTATTCTGAAGTTCTGATATTTTGAACTCTTTCATAAACCTTTCAAATGTTTGCTTGAATACTTCTAATATTTTTGTAGCATTGTTTCAAATGTATATATTCGTGTGTGTACATGTAAGTGTATGTATATTCAACATGCTGTAGAAAGCAAATCTGCTATTCATCCCAGAAAACATGCACCTGTGCTCCCATCAGACTTAATAGTGACATGCCAGCACTGAATATAGGCACTGCTAGCATTAGTCCGGTGGTGAAATTCAATTGTTTTTACTACCAGTTCTTTAGATGTGGCTTGGTGGGTGTAGCAGGGGAAGGATACTGCAAAATCTCCATTCCCTCCCTACTCTGGGGCCAGCCAGAGGTGGTATTTGCTGGTTCTCTGAACTACTCAAAATTTTAACTACCGGTTATCCAGAACCTGCTGAATTTCACCCCTGCATTAGTCTGTAAATTGAACATGTTGAATAAAACAGACAGTGAAGTATTGAAAATCCTATTTGAAATATATGTGAATTATTACAGTTTGAAAGTTGGTTATGAAAATTATGTTTAAATATCACTATAAGCTACAATTTGTTTAGTAACTCATAGGAAACAAGTGTTTCAGTTACTGTAAGGATAACAACTCATCCTTGCCTTTTTTCACTGCAGAGTAAACAAACCACTAAGCCAGTGGTAGTTGATTAACATGACACATACAGACTAGTTTTATCCAACTCATCTAGTCCCATTGTGTTAACTTGTAGCCAAGGCGTAAAGTTGTAACACATACTTAATGATCTCAAAAAGCTATGCAAAGTTTTGACTGATTAGTACTTTGGAAGTGAGATGTAAGTGAAGGACCTGGACAATAAGTTGATCAGGGCTCCCAAACTTGCAGCCTGTGAGCTGGATATGCCACGCACTGGCCACGCCCATGTCCGGTATAGTGAAGGGGGGAAAAGTCACAATACATCACATGACACCGCTGTGATGACTCAAGTTTGACGCCTGTGGTTAGATCATTAAAAGATTAATTTAATTATCATTATCCTAGAAGAAGACAATTGAACACCATTTTATGTAATTGCCAAGAAAACCACATGGACCAATCTAGGAGAGGAGCTTAACCTAAAGGAAACTTTATTTTATACCATAATATGGCTTAGTATTCTATGTAAATGAGACTCGTAGAATATACAGTAGAGCCGTGGTGGCACAGTGGTTAGAGTGCAGTACTACAAGCTACTTCTGTTTGGTAGTATGGTAGTTCAAGTCCCACCAGCTCAAGGTGGTTGAGTCGCCTTCCAAGGTGGGTAAAATGAGGACCCAGATTGTTGGGGGCAATATGCTAACTTTGTAAAGCTGCTTAGAGGGGGCTGTAAAAGCCCCATGAAGTGCTATATACGTGCTATTGCTATTGCTAATGTTAATCTTGTAAGCACATTAAAGTAAAATATGCCCTTTGTAACTGTTCACTTCTTGGAGGAAAAGGGTGACTTCCCTTGATCTCAACATTTACCATTTTTAGTAATTAAGGGTGTATAAGACATTGCTGAAATATGGATCTAATAAAAATAAGTGAACAAAGAAAATAAACTTGGAAATAAATAAAATGCAAACTTTAATCCATATAAGGCAAATGTAGTCCTTTTCTTTTTTTTTTTTAAAAAAATCAACCTTAGTTGACTAGGGAAAAGAGGATGGAGTTTGATTGGTAAATATACAACATCTGGGAAGAGATTTATGCCAAGTCTTATTTTAGATTATTTTTGGAAAATAATAGCTTGATAGCTGATGCTTCAATTCCCAAGTGACATCAGGGTTTCTCCGTTTTTCTAATGGAGAATTCACAGCATGGAGGTATTTGTAAAAATAATAAAGGCAGGATAAAAAATATATTAATAAATGCATAATTTTATGTCAGCATTTAATAGCAATAGGAACCTACATTGATTTCACTGGTCTACAAGGAGAAAGCCTTTGAAATGAAAGCAGCTTAATTTTACCAGAATTGGGTCACTAATAAAGGAAAATCAAGTCCTGAGTATTAATTGGCTCCAGTTTCCAAGATACAGCTTCAGGTCAAAATTGCATCAAAATAACTCAAAATTACAAAAGTAATTGCTCCATAACATTTCTGCAAAATGTGATATAGCAGTGAGAATGGTGCCACACCAAGCATGGTACATTTATGCTTTTATTGATATCAATAACTTTCCATTCATTTATTGTTTTTCATGTAACGTTTTCATGCTTTTTGCATGAAAAACTGACAAACTCTAACAGATTAGATCAGATTCCATTTTTATTTGGTATCTAAACTGCTTTTTTGGCTTTTCTCTTGTGAACTGCAGCAGGATCATCCCTGGGGAGATTCCAGCAGTAATTGGCAAGCATGGACAGACTCCGTTTCCCTTGGTATCTTTCCTCCATGCCTGCGATGTCCTGGTGGAATCTCTCCCTGCGCTCATCACTCACTGCTCCACACGTCAAAGGGAAATCGCCTAAATGCAAATGTAAGAAGTGAATTTTCAGTGACATGTTTTCACTGAGTGCTTTATGAGACCTAAGCAAATTCCCCATGTGTTTTTCATAGGCCTCCGCCTGGCTGTTCTCAGAGTGAAGATACATTTATACACTTCCCTGTGGGGCCATTTTCATTGTTCTACCGTACTTGGTTGAGATGTTACGAGGCATCATGTAGGCAAATATACTCGCCTGTGTATAAATCTTTATTGTAAAATATCTTGAAAACTTTACCTAATTAGCACTTTCATCACCTCTTTTCTAATTCATCTAAACAAAATATGTAAGATTAACAAATTATTCCAAAATTTGTAGACCAGTGTTTTCTAATGGGGATTTTCCCCATTTTAGTAAGTTTCTGGGAGGGAAGGTTGAAGAGAAGCAGTCCAGGAGGCAAGAAAATGAATCAAAGTTAAAGTATGAAATAAAAAGAACGTTTAGAACAGCCTAAGAGCCAAGAAGGCAGAGACCCATCATTCTTTGGGTGCATTCCTTGACCAGTTGTTTATATTAGGAAAGTCTCATTAGTCATAATGTGACTCAGAGAAAGAATTTTGGGACTCTAGCAACTGTGAACATGCTTGCTGAAGAGAATAAACAGTTTGAGTATGTGTGTGTTATGCATACCTACCCACTACACACATACACATGCATACATTAATATCTATACATAGATGTGTGTGTGTGTGTATAACACACACATATATAAACTAAATCCAAACTTATTAATACTTCACCAAAATCAATTTAGTTCTCTTGCTAATTCTTCTCTTCTGCTGTCAGCCTCTGCTTTGCTACTTGCTTCGGCTGCCATAGAAACGGGGAGCTGTGGTATTTGGCTGTGGTATTTGGGAATGGGACTATATGGTGCAGGAGGGAGATTTGGAGAAGGGAGCATGTTCTCACCATCTACTGCGCATACCGATGGCTGGTGCCTTGAGATGGTCAAGGCAAACCGTCCTGCATACCATCCTGATGATGCTCCTGGAGATGCAACCCACATGACCCCTAAGGGATTTGCAGATTGGACAATAGGGAGGGGACTGTTGGGCGGAGGGAGCTGGACATATAGTGCGTTTGGGTCTCAGACCTTGCTTTGCTTAGCTGCTTTCTTTTCATAACCAGTAAAAGTACTCTTGATTCTTCAAAATGGAATTGAGTGGTTTCTTTCTTGGTTAATGTCAGAGGCAGACCTGACACTGACTCTGTCACCTTATTTATTTATTTATTTATTTATTTATTTATTTTATTTATTTTATTTATTTAAATTTATATCCCACCCTTCTCCACAGAGGACCCAGGGCGGCGCACAGGAAATTTAAAAAACATACAAAATACAATAAATATAATTTAAAAACTATTAAATAAACCTATCCTGCGCTAAAACCAAATTTTAAAAACCCAATTTAAAACTATCTAAAAGTCCCCATGGGAGGTTAGGCTAGGCCGGCTTGGTGAAACAAATATGTCTTAAGACATTGGCGGAAGAGGCGGAGGTTGGTGATGGTACGTAATTCAGGGGGCAGGTCATTCCAGAGGGCTGGCCCCGCCACAGAGAAGGCTCTCCCCCTGGGTGTCGCCAGTCGGCATTGCCCGGCCGACGGCACCCTGAGGAGGCCCTCTCTGTGGGAGCGTATCGGTCTAAGGGATGTATGGGGCAGGAGGCAGTCTCGCATATAACTAGGCCCCGAGCCATGGAGCGCTTTAAAGATAGTTGTCAAAACCTTGAAGCGCACTCGAAAGGCCACAGGAAGCCAATGCAGCTCGCGCAGGATCGGTGTTATGTGGGAGCACCTAGTGGCTCCCATAATCACCCGCGCGGCTGCGTTTTGGACTAGCTGTAGCTTTCGAGTGCACCTCAAGGGAAGCCCCATGTAGAGAGCATTACAATAGTCGAGTCGGGACGTCACGAGAGCTTGAGTGACTGTGCGAAGGGCAGCCCGGTCCAGTAAGGGGCGCAATTGGCGCATCAGGTGTACCTGATGAAACGCCCCCCTGGCCACGGCTGCCACATGGTCCTCCATGGACAGCCAGGAATCCAGGAGGACACCCAAATTGCGCACCCTTTCCATGGGGGCCAGTGTTTCGCCCCCAATGGCCAGAGTTGGAATAATCTGGCTGAACCGGGGTGCTGGAAACCACAGCCACTCAGTCTTGGCAGGGTTGAGCTTGAGTTTGTTACCACCCATCCAGATCCGTACGGCTTCCAGACACCGGGACAGCACTTCAGCGGCATCGTTGGGGTGGTTTGGGGTGGATATGTACAGCTGGGTGTCATCAGCGTACAGATGGTACTCCACCCCCAAACCACGGATGATCTCACCCAGCGGCTTCATATATGTGTTGAAAAGGAGGGGCGAGAGGACCGACCCCTGAGGGACCCCACATAGGAGAGGCCTCGAGTTCGACCTCTGCCCTCCCGTCAACACATATTGCGACCGACCAGAGAGGTAGGATGAGAACCACCGCAGAACGGTGCCTCCCAGCCCCAACCCCCCCAGTCGCTGCAATAGGATACCATGGTCGATGGTATCAAAAGCCGCCGAGAGGTCTAATAGGACTAGGATAGAGGAATAACCTCTATCCCGCGCCCTCCAGAGATCATCAACCAACGCGACCAATGCTGTCTCGGTGCTGTGACTGGGTCGGAAGCCGGACTGGCGCGGGTCTAGATAATCAACTTCCTCCAGGTGTCGCGGAAACTGTTGGGCTACCACACTCTCAACAACCTTCACTAAAAAGTGAAGGTTGGAGACCGGACGATAGTTCTCTAGTAAAGCTGGGTCCAGGGACGGCTTCTTGAGGAGGGGCCTCACTACTGCCTCTTTCAAGACGGCCTTATCACTTTCTTGGCACTCTTGCATCCCACTCCCCTGTTGTAACTCATTTTGTCAGCTGATGTCATTCAAGCATGCTGCCCGCTGCCATGGAAACAGTGGATATCTGGGAGGGGAAGGGTACTGCAGGTGGAAACAGAATTTCTGTGAAGCTTGGACTCAGAGAGCTGTTTAACATTTCCAAGGCCAACCATCCTGGCATTGGAATGCAAAGAGAGGGAGAAATGTACCTGAACCAGGCACTTTCCCAAAACATCTTCTTGGCTGATGATTAAACTCTTGTTAACTGGTTACTGTGGCAGGGTGGACTTGTTGGGCTTGTTTCAATTTTCTTTTTCATGCATTTTTGTTTCAGATCTTGCCTGGCTTCTGCTGTATTCAGTTCTGTCCCAGTAAAAGTACCTTTTCTCTAAATCTATGGAATCAATGGGTTTTCTTTCCTAGAGCTTGAATGGAGCGGGCCCTGACACCTTCCTTCACCTGTTACAGCTACAGATAGTTCTCACTCTCACCACCTGCCACTGGAACTGGTAACTCCATCACTAAGTGACAAGGTCATAAAGTAAAAATTACACGATTGCACCCAACTTACAATGACAGTTCTGGCTGCAGATCTTAATGAATCACCTGCTACAGTTAAGTACAATATCTCAGGTCTGCAATTTGCAACTTCCTACCAGTTTACCCTTTGTTTTTGGGAAGCCAGCTTTACAGGTCACAACTGGCAATGACAGGATCACCGGATACTGTGACCATAATAAATATGTGTTGGTTTCAAAGCACCCGAATCCTGATAATATGGCCACGGGAACTCTTCAAGGGTTACACATGGAGGACTGATCATAAAGCTTTTTCAGTGCCGTTGTAACGTCAAATAGTCACCAAAGATCAGAAAGCAAGGACTACCTGTGAAATGATACCATTTAAACTCCATTGAAGACTTGCTACACAAATGAGAAAGCAGCACACTGAAACCCAACAGTGGGTCCATAATGGGTCCAGGATGTATTATTATTATCTTGGGACTTCTGGTTCCGCCTCCCCGCGGTGGGGTGTAGCGGTTGGAAAGTTGAGCTGAAGGAGAGAGTGATCTGACCATGACAGGGGTTCGATGACTAATTCCCCTAATCCAAGATCTCTCATCCACTGGCCGGAGACAAAAACTAAGTCCAGCGTGTGTCCCCCGGCGTGAGTGGGGCCATGAATTAGTTGGGTCAGGTCCATGGCCGTCATGGAGGTCATGAACTCCCGAACCGTCTCCGATGTTTCGCCTACTGATGGCAGGTTGAAATCCCCCATGACTACCAGCCTGGGGGTATCAACCGCCATCTCGGCTATCACATCGAGGAGGTCGAGTAGGGCTGCTGATATGTAGTGGGGAGCCAGGTACACAATCAGCAAGCCCAGCTGCCTCCCATGACCCCACCTCAGACATAGGAACTCACAGCCGGCTGTCTGCGGCACAGCGGTCTCCCTCGGCTCAAGACTCTCCTTAATAACAACCGCCACCCCCCACCCCGACCCTGGGCCCGTGGCTGATGAAATGCCCGGTAACCTGGTGGGCACATTTCCACGAGGGGCACTCCCCCCTCCTGGCCCAACCAGGTCTCCGTGATACCCACCAGGTCCGGCTCCCCCTCCGACACCAAATCATGGATGAGGGGGGCTTTGTTGACCACGGACCTGGAATTACATAACATCAGCCTAGGGCCCTGATCCTGAGATCCAGGACCACCTGGCTCGCGGGAGGAGCCGTGGGGACCGGAGCGCGGAACCACAATGTGTTTTAAAGAAGGCAAAACGAACCAAAAGAATTAAATTTTCATGCACACCGAACCAGCAGTATTGCCAGCAGCAACCCTCCCTTGGATTAGGTGTATTCTTCAATGTGAAAAATGTAACCTACTGTAATCTGGTGGGGGGGGGGGAATATACAAGTGGAAAATATATACTCACATTCATATTTACATAAAGGCCTTGATCTGTCACAATATTTGAATATGACCCTCCAAGAAATCCGAAAACATTTTCAATATTCTTGGCCACAGCAAAATTTATAGGGGCTCATCTGTAGTGCCAGAAATTCAGGATATTCTAATGTCTGTTGCTCTATAGCATTGTCTGTGTAGTAAATATTGTATATTGGTATATTTGTATTTAGATTTTATTTTTTAAAATTTATTTATATAATATTTCTATAGCTGCCCACCTTAAAACCAACTGTGAGTGCCTTACAACCAATAAAATAATATAAAATAATATAAAACCAGGGATGATAAAGTAAGAACAGAAAAGCCTGATGCTTGATGCAAGTCACATTAATCAGCGAATGTTGATGAATAAAATAGTTCGACACTAGGACCGTGAGAGCAAACCTTCAGCGCCCGTGCCTCAGGTGGCACCCGGAGCCATTTGTTAGGGCACGGTAGGCATTGCTTGGTCAGCTCCACTGCGCACGCACGCACTGGGCCAGCTGATTCCGGTCTTCTGTCTCGGCCATTTTTCACCCTCCCTGAAGCCTCTGGAGGGAGACAACCCACCCAACGTGCACAGCAGAAGTTCGGGAACGGGCTTCTGGTTTGCATGTTGGGCCGTTTTTCACTCTTCGGAGCCTTCCCTGAAGCCTCCAAAGGGCAAGAAACAAAAGGATAAAATATATCTACAGAAATGATTCGGCATTTTAAAATGTAACTGAAAACTTAGTTCCTGCAGTTCATTGTTCAAATCTATAGTTGTAGGAAACTAGCTGCACATTTGAAAAAAAATATTTCGGCAAAAAATAATTTTTTCACATAATCTTAAAAAAATAAATGTCATAAAATTGGTTTTATTTCTTCCTTCCTGATCTTTTTTCAATGGTTTATTTTTCTATTATTAAAATAATGTCATGCTAATGAATAAACTCTAGGGGACTATTTTCCTTCCCTTAATTAAAATAGAAATGTCTTCCATTTCCTCCATTTCTCTTAGAATCGTAATAACTCTCTCAAGTAGAGTATGGAATAAACTGGGCCTGACCCTTCCTGACTTTCAGAAAATGATAAAGTTCTCCAAATGAACTTTAATAAAGGAAAGTTCTCCAAGTACAGGAAATTTGGTATCATTGTTATTATAATTAGTGTGTCCATTGGGTCTGTTCTTAATTCACCATTGTAGATTTTGATGCATTTGATGTTACTCTTTGTGATGTGTTTTTAATAGGCTGTTAACCATCCAGATTTGCATTTATGTTAAAGGCAGGTATTTAAATCGGTAATGATAGATAGCCATTATAGTCTTTCATAAGGACGTAAGATATCATATTTTAAAGTGGCTCGAGATTCTTTTCCTTGGAAAGACATGTTAAATTCCTTCTCGACTTATCTTTGTCTGAGCTATCATTGAAGGGATCTGAGAATGAATATGTTGAGAATGTTGAGAATGACGCTTGTAAGATTGTAAAGATACCTTGGATTGAAAAATAAAAAACTCGTTATTATTTTTATTCTCTGGTACACTATATCCCCTGAACTGCTGTATTGTGGAATTCATACAACATTCTGTTTATGTATGGAAGCTAAAAAAACAATAATTATATTGCAGTCTCCAAGTCAGTCATAGAAAAGTCCTTCAATTCCGTTGGTTTCAAGGAAGTACAGAGATGGACAGAGGCTGGTCAGGAAACCTGCAGCCTTTCAAAATGAAACTTGGTTTATTTGCAGACATGGGCATCTTCAGAAGGGCGAGGAGGAAAGAGCAAAAGGTGTGTCTTGTGTCATGAGTTCCTTTATGAAAATATTATGACTCATATGAAAATATTTGATTCATCAAAAGTTGCCATGGAAGTAAGGATGGAATTTTCACACGGAGTACAATATAATGATGCAAAAATACCACAAAGGGTTTTGTTTTTGTTTTTGCATTATTCTGACTTGCTGTGGGCTATTGTAAAAATGGTACAGAACCCATCATGGCCACCTATGAAATGATCTTCAAATGAGTCTGTTGCTCTTCCTTGGGACTTGGCTTCTCTTCTGTGTTATTACCCAGGATTAGTGGTTTTCCTAATGCACTTTAACAACTCTCGTGTCTCATCTCCTGAGATTCAGAGACAAGGCAGCTCATATTCATTTTATTATTTGTTGTCTGTATCTCTGGACAACAAAAACTTTGCTTCCTGAACACTTCTGGGTGTACCTTACAGATGTTTTGGCTACTAATCATGAAAATAGCTTGTAATTTAATCTATTATCTAAAAGTAGCTGTTACATATGCAAATGGCAAGTGAGTTGCATTACATTAAAAAGCAATGGCCACTCCAAAAGAATTTGGTTCTAGGACAGAAAAAAATATGGCACACGAATCCCTTGCTGAGCTGAGAAATATATTTTTCATGAATGAAGGCAAATACAATAAATGTGTCCCAGGATAATGTTGCAGGATCCAATCTGGGACCAGGGATTTAGTCTTCTGAGCTTTCGGACTCATGCTGGAGCCCATCCTCAGAGAACGTCTCTCATTTGGCAGCATAAGACAACAATAGCCAATGACTTAATAGTCCATCGACAGCCCAATCAATAACTAAAAAACCACGCACAAGGCACCACACGAACACTATGCATAGAAGAGCCCAAAACACACATTCTGGTGAGAAAGAAGTTCCTTGAGGATGGGTTGCAGCATGAAGCTCAGAAGACAAAATGTCAAATGTCCCAATATGTTAACCAGCCAAAGGGACTCCTAAGACATTATGTGTGTCCCCCAAAGTATACTTTACTGAAAAGCCATGAGGAGAGAGGAGTGGAAAAGCCAGCTCTGACATTTTGTGTGCAAAAAGCATAAGATAAATCTCCCCTGACTCCCCGTTATATTTTGTCCACCCATCAGTTGCATCTGGGTTGTTTTGAGAAAGATCTGTCTACCTCAGACGCTCTCAGAATTGACGACCTTTGGGCGGAAGTGTCTCAGGCTTCCAGATGGCTCACTTGCATTCCAAAGCTTCCCTCCCAAACCATCCTCCCATTCCGACGCCTTCCCCTGCCCCTCCCACTTTTGTCTGGTTGCAAGCAGGCTGCGTAACCAGTCAGCCATGACATGCCGACCATCCAGAAAGAAGATCAACCCTACAAAAAGACAAGCATCAACATTCCTACACTAGTCTTTGCAGACAACCATCCTATCGGGGTTGATCTGGGTACTTGGCATGGAACCTCTGAGTAAGCCTGGTGGCATGGACATTCCCTGCTGCTACCCTCTCTGCCCCTGCTAAGGGAGATCCTTTTTCAACCTCCCCTTGTGGTACCGAGAGTCCAGGGTTTCCTTGACCTCAAAATGCTTCTCTCTGCTTACCCACATATTGGTGGGAGTGGGAGAGGTGGCTTAATGGCCAGCCTTAAAGGGGACATATGAAAGGGCTTCAACAAACTGCAGTGAAACACTGGGTGAATGCTTCTGAGATTTGGGGGTAATTTTAATTCCACTGTAACTGGATTTACAATCTGGATAGTGGGGAAAAGGACCTATGTCTTTAGCCTCAATTTCTTGCAGGGCTGCCCCAACTTCAGGAGTTTTGTGGACGGGAACACCCCTTCCCCTATGAAGGAGATTCTTGAGGAAGCTCTAGCAAAGGCACAAATTCCACCCCAGTAGTGCTATTGTGCACAGTTATTTATACCACCTCAGCAAAAGGCAGAAGCATGTCCAGTTGATCATCTGGTAGTTCACGTAGCATCAAAGGTAATCAGGGGTGGGTTCCAGCTTCTGCTACTGCCAGTTTGCTCAGGGATGAACTTTG
The DNA here is from genome assembly GCA_039707465.1 of Rhabdophis nuchalis. Lineage (NCBI taxonomy): Eukaryota > Metazoa > Chordata > Lepidosauria > Squamata > Natricidae > Rhabdophis > Rhabdophis nuchalis. The sequence goes on from CM077656.1 coordinate 2,739,644, forward strand.
GGACAGACTTTCGGGGTGCCTATGGCACTGCCAATAGAACTGGTTCGGGGGCGTGGCAGGCCAAGTCACTACCTACTTGGCTGAACTGGTCCAAACCGGTAGGGACCCACCTCTGAAGGTCCTGCTCCAGGACTGCACTTGCATGTTCACAAGCTCCATTCACTTGAGGAAGCGCATGCTCAGCAAATAATCAGCAAATAAAACACAAATGTATTCATACCTAAACTTGGAATAAATGGCAACACTTTGCACTTTGCACTGTTGTTCTCTAGGCTGCTACATCTCTTCCTCAATACTGACTAATTCATAAGATAATTCTTGGAATGCTTTGGGTGTTCTATCGCAGTGGTGTCAAACTCATGTTGTCATGGTGGCGTCACGTGATGTATCTGGACTTTCCTCCCCCCCCCCCCCTTTGCTAAACCAGGTGTGGGCATGGCCAGCGCATGATGTATCCTGTTAGGAGTAGACTCCTAGTGTTGGGTAGGCAATATATAATACCATGATGACAAATGGTCCTTGTCGCTTTAAGATGCTTGAATGCAATTAGAGACTGTAATTGGAGACTGTAATTATCTCCACTATAAGAGGAAGTCAGTAGAACGCAATCGCTCTCTCTGCTTGATATCTCTCTGATTACTGACTGCTTGTTGACACTGACTGAAGGAAGAAGGAAGAAGGAAGAAGGAAGAAGGAAGAAGGAAGAAGGAAGAAGGAAGAAGGAAGAAGGAAGAAGGAAGAAGGAAGAAGGAAGAAGGAAGAAGGAAGAAGGAAGAAGGAAGAAGGAAGAAGGAAGAAGGAAGAAGGAAGAAGAATCATTAATTGTGACTGTAAGCAATTGTTTTGTTTGTTAAGGACTTTGTTTTGACTAACTACCAACCATCACTGCTTGTGAAGCAGTAGTTTACAACATCAGTAAAGCTATTTTGTTTTACTAACAGTGTCTGGTTTACTATTTGTGTGTTTACCAGCAACGTTTCTCTAGCTGCATATTCCCCTGCACAGTGTTTCTGTCTCCCAATGGAGAGATCCCCCAACACATCCAATCTGTGGGCTGGGAGTTTGACCGCCCTGTTCTATCTGGTTAAATAAAATGGTTGCCCTAATTCTGACACTTTTCCATAGCACTTTGTTCTCCTACTCTAGAGTCCAGATTTTTTCCCCTAGCGGTGGAGTCCTGTAGAGGGGAACACTGTGGTCTTGGCAATAACTCTGTTTGGCATTAAGTTTTTTCTAAGACAAGCTCTCCAGATATTCTACTCTCCTTCGTACCCCTTGGGAAGGATCACCATTCTAAGATGTGAGAGGAGCAGCAAACAGGGAGTGCTAAAATTAAAAGCAAGCAAACCAACATGCAGATTCTTTTATGCAATTAATGTGACAAAGACACACATTTTGTTTTTGCCTAGCGAGGGAACAATTACATAGTGATTTTATCTTAATTGCTCAGGTTCGGCTGAGGAAGACTGCCAAAGAGGACAGGGGAGGAAGCTGTGTCAGGATTTTCCCAACCTTTTTTCCACCTCGTCACACCTGCATACCCTCCCTGTGCACTCCAAACCTCTGGTTCCTTTCCTTTGTTGGAGATGTAAGACTTGAAGAGTAGCTAGCAAAACAGGCATTTATACTTTCACCTGCTCTCTGAGATTGAAAAGAAGGGCACCTCTTCCACAGCTTTGATTCATACATTTCATAATGCCTGGAATGCTGTAGATTTCCTCTAAGATAAACCGAACAATTGTCCTGGTTCTCAAATTCTTCCACAATACTATGGTTTCCTCCCCAAATTTCAGATTTTTAGAGGGAGTTGTGAGACTGAGGAGCAACATGGACTTGGCAATAATTCTGGCATAAGATGTTTCCATCGTCTCCAGATCTTTTTCCCTTCTCTCTTCCATCTCTCCTAAAAATCACTTATATAGGATGTGATAGGAGCAACACACAGGGAGTTCTAAAATTAAAAGCAAGCAAACAAATAAACATGGAAATTGACTTCATCAGATTAATGCAACAAGGAAACAGTTTTGTTTTCACTTAACAAGGGAACATTTAAATAGTGACTTTATCTTAATTTGTCAGGCCTTGCTAAAGGGAACGAAAACAAAACTTCTAACAACCTCATGTGGCTGAAGGCCAGCAGAACGCCAGAGCACTGAAGTATTAACACCCTAATAAAATGGAATTCATTTTAATTGATTTTCCATCTGCAAAATAATAAAAGTCAACATGCCAAGAAATGCAGAACACTCATGGAAAGCCCAGAGCTTATACAATGGAGGCTGAGTAATATCTCTGGGCTCCATTTATGTTCCTTTTAGAGTGAAACAAAGGAAGGTACTTCGATCCTCTGCCCTTCATTTAAAAAAAAACCCTCCACTACAGTAGTTGGGCTGGTCTTAAAAGCTAGGCTTCCCACAGTTATACTGCCAAATATACACATTTTTTCCTGGCTGGTATTCAGGAAAGTGCAGCTATGGCTGTAGAATGGAAACTTGAGAGACATTGCCTGGATTCATAGAAACATAGACAAACACTGTTTGATGTTTAACATTGGTTGACCCTGCTCAGGCTATCCCTCTGATACCCTAAAGGGATAAGGTTGGAAAACTCTGTGTACCAAAATCCTTAAGAGGCTCGTGAGAAACGCAGTTGAACTGCTAACAAAAAGCGTTTATTCTAAGACTAGCTGTTCCCGGCCACGCATTGCTGTGGTCCAGTCAGGAGGGACACAACCCAAGGGTGGAGTTTCCCCCCCTCTCTCTATCCACCTACCTACCTACCTACCTACCTACCTACCTACCTACCTACCTACCTACCTACTGTATTTCTCCCTCTCCCTCTCTATCCCTCTACCTACCTACCTACCTACTTACTGTATTTCTCCCTCTCTATCTTTCTACCTACCTACCTACCTACTGTATTTCTCCCTCTCCCTCTCTATCCCTCTCCCTACCTACCTACCTACCTACCTACCTACCAACCTACCTACCTACCTACCTACCTACCTACTGTATTTCTCCCTCTCCCTCTCTATCCCTCTACCTACCTACCTACCTACTTACTGTATTTCTCCCTCTCTATCTTTCTACCTACCTACCTACCTACTGTATTTCTCCCTCTCCCTCTCTATCCCTCTACCTACCTACCTACCTACTTACTGTATTTCTCCCTCTCTATCTTTCTACCTACCTACCTACCTACTGTATTTCTCCCTCTCCCTCTCTATCCCTCTCCCTACCTACCTACCTACCTACCTACCTACCTACCTACCTACCTACCTACCTACTGTATTTCTCCCTCTCCCTCTCTATCCCTCTACCTACCTACCTACCTACTTACTGTATTTCTCCCTCTCTATCTTTCTACCTACCTACCTACCTACTGTATTTCTCCCTCTCCCTCTCTCTATCCACCTACCTACCTACCTACCTACCTACCTACCTACCTACCTACCTACCTACTGTATTTCTCCCTCTCTATCCCTCTACCTACCTACCTACCTACCGTATTTCTCCCACTCCCTCTCTATCCACCTACCTACCTACCTACCTACCTAACTACCTACCTACCTACCTACCTACTGTATTTCTCCCTCTCCCTCTCTATCCACCTACCTACCTATGTACCTACCTACTGTATTTTTCCCTATCTCTATCCCTCTACCTACCTACCTATCGTATTTCTCCCTCAGAGTATTTTATGTCATAAAGGATAATAATAATTAATAATAATTTTATTTATAGACCGCCTCCTCTCCCCAAAGGGACAGGGAAGTTAAAAAATACAAATATAAAATACATAAATAGCTAAAATAGAAAATTAAACAAATTATCCCTGCGCTAAAACCCACTGTACTAAAACTAAACGCCCTAAAAACCCAATTAGAAACGGAAGACTAACCTAGGCCGGCCAAGCAGAAAAAGTATGTTTTCAATTTTTGACGGAAGGAGCGGAGGTCCATAATTGTTCTAATTTCGGGGGGAAGGTCGTTCCAGAGGGCTGGGCCCGCCACAAAGAAGGCCCTTCCCCTGGGCATCGCCCGCTGGCATAGCCTAGTGGACAGCATCCGGAGAAGTCCCTCTCTGTGGGAGCGGATTGGCCGCAGGGTTGTATGGGGCAGAATCCGATCCCGCAGATAGCTAGGTCCCGTGCCATGGAGCGCTTTAAAGATGATGACTAACACCTTGAAGCGCACCCGAAAGACGACAGGCAGCCAATGCAGCTCGCACAAGAGCGGTGTTACGTGGGTGAACCTCGAGGTTCCCATAATAGCTCGCGCGGCTGCATTCTGGACAAGCTGAAGTCTTCGGGTGCACCTCAAGGGGAGCTCCATGTAGAGAGAATTGCAGTAGTCCAGTCGGGATGTCACGAGGGCATGAGTGACTGTGCAAAGGGCATCCCAATCCAATAGGGAACGCAACTGGCGTACCAGGCGAACCTGGTAGAATGCCCTCCTGGCCACGGCTGTCACTTGATCTTCCATGGACAGCCGGGTATCCAGGAGGACGCCCAAGTTGCGTGCCCCATCCACAGGGGTAAGATGTTCATCCCCTATGGCCAGTGATGGAGTCAACTGGTTGTACCGGGATGCCGGAAACCACAGCCACTCAGTCTTGGACGGATTGAGTCTGAGTCTGTTGCTTCCCATCCAGGCCCGCACGGCTTCCAGGCACTGGCACATCACCGCTACGGCATCGTTGGGGTGGTTTGGGGTAGATATATACAACTGCGTATCATCAGCGTAGAGATGGTACTCTACCCCAAAACCACGGATGGGCGAGATGCCCAGCGGCTTCATATATGTGTTGAACAGGAGAGGCGAGAGGACCGACCCCTGAGGCACCCCACAAGTGAGGGGTCTCGAGGTAAGTCCGTAAATGGGCTCTTACCTGTGTCCGGTCAGATTCAGAGCGGGTAGCCCTCCATCTTCCTTCTAGGCATCTCTTGTGGCGCTTCATCACCCTCAGCTCCTCGGTAAACCAAGGGGCCAGGGTGGTTCGTCGCCACAAGAGAGGCCGCAGGGGCGCGACCCGATCTAAGGCTCCCGTGGCCGCAATATTCCATGCGGCCACGAGGTCCTCCATCGGGGCCGGGTCAGGGATACAGGAAGTGGCCCAAGCGCCGCCTGGAACCTGTCAGGGTCCATCAGGCGCCTGGGGCGGAACCATATAGGTGACTCAGGTTCTGCCTCCCCGCGGTGGGGTGTAGCGATCGGAAAGTCGAGCCGGAGAAGTGAGTGATCTGACCATGACAAGGGTGTGATGGCTATATCCCCTATACCCAGATCACTCTTCCATTGGCCAGAGACAAAGATTAGATCCAGCGTATGTCCACTCTCATGCGTGGGGCCCTGAATTACTTGGGTCAGGTCCATGGCCGTCATGGAGGCCATGAACTCCCAAGCTACCTCTGATGATTCGCCCACCGATGGCAGGTTAAAGTCCCCCATGACCACTAGTCTGGGGGTCTCAACCGCCATCGTGGCGATCACCTCAAGGAGCTCGGGCAGGGCTGCTGTTATATAGCGGGAGCCAGGTATACAATCAGCACGCCCAACTGCCTCCCTAGGCCCCACTTCATGCAGAGGGACTCTCAACTGGTGGTCTGTGGCACAATGGTCTCTCTCGGCTCAAGACCTTCCCTAACAATAACCGCTACCCCTCCACCCCTGCCTATGGCCCGGGGCTGATGAAAAGCGTGGTAACCTGGCGGGCACATTTCAACGAGGGGGAGTCCTCCCTCGTGGCCCAGCCAGGTCTCCGCAATTCCCACCAGGTCCGGCTCCCCCTCTGACACAAGGTCATGAATGAGGGGGGCTTTGTTGACCACGGACCTGGTGTTGCAAAATATCAGCCGCGGGCCCTGGCACTGTGATCCCTAACCACCTAGCCTGCGGGGGTTGTGGCACCTGACCGTCTACAACCAACGGCCACGCGCCCCCAACCGGGAGGATAGAACCTGTCTCCCATCGGACCTGCCTCTCCCTGCAACCCTCTCGATGGGTAGGCCCTCAATGGAAACGACCTGTATATCCCCCCTCTTAGTGGATCCATCCGCCTCCTTCCTCAGTCTGTTGGCTCGGCCCGTTCCCTTCTTACTAGTCTCAACCTGTGTATACCCTCCCCCCTCTCTGGTGCCCCCCCTCCCTGGTGCAACAAATTCCTAACTAAAAAACCCCTGAGACCACGCTTCGCCCACCTCTCCGGATTAATAAATCCCTCATCAAGGCGGGCCCTCGTTAAAGCGGAGGGCCAGACCTGCGAGAGCGGGGGACTCTCGCAGTAATAATAGGTCTACCTTGGAGTACATATTGATATAAATAAATAATTAAATAAATAATTATAAATAGATATAATATGCAAGTAATATAAATACATGGATGGGTCATGGGTCATAATTGATATTAAAAGACATCGTTGGCCATAATTTAAAAGATGTAAAATATATACAGATGATATAATATATAAATAGATGATAAAAATATAAATAGATTTCAAAGTGCATCAGTGAGAAACTTAGTTCGGCTGCTGCGTTCCTTAGGTCTTAAAAGGTCATAGGTCTTAAAAGGTCCATAGGTCTTAAAGGTCTTAAAGGTCTTAAGGGTTGTGTTTCTAGGTCTTAAAGGTCTTTAAAGGTTGACTCAAAGATCTTAAATTGGCTCCATCAGCGCTGGCAGAGAGTCTGTCCTCTCAGTTGGAACAATCCTCTCAAGGCCCAGAGAGGTCGGTAAGGCCCAAAGCCAGCCGCACTTCCTCCTCTCGGCCCAGCCCGGCCTGACCAGCTGGAGACGCCATCCTCCTCCTCTCCGGCCTCGGACCTGTTCTAATAGGCCTCTCCCAGCCGACCGATCCCCAGTACCTTGGCATAGTCTCCCTTCTCCTCTCCCGGCCGGAGCTTCGCCAGCTGACCACTCCTCCATTCTTATTCTCCGCCGTTAGCCGCTCTTCGCCCTCCTCTAACCTGGGAGGCCCTACTCCTGCCCCCCCCCTGGCTCCAAGCAGCATCGGCTACAGCGTCGGCGTTCACCAGCCTTCTCCAGCGCCTTCTGGCCTCCACAGGGCCCGTGAAATGTCTGACGGCCCGGCCAGCATCCACCGCCACCACAAGGACGCCGAGGACGCCGACCTCCGTTTCGGCGCTCTCACTGCCGTCTCCGCCGTCGTCCCCGCCGCTGGCCTCCATTCCGGCGCTCTCACCGCCATCACCGCAACCATCTCAGCCGTCTTCCGGCCTCCTCAGGCCCGCCAAGCATCCAACGACCCGGCTGGTATCCGCCGCTGCCACAGGGACACCGAGAACACCGACCTCCGTTCCGGCACTCTCACCGCTGTCTCTGCCGCTGGCCTCTATTCCGGCACTCCCACCGCCATCTCCGCAACCATCTCAGTCGTCTTCCGGCCACCTCAGGCCCTCCAAGCATCAACGGCCCGGCCGGCATCCGCCGCCATCATAGGGACGCCGAGGACGCCGACCTCCGTTCCGGCGCTCTCACCACCGCCGCCGCCATCTCCGCCGCCGCCTCAGCCACAAATCTCGCCCTGCGAAGCCAGGGTGGATAACTCACCAATCCCAGCCCTCAGAATAGTGAGTAGTGGGCTGGGGCACGAAAAATAGGCCAACGAGCTCCATGACCCATACGGAGCTCGAAGCTAGACCGCCATCTTCGCGCAAGCGCAGTTCTTTAATAAAATAATCATAACATGACATAATACCTGTGAGCCACTGCTCTCTCTGTATTCATCTACTTACCTTTTTTTAACAATTTTTTACATTTCCGTTGCGTGTACCTGGCACAGGTGTGACATCTACACAATCGCTATATATCCTTGGTGCCATATTTGAATGGAACAGTGTGTGAAAATTTGGAAGTGATCGGTGCAGTACTTTCGGAGGTTTGCGGTTTTGAACAAACTCTTGTTACATTTTTATTTATATAGATTTACCAATACCCAGTCGAATTTATAACACACAAGGAGAACTAACGAAATGGAGAGATGGACTTATAGTTAAATGGCTCAGAATTGAATCTACTGAGCATGCAAAACGAATCAGGACAATAACCATAAAGTATCCTGAATCAGGCCTTAAAATGATTTGGGACAGACTTGATGAGTGTTATGAAGCAGTAGAAAATGCACTGTTCGAAAAATACCTGACAGAGCCTATCAAAAATTTGGGGAACTTAGTGGCTTACTAATGGAACTGCAAGTAGCTAAATCAGAAGGGGACTTGCAAGGACTTGCATTCCTTGACACAGCCAGAGGTGTCAAACCCATTGTACAAAAGCTACCCTATAACTTATAAGAGCAGTGAATTACACAAGGCTCCAAATACAAAAAAAAAAAAAAAAAATAGGTACAATGTTCCATTTCCTCCCTTTCTCTATCTTTGTGGACTTCATGTGCCAGCAAGCTAAAACAAGAAATGATCCTAGCTTTGACTTCATGTGCTGCTCCTTCAGGACATAATCCTTGCTACCTTCCAGTAGCAGTCCCCAAAACTAATGTCACTCCTCCAGATTCCTTTCACAGGCCTTCCAGCTCCTCTCACACAGAAACTGAGATAATAGATCCTAGTAAAGCAGCGTCCTTTACACCAGAAGCCACATCCTCCGCTAAAATGCAGAGCCATCAGAGAGAAATCCATGGCTTGGTGTTTGTGGTTTGGTGGGCACGACAGGGGAAGGATACTGGAAAATCTCCATTTCCTTCCAATGTTGGGACTCGGGAGGCAGAGAATAGATGGGGGCCAGTCAGAGGTGGTATTTGCCGGTTTTCCGAACTATTCCAAATTTCTGCTACCAGTTCTCCAGAACTGGTCAGAGCCTGCTGAATCCCACCTCTGGTGTCAGGGAGGAAAAACACACAGCTTCAAGTACAATAAAACATCAATTCAAAATGCCCAGAAGTCTGCAAAGGGACTGTATTGCAGCAGGTCCTGTTCCAAAATCTGTTTAGTCAGAGTCTAGCCAGCAGGTCAAAGGGACAAAGCCATTAAGTGTTATGCTACCCTAGATGACCAAAGTAACAGGTCTTTAGCCAGCTCAGCCTTCTTTGACACCTTTGGCATTAAAGGTCCCAGCATTCCCTATTTCTTAAAAAAACTTGTGCAGAAATTGTGGAGACAGTGGGGAGAAGGGCATCTGGTTACCAAGTCGGTAGATGGGAAAACATACCTGACTTTACCAACTCTTATTGAATAGAACTGTCAGTTTGTGAAGCATCTCTATGAATTCCATCAAACTGCCATAGAGAGAGGGGAATTCCAAACATACCTGTGGTCAAAAAGGAATCTCAGGCTGGCTAATGAATGCGCATGTCTAAACTGCCATCTCTCATTGGCTGTGATTTATGACGAAGGCTGAAGGGAGGACAGTAATGCGGGCAAAGTTCAGAAGCAGAAAAAGAAAGCAAAAAAGATTGCTGCAAATGAGAAATGCCTAATGAAGCTGTTAATAAAGCACTGCTTTTTGTACTCTAATATTGGGTCATTTATTTTGAAGCCGGCATCGTTAGGGGACTTGACAGCAACCGGATTCCTGACCATAGATCTGAAATCCCTATACCAGATGCAATGATTTATCACCCACATTTGAGCCACATAGGGCGTTTGATACAGATGCTTGATCCTCAGGCTCAGATAGTCTTGCTCTTAGGAAGAGATCTCTTACAAGTCCATAAAGCGAGAGTTCAAATCAATGGTCCCCACAATGCTCCATACGCTCAGAAATTAGACCTAGGAGGAGTCATTATAGGAGATGTCTGTCTTGGCAGCATGCACAAGCCAACCTCCGTTAACAGTATGCTTACAAGATCATTAGAGAATGGACATCCTATTTTTCAGCCATGCACAACCAATTCCTCTTTAAGGAATTGCCACCCGTTACCCATTTGCCTTGTCCCTTCATAGGCTCCATTAGTGACAACTTCCCCTACAGCCAAGGTCATTTTGGGCACGCAGTCTTTCAAAAGACAAAGGATGACAATCGGATGACAATGAGAATAAAATTTAATATTAGATAAAATGTGGTATGGCATAATCTTTTCTCCCTCATAGCACTTGACAGATCTGGCTGACAACAGACAATTACAGAGCTTTTCAAAATCCTATTCTTAGCTTTCTTGATCTTTATTACCCTTGAGATCTATAGTCCTTGTCAGAATTTTTCAGGTAGTTGCTTGAATGAGGAAGTGAAGTTCATCCATCTGAAAGCTACAAAGGTTGGAGGAAGCATGTTTATGCTTTTTCTTTAAATAGTGAAACAGAAAATTACAACACCAACAAGAGAAAAAGAGATAAAACAGTGGTCATAGAGTCAAAGAAAAAATCTCTCTAGAGATTTTATCTGAAGATAAAAAAAACTTAACAGAAAAGCTAATTAACTACACACAAACACACACAAACACACACAAAGGAGGGGGAGAAAGAACTATCCATTGGCATCAATATAAAACTAATTTGATTGTAATTGTTTATAGTATATTATATAAAGTCTCTTTGAAACAGAAGTAAAAACCAATTGAACTTCCCATTCTAAATTAAAATGACACATTTATCATGTTCATATATTGCTTCAAGCAGTATCTTTCCTCTCTTTTCAATTGATTTCACCTGCAATCCTTTGATATAATGCCATTAATTTGTATGTTGCTTATCTACTATACATGGAGCAACAGAACAATTACCCCTTTTAACCAATATGTATGAAAGGAGGCAGCATTATTAATATGCACATGAGTTATCCTGAGTAATTCAGTAAAACTAAACATAATTCTGAGATGTAATTAGATCTATATTTCCACCAGAAAATGTTTCTTATTCTTATTATTTAATTCTTATTAAATAAAGTATTTAAATTCAGAATTATAATTGCGCAAGATTATTTGTGCAGCAAATTACTTTGTGAATAATAGAGTTCATTTCATATTAAAATATCTCTCTTCCTCCCCCACACACTACCAACAGTTGGGAGAACTAAAAAACTGAACCCAAACTATAATCTTACTTCTCCCTCTTCAAAATATTACCCTGCACATAGAATGTAATTCCATTGTAAAATGAAACTCCTGTCATCCCCAACCATCCCAATATATCCGGAAGGTACCAGATGAGGAAATCCACAGAGTTATGAGACAGGTGGACAGATTCTGAAATATAATTACATGCCACAGGTAGAAGGAAGAATAGGATATTTTGGGCTAAGGGTCCCACTTCCCAGTTTTACTGATATTGGGAAGTATCTCAGCTACTATGCATATTTATTTTGGATAAATAATTCTATTTAGTTTTTACTGGTTTTATTGCTTTAAAATGTTTTTATTGTAGCATATTTTTAATTGTGAGTCATTCAGAGCAGTGGTGGGATTCAATTTTTTTTACTACTGGTTCTGTGGGCATGGCTTTGTGGAAGTGGCATGGTGTGGCTTTGTGGGTGTGGCTTTGCAGGCATGGCAGGGGAAGGATACTGCAAAGTCCCCATTCCTTCCCCACCCCACTAACCTGCTTTCCAGCTCCATTCTCCTGCTCAGGGCAACAGAAGAAGATCAGCTGGGAGGCAACAGGGCGTGGCCAGCCTTTTTTCTGGTTCTCCAAACTACTCAAAATTTCTGCTACCAGTTCTCCAGAACCTGTCAGAACTGGCTGAATACCACCTCTGATCCAGAGTCATTGATTGAAATGGGTGGCTTTAGAAATTGAATGAATAATTAAATAAATAATTTGAATAGATATTTGTGTTCAAAATCTCTACTTTGAAAAGAGTAGTCAAAGAGAAAAAACTCATTAATGTACAATAGTCAAAGAGCAGATAATGTCATATGCATGTCTTTCCTTCTCAGGTGTTCACTTACAAGATTTGGGGAAATGATACATAGCGTAATAAGGGATGTTCAAAATGAACCTCTGAGAGTCCACAGCTGGAGATTGTGTGCCTTATGTACATAGTCCGCAGTCCAAAAAATGAACTGTGACCAATTAATGCATAGGGCAAAAATGAAGCTGTTCAAGTTTGAGAATGTGTTGTAGCAACAGCTCTGAGTATTTACCTGCCACAGAGATAGGCAACCTGTGGCATTCCGCACATTGTTCAGCTACAAGTTGCAGCACCCTTATCATTGGAGGTGCTTCCATCTGTAAACTTGGAGTTACGGTTTAGTAGCATTTGGAAAGCCTACACAAGCTCACAAGCTGAGTAGCTCTACAGTTGAAACTGCATGTTCACAATCCTAGGTTTTCATCGGTTTATGATTTGGACTTCCTGCAGTAGGAACAAATAATATAGCGAAAGGTGAGGTCTGTGCTTTTTCATTTAAGATGTGTGACCTGTACTTGCAGATGATTTTTAATTCCCCCCCCCCCCCAATATTCTTAAATGCTGGTAGCGAGTCTGTGAAAACAGTTCCCAGATATTCCAGGTTGTATTTAATGATTGCCAGATTTCCGTCCATGTGTATCTGAGAGAGTGCAAGAGAAAAAAAAGAGAGAAAGCAATAGATGCAATTTACATAGACTTCTGCAAAGCTTTTGATTCAGGGGTACATGTTAAATGACTTCTAAAACTAAAATCTTGTTACATCTCTGGACCCTTCCATAATTGGATAGCTGTGTTCCTGTCGAACAGGCAAAAAGTGGTCAAAATAGGGAGCACCCTATAAAATCCTGCACCTCTTAACAGCAGTGTCCCCAAGGTAGCGTTCTAAGACCTATAATACTCTTTACATTTTACACAAATGACCTTTGCGATCATATTACAAGCAACTGTGCTCTCTTTGATGATGATGTAAAACTATTTAACACCACCAACAATGCTACTACCCTTCAAAAAGACCTTGACTGTGTGTCAGAATGGTCACACAATTGACAACTCCAAATCTCAACCAACAAGTGCTCTGTTTTACACATTGGCAAAAAAAATCAGAGCACAAAATACAAGTTGGGAGGACCCGACCTTATAGATGACCCCCCCCCACACACACCTTGGAGTGCTCATAGCTAATGGTCTAAGTGCCAGAGCCCACTGTAATAACATTGCCAAAAAGGCATTAAGAGTTGTTAACTGAATCTTGCGTAGCTTCTTCTCTGGTAATGTTATACTGCTAACCAGAGCATACAAAGCATTTGCTAGACCAATTTTCAAAGACAGCTCATCTGTCTGGAACCCACAGTGCACATTGGACATTAATACAACCAAGCAAGTCCAGAAATATTTCACGAGAAGAGTCCTCCACTCCACTGCTCGTAACAGAATACCTTATGCCACCCGACTTGAAATTTTAAACTTTGACAACTTAGAACTATGCTGCCTTCGGTCTGACCTAAGCATAGTACATAAAATTATCTGCTACAATGTCCTATCTGTCAATGACTACTTCAGCTTCAACCACAACAATACACGAGCACGCAATAGATACAAACTCAAGGTAAACCGCTCCAAACTCAATTACAAAAAATAGGACTTCAGCAACAGAGGGGTCAATGCCTGGAATGCTCTACCAGACTCTTCTCCCAAACCCCAAAACTTTAACCTTAGACTGCTTACTGTCGACCTCACCCCATTCCTAAGAGGTCTGTAAGGGGCATGCATAAGCACACCAACGTGCCTACCATCCCTGTCCTAATGTTTCTTTTTATTCGCATCCATTTCATGTATCCAAAATCATGTTTATACTTATATGCTATTTAATGCAGGATTGACGAAATAAAATAAAATAAAAAAGAATGAGAGTCACCCTGTGTGGCTTGCCTGGACGCAGAGACCCCAGGGCCTGGGCCTGCCTTAAATGTGAAGTCAGCTCATTGGCCTTGGGCCAGTCATACTCTCTTGGTTCTTAATGGTGTCAACCAACCCCTCGTTTCATCATGTGCTGATGGCTTTGGTGGCTTAGCTAGATAAGTGCAGTGCAAACAAGCAGACCTGCAATTAAGTGGAACCAAATGCTAGAAAGAAGATATAGTTACACAGAAGTGTGGCAGAGGAGACTTGAATAATAATCTATATCTTATTGTAGAACAAAACATCATGCCTGTTTCCACTATTCTCCTCTATGGTCCAGCTAACTTGCTCATTTAATTGTTTAATCTTTCATACTTGCCATTTTTATTAAAGCTACAATGATTGTTGATTCTCTATATCCTATAAGCCAGACAATACTTCATTTTTTGTTATATCAGTAAAAATATATCAAGAATCACATAAAACCAATATGGGGATTTATCTTAAGTTTATTCATCTCTCTTAAAATAAACACTGTTTATTTTAAGGTACAGCCACCAATACAATACAACAGCAGAGTCGGAAGAGACCTTGGAGGCCATCTAGTCCAACTCCCTTCGCAGGAAGCTCTATACCATTTCAGACAAATGGCTATCCAACATCTTCTTAAAGACTTGCAGTGTTGGGGCATTCACAACTTCTGGGGGCAAATTCTGTTCCACTGATTAATTGTTCTAACTATCAGGAATGTTCTCCTCAGTTGTAACTGCTTCTTTCCTTGATCAGTCTATATCTTATTGTAGAACACTAATTGCTTCTTGTTCTACCCTGCGGTGCCTTGGAGAATAGCTTGACTCCCTCTTCTTTGTGGCAATCCCTGAGATATTGGAAGAGTGCTATCCTGTCTCCCCTGGTCCTTCTCTTCATCAAATTTCTCCTTAGTTCTAAGTTGCTTCTCTCCTTGATTAGTTTCCACCCATTGCTTCCTGCCCCCAGGTGCCTTGGAGAATAGTTTGACACCCTCTTCTTTGTGGCACCCTCTGAGAGAACACTGCTATCATGTCTCCCCTGGTCCTTCTCTTCATCAAACTAGACATACCCAGTTCCTGCAACCGTTCCTCATATGTTTTAGCCTCCAGTCCTCTAATCATCTTTGTTGCTCTTCTCTGCACTCTTTCTAGAGTCTCCACATCTTTTCTACATTGTGGCGACCAAAACTAAATGCAGATATTCTAATTGTGGCCTTCCCAAGGCCTTATAAAGTGGTATTAACCCTTCAGGTGATCTTCATTCTATCCCTCTGTTGATGCAGCCTAGAACTATGATGGCTTTTTTGGCAGCTGCTACACACGGCTGGCTCATATTTAAATGGTTGTCTACTAGGACTCCAAGATCCCTCTCAAAGTTACTGTTGTGATACTATATACAATTCTTTACTGGCTCCCTGTATGCACAACTGTAAGAGAGTGAGATCAGAACTGTACCCCTTATATTGTCTTTTTTTAAGCAGTGCTGCTCTTATTGCCACAGTGATCCACCCATCTGCAGCTGGAAAAAGGGAAACCGAGTTGCCCTTTTTCTTAGAGCTTGACAGCTGGCAAGTAATTATTTCCCCTCTTTTGAATTGGATTTGTTTTTTTAAAATTATCTAAAGTAATCAGCAAGGAACTGTCTGACTTTGTCCTTTTTGGCTGGTAAAAGGGAATAACTGACTTATGTTGGCATAAAAAAAAACCCAAATATGAGGATGTAACGTTGAAGACAAGAGTTCAGGATAATCCATTTGACAACCTG
The DNA here is from genome assembly GCA_039707465.1 of Rhabdophis nuchalis. NCBI lineage: Eukaryota > Metazoa > Chordata > Lepidosauria > Squamata > Natricidae > Rhabdophis > Rhabdophis nuchalis. The sequence continues at coordinate 2,755,149 of CM077656.1, forward strand.
AACTAGACGAATTGCAAACTGTGTATTCCACTGAGTTTGTAAAGATTGTTCTTAGAATAATCATATGTTCATGGAGTGGCTTGATCTCAGTTTTCCCAATCTCGTGACCCAAAGATACAATGGGTGACAATACCCAGAATTCCAAGCCAGAAGAAACCAAAGCATGAAGGATGGCAATTTTGGAAGCTGGTATTCAACACCACTGGATGAGGCAAGGGAGGCAGTGGTGCTTAGCTGATCTTAGATAGATAGGCTATATTTTTGCTATAGGAAATCTGAATAGCCTCTCAACAAATGGGACACTGTTTCCTTCAGGTAACAGCCCCAAAATCCATGTTCGAAAACGAATAATCAGAAGAATCTATTTAATAGTTTTTACAATCTTTCTCAAGCAATTGGGCTGAGAATTGGAAGGGGAAAGTGATAGGTCTGTTGAAATCATTCAAGGGCAACTGACCAACCAGGGCCAAGAAGCAAATGTGAATGGCAGAACTAAGAGGACTTCCAGGTACCTCCAGGGATTACAGCTTGCTTGCTTAATGAGAAAGCTGCCAAAGGAATTCAGCAGTAACGAAGAATACACTGTTTAAAAAATTCCTCTGTGCTTTTCAGGGGATGAGAAAGAATGAACGGTAGATGCAAATCTCTCTATAATTAATGTACTGTATGTAGTTCAATATGGCATCGCCTTAATTTTTATGAGGTAGTAAAATTAAAGGGGTTTTCCAAGGATGCACACTCACCCATGTTTGTTGATGTTGTTAGGGCAAACAAATCCGTTAGGAAAATAATTTATAAATAGAATCCAAATATATCTCTTTCAAAATAACCCAAATGTTCTACACTTCGGGGTACTCACTAGTACCACCCTTTCTTTGATCAGAAGGCAAAGAAAACTATCTTTCAATGAGATGCCCTGGATATTCTCAATGCAAAATGTCCGGATTCACTTGTTTGGTCCAGTGAGGCTCGTAAGGATTTTCTTCTTCTTCATGCCATGTGCTGATATTACAAATACAGTGTCAGGCGGGCCTCCTTCAGTGACCAAGAAAGAAAACTCCCAACTCCCAATGTTTGTGGAATTAAAAGGTCCTTTTGCTGGTTATGAAAAGAGAGCAGCGATAGGAAAGCAAGATCTGAGCCAGGAAGGTGCGAACACGTACATATCAAACGATTACCCAGCCCCCTCCCTCTAACAATCCCCACCGCAGGGTCCAATCTGCAACTCCCTCAGGTGTCATGTGGGTCGCATCTCCAGACAGCATCATCAGGTTGGTACGCAGGACGATTGGCCTTGACCAAGTCCAAACCCCCGGCCATCAGCATGTGCAGAAGGTGGTGAGAAGAAAGCTCCCTTGGCCATATCACCTCCAGGGCCATTGATTCCCATCCCAAACACCTTGCCCCCACCCTCCCCGTTTCTATGGCAGCCGATAGCAAGTAAGCGAAGCAGAGGCTGACGTACAGACTTTCCGCAGCATCAGATTGTATTATCTGTGAATCATTTGCTTGGCATTTAGCAGATGCAGGCTGGGGTTGCTCTCAGTGATGATGGCAACTGTTGCTCCTCTTTTCCCCAACCACCAACCTTTCTCACTTTTAAGAACCGGGTTTCTTTAAAACAAGCTAACATTTCCATATAATGGATCTCTTGTTTAGGGTAGAGGTAGAGAGGTTTGTGACTATAGCTATCATCGGGGTGTGCCTGTGTGTAAAACCTCATCGGCATTGAATGACAGGCACCTTCTGAATATTCTGCAATTCCTTTGAGTCTTGTTGGCCTGGCTTTGCCATTCCAGGCCTGCCAGTTCCACTCAGAGAGAGTCTACGTTAAAAACAAACAAGTAAAGGAACTATGTGACTCATTCTTTGTGACTGAGTGTTTTCATACGTTTACAGATGTAACTTATTTCTATTTAATCTTACAAGCTAAAGATAAAATTCCAGGGCTGGAATTACATGCCAAATTAGGAGTGATGGTGGAAAATAAAGGTTTTGTTGTTGAGCCAGCCTAACAAATAAAAAGCCCTACACTCAATCAGCCTACACAAAAACACAATCCAAAGCAAAACATTGCACATAGGCATTCTTTTGGAGTGCAATCCCAGGGCAGCAACCATATTGAATTCTGTGGTGTAGTGCAATATCGGAATTTCAATTTCAATTATATAGAATGTAAAGGATGTATGTGTGTATTTTGATTTATATCATTATAATGTACTCTGAAGACATCATTTCATTTCCTTGTACCATGTGCAATCACAATAAAGTAAAGTAAACAAAGGGGGATTTAATTAAACAGCCTTCCCTCCCCAGTAGTTCTCTTGGCAGAACATTGGCAGAAGCGATGTGCATGTCCTCTTTGAGATATGCTGGATGAGGAATCGATCATTTGCCAGAAAGGACAAAGGAAGGAAGTAAAAGATGGGGAATCTGTGATGTTGCAGATAGTGCTGAACTACAAGGACCTTTATTTTAGTGATTTTCTTTCCTGAGACGGTGGGAGTTTTAGTCAGCCATGGGTAAGAAGAACATATCAAAATGGTTTCTGAAACAGAGGAAGCCAATCATAGTCAACCAGTTTCTAATAGTTCACTGAGCAAAACAAGAGTTGAGGAGGAAGAATTCAACTTCCACCAGAAACATGTTGGGAATGAGGTACAATATTTCCTCCATTTTCTACATGTATATTAATGATAAACATAAAAGGGAAGAGGTGGCACCTACCTACAATACGAAATAGAGACACATGGAGTTTCTAGTTAGCAGGTCTGTTCATATATGGAGAGCAGGAGTCTAAACTGGTAAAATAGCTTAGCTATTACTGTCAGGCCTGTCCCAATCTGATTCCTTCGGAAAGAAAGACCCTTGAATCCATTTGGTTGAAGCAAAGTGTTCTTTTACTAAAGGGATTGCTGGCAGTAAAGTCAAGCCAGCTCTGAATATCCCCACGCTCCAAACATACAAAAAGGTTCACTCACAGCCCATCCCTTCCCCCATCACCAGTCAGTTTCCAGTCAACTGGAGCTTACCAAAATGCTTCGAGAGCCCTGAGATCTTTCAGGGTAGCCTGCATGTTTTCTCAGAGTGCCTTGGCACAAACTGGATCTGGCTACTCTGGTCTTTATCCCCTGTCATCCCCTCCTCCCAATTCCCCATCATTTATCTCAGCAGCTTTATTGCCCTTTCATCTTTCCCCTCCCCCTCCCAGCCTTCGATGGCAGGGTGCCTGTGAGGTGCCAAGCTGATGCAGGCAGAGCCGACACTTACTTGCAGGAGGTCCCAGATTTGAATCCAGGATTGAGCTGATCATAGATGAGGGCAGGAGGACTTTTTAACCTTCTGGCACATTTGAACTACTAAGAAGGAGAAGGAGCTTCGATCCTAAGATCCCTCATATACTATGCAAGCCTGGTCACTCTTGAAGTCTTGCCTCCTATTTCTTTCCAGGGCTGGAATAAGCAGTGATGCTGGCTCTGACCACTGTCAAGCTTCATAATAAGATTCCATCTCAAAGCTAAATCATAGTAGTGTGGTAGGGAAGAATATTTCCTCCTGACAAAGACACACATGGAAAGTTTTAACCCTACATAGCTGCATAGCCGATAGAAATAGAATTGATCCTGAAAAGTAAGAAGACCAGATGCCTATCCTTCTTGAGCAGTTCACCCCAACAGTTTCTTGCCTTGGCTGCATGTGTCCTTCACCCCATACTTTTGTCATCATGTAGAATAGGCATGATTCTAGCCCATGCTTCATGGAGAACAGTTTGTGGATTATAGCTATTATTCTCCATCAAGAAGCTGATCGCTCAATTCCTGTCACAACTAATGGATCAACAATTGATCTAAAAAAAAAGTGGACCTTGCATTTGTGCAAAAAATGCTAGGAAGAAAAAAATTACTCACTGCCACAGAGCTTTTACCAGTGTTATTAGGATTGTTGTATGTCACAATTGTCACTGTTGATCTGCAAGCCAGAGGCTAATGGATTTTAATCAATTTTTCTCCTTATAAATGCTGCATCAATAAAAGCATTGACCTCCTTCATGTAAACTGTGGAACAGTGGCAATTATTCCACTAAAGGGGATTTGCACTAAGAAAGGGAAAATATTGCAGATTATGTAATAGATATTCCAATGTTTTTCCTAATGAATTAGCTTTGCATACTCATGATACAAATTTATCTCCTCTTGTGACATCATCTGCATGCACGAAAGTGATAGACTTTGTGTCACAATGTATAACATTACTTTAATCACTTTGATGAATGCTGGGTTCCTGGAGATGGATCTTACTTAATATAATTGGAGAATTTGGCTTTTATACCCATCTACTGAAGTGAAACCTATAATGACAATTAATATATTTTGCTATTTTGTAAATCAAATGAGCCACAAGTGTTTCTTCTTTATTGTATTTGACTATGTTGATCCATTTCAGAGGTGGCATTCTACTGGTTTGGACCGGTTCACCGGAACTGGTAGTGGAAATCACGGGTGGCCCTGCCCACCCACCCTGCCTCTATGGCATCCCATTTGGGTCCTTTTTCGTGAAAAGCGCATGCACGGAAGGCTTAGCGCATACGCAAACCCTCACATTTGTGAACCTCTAAGGAAGGTAAGTAAATGCCACCCCTGATCCATTCAATTCCATAGTTGCACTAAAAACATCATTCTATAATTCAAGTGCTCTTACTCATTTTATAGTAAGCCATTTATAGTAAACCATTAGCACACCATTTAAACTAACTTGTAGGAAATCAAATACATTTTTTTGCTAAGTAGATTGTGGCTTGACTTCCCGGCCTCTGTAGACAAAAAGACAGGAGTATGCTAATTCCTTTTGTGGGCTTCAATACTGCGGGCAAATGAAGTTGTATAACTATGTTTAAACATAGACAAGGGAGTTGCCACTAAGGTTTGCCATTTACACTGTGATATAAAAGAAACCCGGCCTGAAATGAACCAAAACTACACCTTGTTTTCCAGAAAGCAAATCTAGAATGCTATGTGAGATCCCGGAGAATACGCTATGAATATCTTTACTTCCACTCATTCTCAATCCTATCCAACTTGATACAAGTTGCTGCTTTCATCTTTCCAAACACAGAGGTTGGGTTCATATTCCATGCCAAGCTGTACTTTTTAAACCATATTTTAATGAATAAAACATATCATACTATGCTTTATCATACTAAGCCATAAATGTTGATTTACAAACAGCATATACATACAGAAAATTGTTAGCTAGAAAAGGACCTTGTTTTCTAGAAATATTTAAATGATGTCTCCAGTTAGGGTCCTTTTTAAAATCCAGAAGAATAATTGTCTTTCACTAACTGCTAGAATGGCTTTATTACCCCAAACACTTTATTTTCAAGAACCGTGTTAAGGGCTCTGCTGAAGGATCTTGTTTGTCAAACGCAATATTTTATTGTCAAAATCTTACTGCGCCCTTATGCCTAAACAGAAGCCCAGGCAAAAGCCGGTGGCCACATAAGCCTCATTGGTTGCTCAAAGAAGGGGCCCAAAGGTGCTTTTCCACCTTTACTCTCCAGTTGCCTCCTGAAAAAGCACGTTTGAGACAACCATGACCTGGATGGCTGCGAATCTCCATAGACAAAGAAGGGACCCGGGCTCCATGAACTGTATTTTTGCTTCTGGGTTTAGTCCAAGGTGTTGGCCATGACCTAGAAAGCCTTCCATGGCTTGGGCCCAGAGTACCCATGGAATTGGCTTTGCCTTATCACATCAGCTCATCCAATCAGGTAGAGAAGGTGTAAAACCAGAGGAGATTAGGGAAACTTAGTGATAATAGACATAGTTAAACAAGTAATTGAAAGTGATAATAAATGTATATATAAGCATACTTATAAGTGGTAATTGGGAATGAATACTGAATCGTATTTAGTAAAGGAGATGAGTAAATATTACTGATGTTTGGTTAAAAAAGGCTACAGCGAATAATGATTTTGGAGGATAGTAGAATTAACAAATATGATGCCAACATGTGGCTGTGTTCTAAATTTTTATTGGTATGTTTTAAAATGAAGGACGTATAATACAATTATAATTAATTAAGGAAGGCATGGAAAGGATAAAGTCTATAAATATATTTGATATGATGCACTTGAAATAATATGAAATAATATGAAACCTGGATGACTATCAAAGAGACGTACGAAAATGTTTTGTAATCAGCAGATACACTTTCTATAACATGTGAAATTAAGGATTTTTATGTTGTGTTTAAAAATAAAACAAATAAAAAACTTTTTAAAACAAGGTAGAGAAGGTATGCTGCAGACCCTTTCAGTTAAAGAATTCTGACTGGTGGGGTTTAGTCAGAAAAAAGCCTTCTCTGCCATTGTCTCTGTCCTATGGCATATCGGTCTCCCCACTCCTGGCCTTTTGAAAAGGAGTCAAAGCAAGGCTCTGCGCCCTTGAGGTGGGGGGAGGACAAAGGATTATGCTTTCATAGGGTTGGCTGCTGCCATGAGTGCCCTCCCACCGCCTTCATTAACTGATCTCGTCTTGGCTAAGTTGCCTTCTTGGCGATCTTTTTTTTTTTGAAATTTTAATTCTAAATGCAACTTTCGTATTTTAACTTTAATTTGATATGTGGTTTCTTTGTTGATATTGCATTGTACATGGGTCAGAGTCCTTCTATGAGGGAGGTGGGCATTCTAGAAATGTGAAATGTAAATAAATAAAATAATGAAGCTCAGTTAACTGGAAAATGAAGCACACAATCTTTTTATGAAACACTAGCCGTTCCCAGCCACACATTGCTGTGCCCCAGTCTGGTTAAAAGGCCAACCAATCTGTGTTGGTTGGCACCTGTACACACAACACGTACACACAACCACCGTATAACCCCCAACCTACCTACCTACTGTAATTCTCCCTTTACCTACCTACCTACCTACCTACTTACCTACTGTATTTCTCCCTCAGAGTATTTTGTGTCATAAAGGATGACATAATACCTGTGGCCCACTGCTCTCTCTGCATCCATCTACCTACCTTTTTTAAAACAATTTTTTACATTTCTGTTGCGTGTACCTGGCACAGGTGTGACATCTACACAATCTATATATATATATCATTGGTGCTGTATTTAAAAGGAACGTTGTGTGAAAATTTGGAAGCGATCGGTGCAGGACTTTCGGAGATTAGCGGCTTTGAACAAACTATTGTTACATTTTTATTTATATAGATAGATAGATTGTTTGTGACTTCTCAGTATTTCATGGCAAGATTCATGCTTGTTTTTTATTTATATGATTTATGAATCACATTTATTAATTAATAAGCAACTAAAGGTGTGAATCATACATAATACTCCTTTCTTCTCATGTTTTCTCCACAGCCATTCCCTGTGAGGCTCTAAAGGAACATACTGGCCCTCTATAAGAAAAAGAAAAAGGCAATTGCAGGAAACCAAGTTTTATTTATTTATTTATTTATTTGTCAAATTTATATACCGCCCTATCTCCCCGAAGGGACTCAGGGCGGTGCACAGAAATACAAAAATATAATACAATACAGTACAAACAGTTAAAACGGAATTAAATTAAGAATTGCACATGTAAGGAATTAAATTCCAAGAATTGAGGAATTGCACATGTAAGGTTTAAGCCATGCAAGCCAATGATAAACAGAGAAAGGGAATACTCTGCTTATTTCAGAGCTCATCCATAGGTCCTGTTACCTATACCTCATGCGTGAATACCATCATATTCCTCTAATACAACATTAGAATAGAATAGAATCCTTTATTTTGTCAAGAGTGATTGGACCCACAAGAAATTGGTCTCTGAGCCATAAGATCTCAGGGTACATACAAGCAATGAGTGATAAATCACGATCATAATCATTGTAAAAATACATTCATCGTAAATCATAAGATACAACATTCAGTGATAGTCATAGGATACTAAATAAGCAATCAACATAATTCATACTAGGATACCAAGTAAACAATATAAATCATAAAATATAAGCAACAAAGTTATAGTCAAAAGAGATAAGAAGATAGCTAATAGGAAAGATGAAAATAATAATACAATACAACCTTACTAGATAGTTTGGTAGCGTTGTGGGAATTAGTTGTTTAGCAGAATGATGGCAGAGGGGAAAACTGTCCTTGTGTCTAGATACAATGCTCTGTAGCAGTGGTCCCCAACCTTTTTTGCACCAGGGACCGGTTTCATTTTAAAGAAAATTCTGCGGACCGGCTGGCCTAGAGGAGGAGGAGGGGAGGGGGAACAGGCGGCGCATGCGCACGCGGGGGGGGGGGGGGGAGTCAGCTCACTTGGCCCTCTAGGGCAGTGGTGGGCAAACTTATTAGTCAATAGAGCCAAATATCAACAGTACCACTACTGAAATTTCTTTTGAGAGCCAAAAGGTGTGGCCTGTTTTGTGGGAGTGGCCCAGTGGTCATGTGACCCGGTGGGCATGGCCAACTTGGAAAATGTGGTGAAACTCACTTAATGCTTAGCAACTAAAATTTTGGGCTCAATTGTGGTCATAAGTCCTTCCTTCCTTCCTTCCTTCCTTCCTTCCTTCCTTCCTTCCTTCCTTCCTTCCTTCCTTCCTTCCTTCCTTCCTTCCATTTCTGGCTGGTCTTTGGTCTTCTGAAGATGGTAAAAATGGGTTTATGGGCACTCGTTATATATAAAGGCAGCCCATGACTCTTTGGGATGCTGGTTTGAATCCAGGAAATGACTCAGAGGATGTGATTCCTTTGAAATGACCACTGGGAGAAAAATAGATCTTTAACCTGGTTAACCAAAAAGGTAACTTGAGGTGGAAGGAAATAGGAAAATAGATTATTTCCTTTCCTTTCCTTTCCTTCCTTCCATTGCCTCCCTCCCCCTTCCTCTCTTCTTTTCTTCCCTCCCTCCTACCCTCCATCCCTCTTTCTCTTTCTTTCTTTCTTTCTTTCTTTCTTTCTTTCTTTCTTTCTTTCTTTCTTTCTTTCTCTTCCTTCCTTCCTTCCTTCACCCCTCCCTTCCTCCTCCCTCCCCCTTCCTTCCTTCACTCACTTCCTCCCACCCTCCATTCATCTTTTTCTATTTTTCTTTCTTTCACTTTCTCTGTTTCTCTCTCTCTCTCTCTCTCGCTCTGTATCTGTCGCTCTCCTCCCTCCACCCACCTCTGTCACTGTGTGTGTGTGTGATTACCTCTCTCCCTCTCTCTCTCTATTTCTGTCTCTCTAAGTCTGTCGCTCTGTGTGTCTGTCATTCTCTCCCTCCCTCCCCCCCCCCACCGAAGCAGCAGAGGGGAGGTTATCCCGCAATGAGCGAGCGAGCGGGCTGAGGACTCAAGCTGCTGCTACCTTAAGCGTCGCCGAGGCCGTCCGGGTGCCACACGTGGTTGGAAGGGAGGTGGGCATGCGCGTCCGGATGGTGCTTAAGGTAGCTGCAGCTCCGGTCCACCGCCCGCCCGCCCGCCCGCTCGGGATGAGGCAGCCGTAACCTCCTCACTGACATGCTGGCCCCTCCGGGTAGCCCCGGAAAGTGCGCCGCTGTGGCCGTCGGAAGGAGCTGGTGGAGGCGCGCTCGGCCATCCTCTGCCCAGGGGGCTGCTCCCTTCTCCTCCTCTCCGGCCCTGCAGCCCGGTTCTTATGAAGCTGCGGACCGGCACCGGTCCGCGGACCGGGGGTTGGGGACCCCTGTTCTATAGTATTGTTTTGAGGATAGAAGTAGACATTTTCACAGTTCTCTTTTTGACTCGTGCAGTATGCATGTCCTCAATGGCAGGTTGGTAGTAATTGTTCTTTCTGCCGTTCTGATTATCCTCTGAAGTCTGTGTCTGTCTTCTTGAGTTGCAGAACCAAACCAGACAGTTATGGAGGTGCAGATGACAGACTCAATAATTCCTCGGTAGAACTGAATCAGCAGCTTCTTGGGAAGTTTGAGCTTCCTGAGTTGGCGCAGAAAGAACATTCTTTGCTGTGCTTTTTTGATGACATTTTTTATACTAGGTGTCCATTTTACATCTTGAGATATGATAGAACCTAGAAATGTGAAGGTCTCTACTGTTCTTTAAAAAAAAGTTTTATTGGTTTTTACAAATTTTATGATAGGAAAAGGGTCTGTAGGATATAGGTAAAATATTGTGGGGACATTCATGTCGGAGGTGTTGGTCGCCTCCGAGGCTTCATACAAAAAGCATATAAAACATACATTTTTTTTCTTTTCAAGCTAAGTGGAGAGATACATATATACGTCATATCACAAATTCAATGCAATCAATCATTTGTTTCCATAGACATCCATTTAAAAGTTATACTATATAAAGGAAAGTCATTTTTGTGATCTGAGTCTTTTGGCTATTGTGTCCTCTTCTCCCTTCCCGCCAGTGGGCAGAGCCATGGCCCCTCCCGTTCCCCCATTTTCGTCCTCCAGGATTGAGGAGTGTTTTTTAAGAAAGGCTTCTACCTCTTCAGTTGTTTTAATTCTTACTCTCCCCCCCTCCCAGAACACTAACATTCCTTCAGGCATCGACCACTTGAACCACACCCCCTTTTTATATAATTTTTTGGATAGGAAGGAATATTTCCTTCTTATCTCTCGAATCTTCTTCGGGATCTGTTTCAGAATGGCAATTTCTTTCTGCTGGTATATCATAGGACCATCTCTCTGTGCTCTCAGGATCTCATCCCTTGTCGACCTTCTTACAAATTTAATATGTATCTCTCTGGGTACCTCATTTATTCTGGCATATGCTGAGTTAATTCTATAAATCATATCTATGTCCCCCCCAGATATATTCTTTACTCTTTTTGATATAATCTGCTAAAATCGTGCTCATTAAATCTTTCAAATTTTCAGAAGAACATAATTCAGGAACATTTTGAAACCTTAAAAAGTAAGACATTCTTTCAAAATCAATTCTAGACATATGACCAGTAAGATCTACTATTTCTTTTTGAGAATTCCTTATCTCCCCCTCATCTCAGCTGCCCCCCCCTCCAGTCCATCAATTTTTTGCTTATTTTCCATTAGTGTTTTCTGTGTCTCTAAAAGTTCCAATCTTGAGCTGACCATATCTTTCCGAATTTCTCTTATTTCTTTCATTATGTTTTGAAGAGTTTCCTCTATTGTTGATTGCTGAGTAGTTTCCCCCACTGTTTCTTTTTGTAACATTGAGGTAATCTTGGGCTGTTGTGGCTGCTTTTTTGAAGTCATAATGAAAAAGTTAAGTTCTTGTCACTAATATGGCGTCTGATGGAGGAGCAGTCTGTGATGTGAGAGAGAGGCAAAAGTCAGTTTCCAAATTCAAAGTACAGCTTGCATAAAATCCAGAGAGAGAACAATTGTCCAATCAAATCATATAGAAAAGAGAAGAAGGCACACTTGGGAGAAGAACCTAAGAGTAATTTGTGTTAATTTCTATGTAAAATTTCCAGTCCTATAGAATTGAAGGAGTGTCAGCACATCACAAAGAAAAAAGTTTTTACTGAGAACAAGTAAAAACGGTCGTGGAGAGTTGGCGGTCGTGGAGAGTTGGTGAAAGTCCATTCTGTTGTTACCAGGCACAGATACAAAGTATCCACAATAAATCCACATTTGAAAGACTTTCAATTTCCGTTGTTTAAAAAATTGGATGTTACTTTCTCCTTTGCCTCCCCGAGTCCGGGGAGCATTTTAAAATGCCGCTTAGTTCCGAGGTTTTTTGTTTTTTTTACAAACTCCCCCCTCTCCTCTTCTTTTTGAAAAAAAGTTGAAAGCATTAAAATTGTAAAACCACTCACAGTCCACTCAGCAACCACGGAGCCTCGGTGTTTCCTCCAGCTCCGGCTTTCCGCCCGCTTCTTTGATTGCTGCTGTTCGGGCGCTCCATTGGCAAGAGGGACTCTTCCCCCCGCATTCCATTCCCCAACTCCTGGGATGAGATGGAAGCGACCCCCTGACCGCCATCAGGGTAGGAGGCTCACCATGAGCCGTCCGTGCAGTGGGGGCTCTTTTGCAGAGACCCCCGTGCCCCCGAAGGTGCCACTGAGGAAAACAAGCGGCGAACGAGCCCAAGGCTTGTCCGTCGCCTACGGAAGCTGGAAGCGGTCTCAAGGACTCTACTGTTGATACTGTGTTGTCTAGTATTGTAAGAGGTGGTATATAGATGGATTCCTCCTAAAATCTACCACCATTTCTATGATTTTGAGTGTGTTTAGTTCAAAATTGTTCCGGCTGCACCACAAGGCTAGTTGTTCAACCCCCCTTCTGTATGCAGATTTGTCATTGTCTCGAATGAGATCAATCATTGTTTCATCATCTGCAAACATCAGTACTTTAACAGAGGGATCCCTTGAGATGCAGCCATTGGTTTAGAGAGAGAAGAGAAGTCGGTGGGAGGGCTGTGCTAATTGTACAGGTACCTGATGTGATTTTTGCCTAGCTTCACCTGTTGCTTCCCGTCTATAAAAAGGTGATGATCCATTTACAAATGTGGCCAGGTACAGCTAGCTGATTTAGAAGAATAGCTGGAATGATGGTATTGAATGCTGAGCTGAAGTCTACAAAGAGGATCCTTTCATAGGTCTTTGGAGATTGAAGATGTTGTAAGATGCAGTGCAGAGCCATAGTAACATTGTCATCTGCCAATCTATTTGCTTCACAGACAAATTGCAGGGGTCTCATAGCAGATCCATGATGGTTTTCAGGTGGGGAAGCACTAACATTTCAAAGATTTTCATAAGTACGGATGTCAGAGCAACCAGTCTATAGTCATTCATTTCCTCGATGGAGGGTTTCTTCGGCACCGAGATGATAATAGAGTATTTGAAGCAAGAAGGAACATCTCTAGTGATTAAATAAAGATGCGGGTGAAGATAGAGGCCAGTTGGTCAGCACATGCTTTCAAGCAAGAAGGAGTTATCTTGTCTGGGCCTGGTGCTTTTCCTGGCTTTTGTCTGTGACACAGACTTTACACAACTTTTTCTGTGACCACCAGAGGTGGGGACCCCAAAGGGATGGGGTCAGTTGTAGGAGGCTTGGCTGTTGTTGGTGTATCTGAATTGGAGATGGTGGACTTAGGGGGCACTGATGTCCTCTGAAACCTACAGTAACATACAGTCTGCCAGTTGCCGATTTCCTTCAGCATGGAAAGGTGGTTTGCTGTAACCAGTGATATTTTTAAGAGTTCCCCACATATTTGCTGGTTCATTAACATGAGATTTTCTAACTGTTGCTGTATGGAGAACTTCTGGCTCTTTTCATGGCCATGGTGATGATGTGGTTGAGGGTGGAATCTGTCAAACTCCTGTTGGACATTTTCAGCTGCAGTGTACACACACACACACACACACACACACACTCATTAAAAGAGCACCATTTATAGGCTGTATATATGAATCTGGAGAAATGTAACCCATCCTTTTTTCTAGAAGGGGAACAGTGCGGGGACTTCTGATTGTTATTTGTTGTTCCAGCAGCAGTGAGAGTGGTGGAAAGGACTATTTCCAATGTTAGGGCTCGAGGAGGGTGGGTGGGTGGGCGGGCTAGAGAAATGAAGGGCATACCTGCCAATAGTTTCCAATCAATTCTTTATAGACTAAGAAGAGACAGTGGTTGAGAGATCCACAAGAGGTGGGGGGGAAGGAAGGGAAGGAGGAATGGAATGGAATGAGGGTGTGAGAGAGGAAAAGAAAAATAGAGAAAGGGCAAGAGAAAGAAGAATAAATGAGAAATTCAACATAGAAAGATAAATAGACAGACAGACAAAGGGAAAAAGTAAAAGCAAGCACAAGCGTCAGATAATTCACACATGGTCCATGAGTAGCCTAGATGGCCTAATCTATACAATGACTGGAACTTTCCAGCAAAACAGGAGACACTATCAGCCTCTAGTCACTCTATGAATTCTGGCAACATTTTAAATCCTTTGTTCCAGCCATCTATGAAATCTCACCTTAACCGCAGGCCCACATAAGATTGCAATTAGTGGATATTTCTCTTACAAGCTTTTTGCAGCATTTTGATAATTTATTAGGATATTCAATTAACTGAGTCAATTGGAATTGAGAAGCTAATGAATTCAAATAAATAAATAAAAATAAATCTTTCTATTGTTTCTTCGGATGTTTGTAAAAAATGGAAATTTCAGTTGTTGCTTGGATATCTGGCAATTCCACTTCTGCATTTGTGGATACATATTTATTTTTTATAAACAAATACCCCTTCTTCCCGTAATCAGTGTGTTATAATTAACTTACAACACAAAGTTCTGTTGTCAGCAAAAAAACACATAAAGAGTTGCCAGAGCTTTTATAGAAACACGTCTTATTTTAATCTTGGCCAAACAAACCAACTTTTTATTACTTTCTTTTACTTCTAACAATCTTGATTTTTTACTTCATTCACATGTTGTCGTAGAATGTGGTCTCTCTTCAATTTTTCTTTTTTCCATCCCAAAGACTTCTTCGAGGCTTTAATAAATCTTTTTTTATATATAAATCCAATTAAAAGTGCTTATCCAGCTCATACACTTGGTTTTTCATTTGTATTTCCAATTTAATTTTCAAAGCGTTAATGAACTTCTTTTATATGGCCAGTAGAAAGTCCTTATTCAGGTCATTTTCTTTGCTTGTCATTTATGTTTCTACTTCAGCAGCCTTGTCATCATGCTTCTATGGATAGAACAGTTTGTGTCATTTTATAAATCCTTGCCCTAAAACAACAAATCTTCATTTTCTCTTTTTCCTTTTCTGCCTAGAATCTTTGGTCCACTCTAGTGTTCAATTTCTGAAATCACAGTCTCAAATCTCTGTTATGACTTAATTTTCTTCTTATGAAAAACTGTTGATATATTTTTTTCCAAACCCTTTAAATAAAAGTCTCAATATTCCAAATTTGTCCAAATGCCCTTTTATTTATATTTGTTTATAACTTTCTTAATGTCTTATTTAGCTTTTTGCTGTTGATTTCCAATTCTTTACATTCTTAAACTTATGGTTACTTTTTCTTTTGTTTAAGAATGAAAGTAAACTCACCAGGTGACTTTTTAGGTTTGTCACTCGGAAGATCTCTAATAGCCTTAAGATAGTTCAATAGGCAATTTCTGAAAGTGATTAGAAATTGAAGTTAGTGAAACCAGAATATAATGGTTAATCCCTTGGTCTCTGGCATTCAGACCCATGGGAAACCTCTGCTCTGTGGTCTTGCGAGGAGCAGCTGTCTGGAGCAAATATGGGTAATGTACCATTGTCTCCTTATACATAGAAGTTCCATAGAACCAGTCTGTTGCAGTCTTTGTTGTGATTGTCCTTCACACTCCTTCACCATATCTCAGTTCACCATATTCCTCCTGGAAATCTCCCAAAACTCAGACAAAAATCAAAAATATTTTAATTGTTTAAAATGCCAGTGTGTTTGTAGGAAAAGACAAATGTTGTAAATAAATATTAGATCAAAACTGAACATTTATTTAGAGCTATCTATGCTGATACATTTAACTTGTTGAACTGAATTAAAAGGAGACTTAATAATTTTTGGGGAGAAGGGAAAACCCTAAGGTATTAGGGAAAAAATGGCAGAATCTGGGGAAGAGTGAAAAGGGGGATCAGCCTAGAATCATTACGTAGCCACAAGCTAACTAAACTAAACTGTCAAGCGCTGGTGAAATCAAAAGATTCAGGCAGTTCAAATAAGGATAAAGATTAATTGTAAGCTTAAGCTTTCTACAAAAATCTGACCAACTAACAGACAAGGAAAATGAATGGGAGAGAAGAAGGCCATTCAAGGTGGGGAGGACATGGCTCTCTTGTGGGTGCATAGGCACTTGTGATTTATGATGAATTTGACCCCTCCTTCAGGCTCAGCCTGGTCATCCTTATTATCTAATTCCATTATCTAATTCCCATCTATTAGTGGAGATGATTTCTGTGCATAGGCCTTAGCAATAAATCAATTTAACTGAACCTTCACATGTGGACCTGATAAAACCTGAGTGTCTTTTGTGCCTGACAAATGTCCAATTGATAAATTGTTAATTATTACAATTAATTAATTAATTGATTAATTATGCCCATTAATTCTTTAGTCAGGATATTGCAAAAAAGAGGAAAAGAAAAAGCCGTTGAGCCAAAATGCTCTTCTCTAAAGAATGCCACTGCCCGGCTGGAACTAAGTCTGCTTTCAGTTTTCATTCCCCCTTTTTGCAGCACTGTCATGGATCCAGCCCTGAACCCCTCTCCAGATGCAGGCTCAAAGGAGGAGGGGGAGTCAGAGTCCAAGGAAGAAAGCACGGAGCGAAGTGTGGGTTAGCATTGGGGCTCAGAGAGGTCAGGCCTAGTGGAGAAGCACCAGATGAGGACCTGGAGCAGCTGCTGCTCATTAGAATGAGAAGGAGGTGGAGTCCAGACCTCCTGAACCCAGGACATTTAAAGCAGAGAGGAGATAGGGACAATGCCGGTCAGCTAGAGTACTTACAATACAATAGCAGAGTTGGAAGGGACCTTGGAGGTCATCTACTCCAACCCCCTGCCTAGGCAGGAAGCCCTATACCAGTGGTCGGTAAACTCTTTGGCCCCTCAAGTGCGGCTCTTCCTCCACCCTTGCCGACGGTGGGACTCCTGGGATCCGCCGGAGCAACCCTCCCTACCGGCCACCGATTCCCTCTCTCCCACTCCCCGCGGAGCCTCCCCAGCCGGCATGCTGGTCACTCATCTACTTCTAGAGGGTGCGGAGGCTCCGCGGGCGGGGGGAGGGAACCGGCATCCAGTGGGTCACCCACTGAACGCCGTTCCTTCCTCACCCCACACGAGCCTTCTCACCCCTGCAAGTAGCCTGAGTGAGCGAGCTGGCTGGCGAGCCAGGCTACTTCCAGGGCGATTGGAGGGAACCGGCGTCCAGTGGGTCACCCACTGAATGCTGTTCCTTCCCCCCCCCCCCCAACAGAGCCTGGAAGTAGCCGGAACGAGCGAGCAAGTGCAGCGGGTGGCCAGGCCGGCCAGGTTAAGGTGAGCGAGTGAATAAGTGCGGCGGGCTGGGCTGAGGAGGCTCCGCAGGGGGTGGGGGGCAGACAGACAGACAGAGAAAGGCACAGACACAGAGAGAGACAGGGAGGGAGGGGGGAATCAGAGAGTGACAGACACACACAGAGAGACAGGGAGAGACAGAGAGAGGGAGGGAGGGAGAGAAAGATAGACAGAGACACAGAATGAGTGATTGAGTGAATGCGACACAGACAGACAGACACACACACAGAGAGTGACAGAGATGGGCGGTAAAAAAAAGAGAGGGACAGAGATAGGGAGAGAAAGAAAGAAAGAGAAAGAGAGAGAATGAAAGAGAAAGAGAGAGAGAGAAAGAGAGAAAGTGGGAAGGAAAGAAAGAGAGAGAGAAAGAGAGAGAGAGAAAGAGAGAGAGAGAGAAAGAAAGAAAGAAAGAAAGAAAGAAAGAAAGAAAGAAAGAAAGAAAGAAAGAAAGAAAGAAAGAATTTATGACCACAATTGAGCCTAAAAGTTTGGTTGTTAACCAAGGCGATTGTTAAGTGAGTTTCACATTTTCCAAGTTGGCCATGCCCACCCAGTCACATGACCGCTGAGCCACTCCCACAAAACAGGTCACACCTTCCGGCTCTCAAAAGAAATTTCAATCGTGGTATTGTTGATATTTGGCTCTGTTGACTAAAGAGTTTGCCCACCACTGCCTTATATTATATTATATAATTCTGAGAGTTGAAGTTCATGCATCTTAAAATTGCCAAGGTTGAGAAACACTGATTTAGACACATTCTGATTATCCATATTTGCAAAAACATCTATGTTTGTACATAGATTTATTTATTGCAGAGTAAATACAATATTAAGAAATTAGCATTACAATACAATAGCAGAGTTGGAAGGGACCTTGTAGGTCTTCTAGTCCAAACCCCTACATAGGCAGGAACCTTATACCATTTCAGACAAATGGCTATCCAACATCTTCTTCGATATTGAAAAAGTTTTATTGGTTTTTACAATTTTTCCATCGGGTAGGGTAAGGGATACAAAAGAAATTTTGAGAACTTTCGCGTCGGAGTCATTGGCCCTTCCAGGGCTTCATAATAAATCGTTAAAGAAAAACATTTTTCATAAATACTGCGGGGTGAAAACAAGTACATACTTCTAAATTCTCAATTCTATGCTGTCATCCGTTTGCAAAAATCCAGATACAGATGTTATACAATATTAATCAAAAGTCAAAGCAAAGGTTTTTTTTTTGATCTAAGTCTCTTGGCAATTGTGTCTTCTGTCTCTCCCTCCAGACCCCCAGCGGGTGGGGCCGTGGCCCCCCCCTGCCCCCCCTGGATCTTCCCCCAGGACAGAGGAATGTTTTTTAAGAAAGGCTTCCGCCTCAGCAATTGTTTTAATCCTTATTCTTCCTCCTTCCCAGAACACCAACATTCCTTCAGGCATCGCCCACTTGAACCAAATCCCGTGGTCATACAATTTTTTGCATAAGAAGGAAAATTTCCTTCTCATCTCTCTAATTTTTTTAGGGATCTGCTTCAAGATAGCGACTACTTTTTGCTGGTAAATTAACGGACCATCTCTCTGCGCCTTTAAAATTCCCTCCCTGGTTGACCTCCTAACAAATTTAATATGTATCTCTCTGGGTACCTCATTTATCCTGGCATATGCAGAGTTTATTCTGTAGACTAGGTCAATGTCCCCCCTGATCTCATCTTTGGGTTTATTTAAATAATCTGCTAAAATTGTGCTCATGAGTTCAGGGAGACACTCACCCAGTTCCTCAGAAATATTCTGAAATCTTAAAAAATATAACATCCTTTCAAAATCCATCCTAGACATATGCCCATTTAATTCTCCAATCTCACTATTAACATTTTTAAGCTCTCCCTTTGCCCCAGCCAGCCCCCCTTGCAGCTCCTCAGTCTTCTGTGTGTTTTCCAGCACTTGCTTCCGTGTTTCCTGAATATCCTGTTTTAAGCTGGTACGATCTTCTCTCAAAGCCTTAATTTCTTGCACCAAAGCTTGTAACACATTCTCCATAGATGTCATTCTTTGTTCCAAACCTGCCAGTTCTGATTTTTGTGCCATGGTAAGCTGTTAAAGTCAGTGTCACTAAGATGGCGTTTTTTGGGTGGGGCTGGTGAAGCAGTTCAGGAGAGAAGAGAAAGTTCAAATCAGGATTGCAAAAAAAAAAGTTCAAGACCCAAAGAGAAAACACGTTTCACAATCAATAGTTGTAGCAAAGAAGGCGCTCCAGGAAGGAATCAATTAGTCCAAGAAGATCTTCATTAATAGAGAGAGGAAGTCCGTATCACAAAGGGATGTTGGTAACTTTCCATAAGTGAAATAGTCATTCAGGAACAACGGGCAGCCATCTTCCACCGCCCAAACTGAGAGCCGGCAGGAGAGAGTAATAAAAGAAAGATTGTTTCCAGCCAGCCGGACTTAGATACATTTTAAAAATAATAAAGTTTAGAATATCCGCTTCCTCGCAATGAGGAGCCATTTCCAAGCACCGCTTTGAATCCGAGGGGGGGTTTGACAACAAACACCCCCCTCCAAGTTCTTTCAGTCCAGGCTGACAGCAAAAATATATTTAAAATCACTCACTCTTCACCTCGCCGCCAAAGTCCCGGAGAGCCTTCCGACCCGAACATCCAGCTCTCTCCATATTCACCATACGTTACCGACCTCCATTGGCGAAGGGGAAACCCCCCGCAGCATGTCCTTCTTCACCTAGACCGAAGACAAGGGCCGTTTCCCCGCTGCCGCAGGGAGGAACCGACCCAGGCAAGCCAGCCCTACGGGAGACCCCCAAGAAGGGGCGTCTTGCCCCCGTGGGGGGGGGGGCAGAAAAAAGAGCAAAGCGGCGGACAAGTCCCAAGACTCGTCCGTCGCCGCTGGAAGGCGGAACCAGAAGCCCTATCCAACATCTTCTTAAAGACTTCCAGGGTTGGGGCATTCACAACTTCTGGAGGCAAGCTGTTCCCCTGATTCATTGTTCTAACTGTCAGTAAATCTCCTCCGTTCTGAGTTGCTTCTCTCCTTGATTAGTTTCCACCCATTGCTTCTTGCTCTAACCTCAGGTGCCCTGGAGAATAGCTTGACTCCCTCTTCTTTGTGGCAGCCTCTGAGATATCAGAAGACTGTTATCAGGTCTCCCCTGGTCCTTCTTTCCATTAAAGTAGACCTACCCAGTTCCTGCAACCGTTCTTCCTATGTTTTAGTCTCCAGTCCCCTAATCCTCTTTGTTGCTCTTCTCTGCACTCTTTCTAGGGTCTCCACATCTTTTCTACATCGTGGCAACCAAAACTACTTGCGAGGAGGCAACCTTGCCTCTCATGAAGGGCTGCACAAGAGTCCTTCATTTGTGTGCATTGGACTGGATTACAGTGACTCTTGCCCTTCTGAGCTTAGAACCTGGACCTGCACACCCGGGGAGCTTTCTGAGGACCTGTTGGGGAGGAGGTGTTGAATAAAGCACCTGTAGAAATCTTGCCATATATGGAGTGGTGGTGGGTTCCTATCGGTTCAGGCAGGTTCGGCCCAATCGGTAGTGGTTTGGTAGCCTGGTTCGCTGGAATCAGCAGCAACCCAGGCCTGCCATGGCCTCGAACCAGTTCTCTGGGTGGCTCCGTAGGTGCCACCATCTTGTTTTTCAGTTCTGCGCATGCGCAGAACAATTTTAATTGCACTGGGCATGCACGCACGTGTACCCATGAGCGAACCGACAGTACTGCCAGCTGGAAGCCACCCCTGCCTATGCGCCTGGAGGTGTAGGGTGGGGCAGCCCAAGCACAGAGCCAGTCTCTTGGCACACCTCCTCAGCAAAAGACAATGCAGTTGAATTAGGCCAGCGGGTCTCAGGGGACCAAATGGGCAAATACATTGAGGGTGGGTGGGGCTGTAGATGGGTGTGTGTGTGTGAGAGGGAAGCTGCAGGAGTTGCACTTGTGGCCTGCCAAGCATGTGAATTTCAATCATGTGACTGCAGGGGTATTGCAATGTCCATAATGTCAGGCAGGGTCATAAATCCCTTCATTCAGCACTGTTATAACTTTGAATGGCCACTGAATGAATGTTTGTAAGTCAAGGACTACCTATAAAATAGAATTAAAGTAGTAACACTACTAAAAAAAAACGAGGGGTTTTTGGAGGGGTTGTATTTTTTTGTAGTGTGTGAGTGAGTGTGACAACAGGAAACAAACTGGAATCATCTCTTCTAAAGTTCATATCTTGCTTTATAATCTTTTGTATGTGCTCAGAATCAAGGACCATCATGTTCAAAAGTTTCTATTTCCAGGAAATGTATGGGTAACATACAATACACTGAAGCAAGTTCAAAAGTCCATTTATTCTTTTCGGCTTCACTGCTTCCCTTTGTGACTTTTTGATATGAAAAGAATATTTACACTCTGGTTCCTCCCAAAGCAGGAGAACTGTACAACGGAGGCCCAACCCGTGAAACGAGAGGCCCTCCGTTATTCAAATACGCAGCAGAGACCACTATTACCATACAAGGCTGCTTACATTCTTACTTGCAATCTTTTATTACCTCCGAAGTTTTTTAGAACGATGCAAACATCTTGAACTTCACAGAATGATTACAAAGCTTTGTAAATACAAGTTTCAGATTCTGCTTTGCTATTGG
This sequence comes from Rhabdophis nuchalis, assembly GCA_039707465.1. NCBI lineage: Eukaryota > Metazoa > Chordata > Lepidosauria > Squamata > Natricidae > Rhabdophis > Rhabdophis nuchalis. The sequence goes on from CM077656.1 coordinate 2,776,765, forward strand.
CTTAGGCTATTTAATGGTTTTGTGAGTCTTTCAACTATGGTAACAATACTCAAGTCACATATTTTTTTTAAATGCCTTTGATTTTTGTTGTTTGCAGCCTTTTAACATCTGCACACATTCTTTCCCACAACTGTTTAATAAAGTTGAAAAAAAACCCACCCTTCTTACTTTAGATTCCTAACTTGTCCTTTTCTTTCAATGCTGTTCTTTTACACTATAAATTAAAAAATAGGGGCTAATGCTTTTTAATGCAACTGGTATAAAACGCTTCATTTTGGAGATGCATTATGTTAAAAATATGGTAGCTTTGAAAGGGTAGGGCCAGCAGGGTGGAAGGTGGGAGTGGCATGGGAACTAGGAAATTCAGAGTGAAAGCAGTATTTCTTTATAATTTCAAAGTAAGATCCTCCCTTTCTATATATTTTCAAACATGGCACATGTTCCCCAAAGGGACAAAATGTGTGCTATATTATTTTCTTCAATCTGATACAAATAGGAAAATCTGATGCCACTAAGCAGAGCTTCCAAATTTGGGCTGCCAAAGTCTTGACACCATGGGAAAAATACACAGAAAATCCTAACTCTGCTGCCATCCTATGGCCATCTAGATGCTTAGGGCCCAGATACGGTATTATTGTTATATATACTGTGGTATGCTGGCTTGACAGCCACGGATAGAAAGACATTACAGAGGGTGGTGAGCACAGCACAAAACATGGTGGGCTGTCCCCTGATACCACTAGATGACCTCATGAGGGCTCGCTGCCTTAGGAGAGTGAGGAAAATCCTCAGGGATTTTATTTTATTTATTTTATTAAATTTATATCCCGCCCTTCTCCACAGAGGACCCAGGGCGGCGCACAGGAAATTTAAAAAGCATACAAAGGGATGACTCACACCCTGGTCAGCCTTCTTTATTCTCCTACCATCAGGAAGGAGATATAGAAGCAGAGGCAGCCGCACAAACAGGCTGAAAGACAGTTTTTATCCATGGGCTGTCAGACTCCTGAATGAAAAATAACTCTATAACAACAATAGCTGTTCCTGGCCAGGCGTTGCTGTGGCCCAGTCTGGTTAAATGGCCAACCGATCTGTGTGTAAATCTACACCTGCACACACAAACACCTACACACAACCACCGGATAACCCCCAAGCTACCTACCTACTGTATTTCTTCCTCCCTCCCTCCCTCTCTCTCTCTCTCTCTCTCTCTCTCTCTCTCTCTACCTACCTACCTACCTACCTACCTACCCACCTACCTCCTGTATTTCTCCCCCTCCTCTCTCTCTCTACCTACCTACCCACCTACTGTATTTCTCCCTCTCCCTCTCTATCCCTCTCCCTACCTACCTAACTACTTACCTATCTACCACATGTCTCCCTCCCTCTCTCTATCCCTATAGCTGCCTACCTACCTACCTACCTACTGTATTTCTCCTTGCATCTTATGGACAGAGTATTTTATGTCATAAAGGATGACATAATACCTGTGGCCCTCTGCTCTCTCTGTATCCATCTACCTACATTTTTTACATTTCCATTGCGTGTACCTGTCACAGGTGTGACATCTACACAATCTATATATATATCTTTGGTGCTGCACTTGAAAGGAACGTTGTGTGAAAATTTGGAAGCGATCGGTGCAGGACTTTCGGAGATTAGCGGTTTTGAACAAACTCTTGTTGCATTTTTATTTATATAGATAATACGATGGACTTTGAGGGCTGGCATGATAAGTTCACATTGTGCAATAGGGCTGGGTGTTTGTTACTAGGATTCACTGGGCTAGGGATCTTCTGTCTTTCACTGTGAGTTGTATTGTGTTGGGGGGTGAGTGAAGGGAGGCTCAGCCAGTCTCATTGTACACATGTTGTACTCTGACAATAAAAGTTTAAACTGAATTATACAATAATGTGAAATCACAACGGTCCGTTCTTTAGCTAGCATTGCTCTTCATATGCATTGGGTTTTTCCCAAGAATCTGGGATGTCATGATCATGCCCTATATGTGGATCCAAGCACTGTAGCCTTTTGGAATTGACACTTGGGAATTTGGTCAATGCGCAGATGTTCTAAGTACTATCAATGTGTACATTATTTCAATTAAAAAGCTGGTGAGACTAATTTATGGCTAGGATAAGACACACCAACATCTTATCCCACACTGAACTCTGAGACAGTTTTCTACATTTCTTCCAAAGGTTTAAAAATGAAAGAATAAATTCTTCTTCTTAGCTTTTAATTAGACAGGTTTTCATAGGAATCTTCTGAAAACATTTTCCTCCTGCTGTGCCTTTGGGATGGCTTTTGGAAAGCTGTCAGCTAAGTTGGTTTGGAATCTGTTGGATCTGCCAGTTGATCTGCCAGTTGCTGCAGAGTTTTCCTCCCAGTTGATATCAAGGTAGTTAAAGACTCCCATTATCCCTGTGCTGTGTTTCCCACATACATGTGTTAATTGGTTAGCAAAGAATTCATCTATTTCTTCTGCTTGGTTGGGCAGGCTATAGTATACACCTATAGCAATGTCATTTTTCCCTCTTCTATATAGGTTCTAGGTGGTTTTCCTTTTTGGTTTTGTGTATTTCTGTAGATATGTAGTGAGCTTTTATATATAACTAGCCGTTCCCAGCCATGTGTTGCCTGTGGCCCAGTCTGGTTAAATGGCCAACCAATCTGTGTGTAGATCTATACCTGCACACACAAACACGTACACACAACCACCGTATAACCCCCAACCTACTACCTACTGTATTTCTCCCTCTCCCTCTCTATCCTTCTACCTACCTACTGTATTTCTCTGTCTCTCTCTCCCTCTACCTATCTACCTACTGCATTTCTCCCTCTCTCTATCCCTCTACCTACCTACCTCCTGTATTTCTCCCTCCCTCTCCACCTACCTACCTACCTACCTACCTACCTACCTACCTACCTACCTACCTACCTACCTACTGCATTTCTCCCTACCTCTCTCTATCTCTATGGACAGAGTATTTTATGTCATAAAGGATGACATAATACCTGTGGCCCTCTGCTCTCTCTGTATCCATCTACCTATCTTTTTTACAATTTTTTACATTTCTGTTGTGTGTTCCTGGCACAGGTGTGACATCTACACAATCTATATATATCATTGGTGCTGTATTTTGTTAGGATAATTATCCTGATGTTGGGTTGACAATATATATAAGCCAGGATTATTAAAGGGTATATGTATCTTTAAAGACTATGTGGAATCTGATTGGCTGTGCTTCCCAGCTCAATCATAAAAGGCAGCAGGAAACACAGTTCATTCCTTTTTGCTTTCTTGCTTCTTGATTGCCACTGAGGGTGGAGCTGAAACTGAAGACGGAAGAAGAACCATTGTTTTGACTGACTGTAAGATTACTGTGTTTTGGTAAAGGACTGTTTATTGTTGGAGGAGTTAGTATCACTGTTTGGAAGAAGTATTGTAGTTACATCAAGAGTAAAGACATTGTGTGAAAATTTGGAAGTGATCGGTGCAGTACTTTCGGAGATTAGTGATTTTGAACAAACTTGTCACATTTTTATTTATATAGATATAACTCCACCTCCTCTTTTGTTGGGTCTGTTTCTTTTGAATAGTTTGTATTCTTCCATCAACACCTTCCAGTCATGAGTTTCATCCCACCAAGTTTCAGTAATGGCAACCAAATCATATCTGCCTTCATGTACTAATGCTTCAAATTCATTCTGTTTGTCCCCTAAACTCTGAGTGTTAGTTTATAGGCACTTGAGTGTCAACTATATGTGTCTTGAGTATGCCCTACTTTGTAACTGGGATTTCCATTCTTCCCAACACTCTCTACTTCATTATATTTTTTCCTTTTCCTTTTATTTCTTCTTTCTCTTTACTCTCTACCTGCTTATGACGTTGGTTATCTAATGGTTTTTGTTTGGAATTAGGTTCTAAAGATTCTGAAGATTGCCCCCCCCCCCAATTTTGGTTTAAAGCCCTTTTGATATTAACTATAACATTAATAATAATTATAATCCACGTCTAAGGATTTTATAAGATACAACAACAAATTGCAGCTTCCTGCAACAACACCAGCGGAACTGCAAAAAACTCTGCTACTCGGAGCATCATATATTTTAAGAAGGTCCTTGGTTGCTACCTAGAATGCTGGCAACAACCTGTATCAACCATTAGCACTAGTATTTGTGATGCATTTTTGAATGTTCAGTTGAGTGAGTTTCATGTTTAATGCAATAATAATAATAATGCCATTTCAATTAGTCTCAACCACAGTTTGATGGTAAGGAACCACACCAACCCTACCATGAGTAAGAGTGAGGTAATTGCTAAAGCAGATTTTGAAGATGATAAAAGGCAGGCAATTGCTTATTTACTTTTACTGCCAGGCATGGAAGAAAAATATATTTAATGTTATTTGTCATATGCTGAAGTAATTTTGGGTGCTTCAGATATTGATTTATTGGCTGTGCAAAATTTGTTTTACCTCAGCCAGTGAAGTGGCTTGAACCAGTTAAGCTTCATAATTCTCTAAGCCATTTATAAATCACGTATTAAACAGCCTTCTAAAAAACAACAAATATGTCAAAAAAGCAAATCATTTAAACAAGAATTGTATAATATATTACCCCCATCCCGCCTCTTTATGTTAAGACAAAGTATGAAACAAATAAATGCAAACACATACATTGCATAATATAAATCATAACTCAGGTATTCACAATACTCAAAACATAGATATTCATATTCTCGCAAATGAAGAAATGAATAAAGTGGAAATATTCCTGAAAAGATTGAAAGTAGGAAAGGGATTCAGAGCTTTTTAAAGATAATGTGGCAAAAAGAAATCAGAACATTTAATATCTACAAATGTCTAAACAACAACAAAAATGATCAGAAAACAAAGTTTTCTAACAACATATTAACACTTGAAAATAAAAACATCATAACATAAATATTTCCTCAATGAAAATGTTAATTATGTTAATTTTTTTTTCAATGGATGTGCAATTAAGGAATTCAGAAAGAAATAATGACATCAGAAAACCTTTGGAAAAAATGAAGCTCTGCAAAAAACACATTGAGGGGTAGTTAGAAAGTTTTTGTCAAAATAATATTTCAGTATTTAAAAAAAAATTAAGCAGAGAAAATTCTTGAGGACCAGAAAACCTAATTATCCCAGACAAATATTAGCAGCAGGAAAACTTAGAAAAGTTGGTAGCAAATTCCAAAGAAGAGTTGGGGAGGAAAAGAAGAGACGCTAGATATGGGTGGATTTTATCTGGATTAAGTAATTAACAAGTTTCTTCTCTATGTAGATTAGCATTTGTTGCAGAGGCTTTTGATCATAGCCAAGGCTTTGGCAGGCATAAGGGATGTAATCCTGATAGAGGATAGTTAGAATTTCAGATGCAGATTCGGAGAGACCTGGTTTAAATCATACTCAAGTTCCATAACTCATGAGAAATTCTGGAAAATTACTTCTCATATGATTACTTTATTAGTTAGAGCATTAAACAAGTGATGAGTGGGACAAAACTCTTACGATGTTTTGAGTAGTGGGATGCAATATGAATGAAAATTCAGTAAAGGATTAGATTTAAATTGCAACACAATTTGTACAAATACAAGTAGCATCATGCAGGATACAGCTTGCTTTCTCCTTCTCGCAATACTCAATTTGTATTAAGGAAGATAGGAGTATCTTGTCAGACTGGCTGGAGGGGACGTCACAGATTATTAAAGCAAGCAGGGGCATTTTGGCAGGGCAGGAGGGGTTGGGGAGAAAGGTCAAAAAGAAATGAAGGTGGTAGCTGAGCCTAAGATCTATTTATTTTTGGAAACCTAGAAATGAAAGATGATAAAACTGCTGATTTCTACGCAAACCTGACCTGTGCTAAATTCTGACTGAGGTCTTTTAACCCTATGCATGTATCCACCAATGGCCAGAAATATAAAAGCCACATCGGGAGAGATACACTGGTTGATCGTTCATTTCAAGGTGCTGGTCACTTCTTACAAAGCCAAGTTTGTAAGTTTGACCACCTTTCCCAGGTAGACGTTTTCAGGTCAGTTGGGATAGCCACAGAACACTTGCTGAAGGTTCTCTTCTGTCACAATATCAGGAGTTTCTGATTTTAGCACAGGGTAGGGATTTCATATGTTTTTAAATTTTGTATTTTGTTATAATTGTTATGTTTTTAAATTTCCTGTGTGCCGTCCTGGGTACATTTTGGAGAAGGTGCGGGGTATAAATTCGAATAAAATAAAATAAAATAAATAAATAAATTTTGTTTTTGGAACAGCTTCTCCCCCATGTCCCAAAGGTGAGGATAGCACCCGCTCATAGCTTTCTAGAAGCTTCCAAATACAGGACCCAGCTGTGCTGGAAGGTGTTCAGTGCATGTGCGCATCAGCACTGGAGTGTACTTTTCAGATTTTGCATTATTATGATTAGCAGTCATTTTAATTTTAGCATCTGAGTCTGCTTGGTTTCAGTCAGGAAATGAATGACGTGAAATAAACGCATCTAGACCAGGAATACATCTGTTTTAAGAGGAGACTCACATCTGGCCTTTGATTTAGACTACTGTTTCTCAACCTTGGCAGGGAGCATTGCTGGTTGGGAAATTCTGAGAGTTGAAGTTCATGCATCTTAAAATTGCAAAGGTTGAGAAACACTAATTTAGACACATTCTGATTATCCATATTTGCAAAAACATCTATGTTTGTACATAGTTTTATTTATTGCAGAGTAAATACAATATTAAGAAATTAGCATTACAATACAATAGCAGAGTTGGAAGGGACCTTGTAGGTCTTCTAGTCCAACCTCCTGCGTGGGCAGGAACCTTATACCATTTCAGACAAATGGCTATCCAACCTCTTCTTAAAGACTTCCAGGGTTGGGGCATTCACAACTTCTGGAGGCAAGCTGTTCCAGAGGTTAATTGTTCTTACTGTCAGGAAATTTCTCCTTAGTTCTAAGTTGCTTCTCTCCTTGATTAGTTTCCACCCATTGCTTCTTGTTCTGCCCTCAGGTGCCTTGGAGAATAGTTTGACATTCATTTTTGTCATCTGCTATAACTTAAGGAATTAGACATTTAGTGGTTTTTTTTAGCAAATATGCAAAATTACCTTCACATTAAGAGATGCAAAAGTATTCTGGTGAAGCTGTTGAAGACATCCACCTGAAACTTCGCAGTGCTAAGATATATATAAAGGGACTGTAGTATCTACTACTTTCTCTCCCCTTCTGTGAAAAGAAATTAGCCATAGAAATTGTGGTGAATTTCTATTATAACCTATGAAACATCACCCTCTGCTGGAATAGCATGCTCATTACAGTGGCCAAAATCTATATAAATGAAAATGTAACAAGTTTGTTCAAAACAGCTTATCTCCGAAAGTCCTGCACTGATCGCTTCCAAATTTTCACACAATGTTCCTTTGAAATACAACACCAATGATATATATATATAGATTGTATAGATGTCACACCTGTGCCAGGTACACGCAACGGAAATGTAAAAGGGGTAGATGGATACAGAGAGAGCAGTGGGCCACAGGTATTATGTCATCCTTTATGACATAAAATACTCTGTCCATAAGATTCAAGGAGAAATACAGTAGGTAGGTAGGTAGGCAGCTATAGGGATAGAGAGAGGGAGAGAGAAATGCAGTAGGTAGGTAAGTAGGTAGGTAAAGGGAGAAATACAGTAGGTAGGTAGGTAGGGGGAGAGGGAGGGAGAAATACAGGAGGTAGGTAGGTAAAGGGAGAAATACAGTAGGTAGGTAGGTAGGTAGGTAGGTAGGTAGAGGGAGAAATACGGTAGGTAGGTAGGTAGAGGGAGAGATATGGTAGGTAGGTAGGTGGAGAAAGGGAGTAGGTAGGTAGGTAAAGGGAGAAAAGGAATAGGTAAGTAGGTAAAGGGAGAAATGCCGTAGGTAGGTAGGTAGGGAGAGGGAGAAATACGGTAGGTAGGCAGGTAGAGAGAGATATATGGTAGGTAGGTAGGTGGAGAAAGGGAGTAGGTAGGTAGGTAAAGGGAGAAAAGGAATAGGTAAGTAGGTAAAGGGAGAAATACTGTAGGTAGGTAGGTAGGTAGGTAGAGGGAGAAATACAGTAGGTAGGTAGGTAGAGGGAGAAATAAAGTAGATAGAGGGAGAAATACAGTAGGCAGATAGGGAGAGGGATAGAGAGGGAGAGGGAGAAATACAGTAGGTAGGTAGGTAGAGGGAGAAAGGGAGTAGGTAGGTAGGTTGGGGATTATACGGTGGTTGTGTTTATGTGTGCAGGTGTAGATCTACACAGATTGGTTGGCCATTTAACCAGACTGGGCCACAGCAACGCGTGGCCGGAAACGGCTAGTAGAAAATAAAACACACAATATAAAGCTAGGAAAATTAAATTCCGGCAACATATTTTATTTGTGAGCATTTCTTATATTCATACAGTTACTAGTCAGAAGAGCTGAGATATATAAGTTTATAAGGTTTACAAAGCCAACCTTCTACCCGTTTCCCCACCACAGTCTTTTGTGTGTCTCTTCCTACATTTAGCATGCTACTTATTACATCACACGAAACCAAAGCTTGGTACATAGCTCTGAGTCAGCCCAGTGATCAAACCGAGTTATATTTCCTACACAAACTGACAGCTGCTCTGCAGGATTTCACATAAAGGAACTGACCAGTCCTACCAGGATACTGAACCTGATATTTGTATTGTATTTTATGGAAAAAGACGTTCAGCTATTATGTTCATTTTCAGTACATTCCAAGTTGTCATTAAGCTTCCACTGCTCAAAAGAATGTCAAAGAAGAACCTGGCTGAGAAGACATGAAATGAGGTAACTACTTGGTTTACTCACTTCAATTTCTGATGAATTCATCAAAAAGAAGTTCAGGATTGTTTGATTTTTCTGTATCAGACTTGAACGTCTTAGAATACATCACAGCGGTTGCCAATTCAAATTCTTGAGAAAGCAGCTCCATATACAAAATAATGGCCATGATGAAATTAGAGTTGACTAGAATGCAAACTGCCAAAGTTATTCCTCGCTCTTTCTTCGACCCCTTTAAATGCTCCCTACAACTTTCCTCTTTGTGACTATATACACGCATGCATTTGCTTCATTTTCAGTTAGGTTTTCCCAGCCCTGGAAAATATAAATTGTGTGGAGTTCCACTCCCAGAATTCCCCCTGCTGGCTTGGGAATTCTGGGGCTGGAAACGCACATGTTGTCGGGGTTTCAAGTAACACCCCCTGCCCTGGAGGCCATCTTTTCCTTTGGATCCTCAGGGCTGCCATGTGTCTTAAAAGTTTCCAAGGTTTGTTCTTGGAAGAGAGACACATGCAAAAAAACACACCCACAAAACCCTGTAGCCTGTACTTGCAGACCAAGCCCAGGAGCTAGAAAGAAAGTACTGTAGAACATTGGCCTTCTGTTTGGCAAAACACTAGGCTCCCATGTATGCATTTTATTATTTTAATTAATGCTTGATTGGATAGATTCTAGAGTGTATGAGGGGAAGACAGAGAGATGTTTACTACATCTTATCTCTGGGACTCTTGACTGGGCAAATGTGAGCAGTTGGGAACCTTCTTCACTCCAGTGGATTTGTTTAAGAATTCTAAAACAGAACCAGCTTGCATGCAACAGACATCACATTGAAAAAATAGCCCTTGCAATACATGAAGAGAAAAAAGGATCTGGGGATTACGGGATGCCCAGCAAAGATGCGCTCTATGCCAGCGTCAGAGGCAGTTTCCACTCTACATGAATGAAGGTCCTTCAAGTGGCTTTTTTGGCCTAACTTGCTTCAGCAACACAGTACACAGTAAGAGGAAGTAACAAACCCAGAGCTATTGCAAAGCATGACAGAGCAGTTTGGTTTTTTGTACTTTCAAAAGTCCATTGGGATTGTGCAGCCATGTCCTCTTTGCTCAGGGAATGAATTAGACCTCTCAATATTTTAAGAACGTTGTAGTAAACACACACACACAAATAAAAAAGAGCTTGTGCTAATGAAGATTTCAAAATCCTGGATTTGCTGATGTGCTGATTGCAAGAAAATAAATCAAATCAATCTGGGGAACAAAAGGCAATTGGGCCCCTAATATCAAAGGTTTTACGTTGCCCCCCAAGGCAAACTGGCCACATTCAACAATGAATCCAACCTCCTGAAAAAACAGGATGAAAAGGCAAGTGCATTTTCACATCTGGCTCCTACAGGTTCACATTCTAAGCTTAAAAGAATAAAATGTGCACTTAAGCAAATATTGAAAAATAATGACAAATGTCAAGCGTTTTGACCCCAAAGCCTATTGAAAACTAAATTAAGACACTTTGGCAAAACCACAGCTGGCCTTTTCCTTTTTCCAGGACGTATTTTTTTCTATGCCCGTGTCCTCCAGTCCTGGAACTTCATCATCGTCTCTAACATAAACACTAATTATATTTGGTGCTGCTGGATGTTTTTCAGTATCAGACGGAATTAGCAAATGCTACAATCTGTTGTGGTCATGAGAGCTAAAGGGCTTTCAAAAGAATTATCTGAATTATGCTCGAAGGCTGCTGCCTGCTGATGCAAGTATCTACTATCTATCACCTTACTGCGAGGGTGGAGGTTCGTTCTCCGGGCTTGTGGGTGGCTTCCGAACGTTTTGTTACCAGGCTAAGTAACATCTTCAGTCTTTCTCCACAAGGGCTATCTGAAGAAGTTTGTATTCCAACGTACAGCTCCCAAACCACAATGCGCCACACAGTCAACCACCATGCAAAAAACTATCCCCTGAAGACATTACCTAGCCTGGTAACAAAATGCTTGGAAACCAACCCACAAGCTCGGAGAACGAACTGTCATCCTACACACGAGCTGCAGTTATTTACTACTATGGCATCCCTTCCTCTACTCCAGTGCTTCTCAAATAGTGGGGCGGGCCCCCCAGGGGGGGCGCGAGGCTCCGTAAAGGGGGGCGCGTTTGACCTCGGAAGTTTAGTTTAATTAAGGATTTAATTTTTTAAAAATTTCTAATGCACTTTAAATCTTTTCTGCTACAGTTAATAAAGCTATTCTTTGTTGTAAATTGATCCACATTTCTTTCTTTTTTTATTCTCTTATACGTTAATAAGGATACAGTGTTATGCAGAGGTGTACTTATAACAATTTTATAGACAAATGATACTATTTACAGTCGCGCGGGGGGGGCGCGAAATGTTTTCTTCTTCCTAGGGGGGGCATGACCGAAAATAATTGAGAAGCACTGCTCTACTCTAACGCTCTGAAGTTGTTCTGAAGGGCTCTCAGTTGTTGGAATGTTCTGTCTCCCTTTAAAACTCCCTGACATAAAAACATCAAGTGTGTTAATTCCTATGCTATGGTGGCACATGCAGAGAGTTGCAATAAATGGAGTACTAAGTGCTCTGCTCATGTATGCATCTATCCATGGCATCTAGAACAGGACAATTCAGTATGAGACTCACGCTGAAGGGACACGACTGGTGTATTTTATTAACTGGCAAGTGTGGGGATTTTAACAAAGCACATTTGAATGCATTAGGGTTGGAAAATGTCAATATAAGGCATAAGGTCTACAACACATCCAATCAATATTTTGTTACTGAAGAATCTGTATAATGTCAAATATAGAAGAAAAATCTGAGGACTACAGGACAAGATACAAAGCCAATGGTCTTCCAGATATTGTGGGACTCCACAATATCTCATCACAACTCTCATCAGGATTCATTCTCATGTCCAACAACTATTCACAATGGACAATGCAGTCCAATTTAATGGCCTGAGGCACCATAACCGTCTATGGGACGTTTTTGAAGTGTATGAATACATTGAAGTCCCCGTCTTGAGAAAGATCCTGCAACCAGAAACAAGGAGCACTGAGACGTGCCTAAGAATTTAAATCATAAGCAATCAAGTTAGTAATATAAAAATCTTTGGATTCTGCCATTAATACTTTTGATTTTGTTTAAAAAAAACATCCCCCAATACAGTAGACATGAAGAGGACTTTGAAATAAGGCAAAACGTGGTTCCCAGTTTGGTTTCCTTCCCATTAGGACATCATCTTTTTCTTGCATTCTACTGAGCAGAAAACCATTCCTTCCACCGGCATGAACTTCTGGCCAATCAGACACTTGCTGCAACAGGAGCACAGAAAGCACTCGGTGGTAGCATGCCAGTTGAAGTTGTTGTAACTCACACGTTGAACTTCAGGATCAATCGCATTGTGGCAGCCTTGGCAGATCTGGGCAGGAAAGAAAATCAACATTCATTTCTTTCAAAGCTTGGAAGGTAATGAAGACCAGAATATTCAACACAACGTAACTGACTAGTTGAAATTACAACTTTTCTAGATCTATGACACAAAAATGCCAGTAATCTTATTACTTGTAGTTTGCTTAAATGCATATGCATTTTTAGCATATCAGTTCTTTCCCCTTGCAACGATACACCCCCCCCCACACACACACATACCATGGGAAAGCCAAGGGAAATCATCAAAACCATAAAAAGGTGAAAGTTAGAATATTTTGGACATGGGATGCGACACCCAGAAAAATACAGCAAAGTTAGTCCTCCAAGGAAAGACTGAAGGCAAACGAGGTCCAGGCAGAAGAAGAACACCACGGCTTCAAAATCTAAGAGATTGGTTTGGACAAAACTCAACAACACTTTTTTGTGTGGCTGTTGATAAAAATAGGATCGCCAACTTCCGACGATGGATGTGGTGCAAGAAGAAGAGAGGGAATATCAGCTTAGAATCCAGCAAACAGATAGAGGACCTCTTCCTTCAGAAGCTGGCTGCTTCCAGGATGCTCCCTCTGAAAGGACAAGTTTGCATTAGCCTGCATTAATGGAGATTACCTGTGGAGCAGGCCATGGCTAAGAAGCTCTTTGCTCAGTTTCAGTGGATATACCAGTTTCAGCCTTTCCTGGAATAGATGATAGTCGTGGCACTCACACCCGTGTCAAAACCTGATTCAAATACTGCAATGGGCTCTACGGAGGCTTGAAGACGCTCTGTAGGTAGAATGCAGCTGACCACTCATCAATAACTCAAACCTAACTCTGTCACATTAGTCTGTTACTGTTGTGTAGGAGTTGCACTGACAGCCAATTCAAGGTGCTGGATACAATCATTAAAGCCCTTTATAGCTTAGGACCCAATTATCTTTGACACTACGAAATAAATGTCACAATAATTGTCTACTCATCAAGCATAGATAGCAGACTAAAAAGCAAAGATCTGAAGTCATCGTGCAAATTCAAAGTTCAGACAAAGCAATTCATCAACATGTATCTATCTTTTCTATCTTATATTTTTATGATCGACTATCCTTCAAACCTGAACATTTATGTGCTAGACAGCATGAACTATTGTTGAATTGTTCTCTGATCTTGGTGTTTCTTTCACATGCTCCCTTGTTCTTGCTCTGAATTTGCTTTAAAGCAATTCTAAATGTCGCAATAGCTTGATTGCCCTCACTGAGATAAATTCTATTCGAGATTACATTGTAGGCAGAGCAAGACTTTTTTTGCTGATGGAAATCGCTGCTTTGATCAGTTCTTCAAAGAAACGTTTCCTTGTGCAAAAGGACATGCAATAATGATACAAAGGGAGCAACAGTGTGTCCAGAGCGTGCGGTTTCCTTGGCTTGGGGCTGGAGATTTGGCTTCCCACCTTATATTCATCTCATTTGAAGGATTATGCTAAATTTTTTCTCATTTCCTATCTGGAAAAACTGTGTTGCTGATGTTCAGGAACTGTGTTCAGAGAGAGTTTTAGTGGTCCCACAAGACCTTTGGAGTTCAACCTGCCTACCCTGTTTTGCATTTTTGTAGTATTTATTTATAGGCATTTGCACAGGTGCTCCCATACAGAACACAAGAAGTTCTCTTGATTTATATAACAACAACAACAACAACAATCTTTATTGTCATTGTACTAAAATATGAAATTGGTTTTAATTATAACAGAAACGAAAAAATAGAGAGAGAGAAAAAGAAAAAACTAGCATGTGCATGGAGTGATTGTGGTTGTATTTAAAAGTCTCACAGCCCAAGGTTAGAAGCTGTCTTTAAACCTGTTCGTTCGGCTGGCTATACTTTGATATCTTCTGCCTGATGGTAGAAGTGCAAAGAGATACCAACCAGGGTGTGAATCATCTTTGAGAATCTTCCTTACTCTGCTAAAGCAGCGAGATCTGGCGATGTTATCCAGTGATGTCAGAGGGCAACCGATGGTTTCTTGTGCCGAATTGATCACTCTCTGTAGTGCCTTCCTCTCCACAACTGTTAAACCAGCATACCACACTGTGATACAATATGTGAGGACACTTTCTACGATGGACCGATAGAAAGAGGTCATCAGCCGTTGTTCCACCTGATTTTTCCGCAGGACTCTAAGGAAATGAAGTCTCTGTTGAGCTTTTCCAATCACCAGAGACGTGTTGTTTTTCCAGGTGAGATCTTGGCTAATAAGCACTCACAAGAATTTAAAAGAGGAAACCCTCTCCACACAGCCCCCCTCAATATACAGTGGGGCAGGTTCCTCTCTGTGCCTCCGGAAATCTAGCACCATCTCCTTTGTCTTGCTAGTATTTAGATGTAAGTTGTTTCTTGAGCACCATGCGGATACTTTCTGGACTTCTTCCCTGTATGCTGATCCTCCAGGAACCTATGGGGTCTTACATGGGGGTCTTCCTTCATTTTTATTTTCATAATGGCAAGTCTGTGCGAGTAGGCTGAACTAAGGAAATAAACGCTCCAAAGTGTTTTCATAGCTGAAGGCCACCTGCAACAACTCATGCTGTGTCAGATCAACGGTCCAAAATCATCAACATTGGCCAATGAGCAGCTCCCGTGGATTTCAGGCAGGAGTTTTCCCAACTCCATCTAGAAATGGAAATTGGAGCTATCCCAGCAGTGGCGGATTAAGGCTCACTGGTGCCCTAAGCACGGACAAATCGTGGTGCCCCCCTCCTTTATACCTACTGTACAAATCTTCATTGTTTTTTCTTTCTTTCCCAATGTTGGGGTGCCCCCTTTGGGCCTGGCACCTAAGCACATGCTTAGTCTGCTTAATGGTTAATACACCACTGTATCCAAGTTACGAAACACATGCCTTACTAATGAGCCATAGCCCTCCTGACTTCAAAGTTGTGCTCAGAACACCATACAAGGGCAGATATAAATTAATAACCATATTGCTGATGTTAGAGCACATACTTCATTTTATATCAGTCCAATCTTGTATGCTGCAGGAGTAAGTCTTTTTTTCTTCTCAACCACACCCTTACAGTCTCCGGGCTCTATGCCAGCATTTCCACTGAATTTCTACCTAACCTAGAATGATGATGTATAATTGGGTGTCATAGAGAAGGTCCTGTAAATCAGTGTTTCTCAACCTTGGCAACTTGAAGATGTCTGGACGTCTACAAGTTGCCAAGGTTGAGGAACACTGCTGTAAACTGAATTGAAATATAAACTTATCCAACATCTTCGTATAGAATTGAATAGGAACGAATTGAAATATTTTAAAAGAGTGGCTTTGATACTGACTCTCAACAGCTGCAGGCAATCTTGGAGGAAAACATGAGCGACAGTACTCAAGGCTATCAAGAGATCTAAAAGGACCAGAAGGAGTACCCTCCTATATCAAACACCTGATATATGCAAACCATTAGTGCAATTTTTGCTCCGTGCCCAGAATTCCCATTCTGAATCCTAAATGAAAAGGGCCCCAATAACTTTTACAAGCACCATCACTTTCTCAAAAATCTAAAAAGGAAGATTGGGAATCAGCTAGTAGTTATTACGAGTTCAAATGACCAGGACCGGATGGATTACACCCCAGGGTTCTGAAGGAACTGGCAGACGAGATCTCAGAACCACTAAACTATATCCTTCAGAGACCCTGGAGCACCGGGGAACTGCCAGAAGACTGGAAAAGAGCTGATGTGGTTCCCATCTTCAAAAAAGGAAAAAAAATAGATCCAGGAAACTATAGACCCATCAGCCTGACCTCAATACCAGGGAAGATTCTGGAAAAGATAATTAAGCAACAAACAAGCGAATACCTAGAAGCAAACAAAGTAATAGCCAAAAGCCAACATGGGTTTGTCAAAAACAGATCATGCCAGACTAATCTAATTGCATTCTTTGACAAAGTGACAAAATTAGTGGACCAGAGGAATGCTGTCGATATAATTTACTTGGACTTCAGTAAGGCATTTGATAAAGTAGACCATAACCTACTATTAGATAAAGTAGAAAAATGTGGGTTAGACAGCATCACCATCAGATGGATTCGCAACTGGCTAACCAACCGCACTCAACATGTAGTCCTCAATGGATCTGCATCTACATGGAAGGAAGTATGCAGTGGAGTCCCCCAAGGCTCTGTTTTGGGCCCAATACTCTTCAACATCAATGATTTGGATGAGGGAATAAATGGGGAACTCATCAAATTTGCAGACGACACCAAGCTGGCAGGAATAGCCAACACTCCAGAAGATAGGCTTAAGATACAGAAGGATCTTGACAAACTTGAACATTGGGCACTATCTAACAAAATGAAATTCAATTGTGAAAAAAGTAAGGTTCTACATTTAGGCAAGAAAAACAAAATGCACAGGTACACTATAGGTGGTACCTTGCTCAATAGTAGCAACTGTGAGAGGGATCTTGGAATCCTAGTGGACAACCATTTAAATATGAGCCAGCAGTGTGCAGCAGCTGCCAAAAAAGCCAACACAGTTCTAGGCTGCATAAACAGAGGGATAGAATCTAGATCACGTGAAGTGTTAATACCACTTTATAATGCCTTGGTAAGGCCACACTTGGAATACTGCATACAGTTTTGGTCGCCACGATGTAAAAAAGACGTGGAGACTCTAGAAAGAGTGCAGAGAAGAGCAACCAAGATGATTAGGGGACTGGAGGCTAAAACATATGAAGAACGGTTGCAGGAACTGGGTATGTCTAGTTTGATGAAGAGAAGGACCAGGGGAGACATGATAGCAGTGTTCCGATATCTCAGAGGGTGCCAGAAAGAAGAGGGAGTCAAACTATTCTCCAAGGCACGTGGGGGCAGGACAAGAAGCAATGGGTGGAAACTAATCAAGGAGAGAAGCAACTTAGAACTAAGGATAAATTTCCTGACAGTTAGAACAATTAACCTCTGGAACAGCTTGCCTCCAAAAGTTGTGAATGCCCCAACCCTGGAAGTCTTTAAGAAGATGTTAGATAGCCATTTGTCTGAAATGGTATAAGGTTCCTGCCCACGCAGGGGGTTGGACTACAACAGGGGTCCCCAACCTTTTTTGCACCAGTGACCGGTTTCATTTTAAAGAAAATTCTGCGGACCGGCTGAGTGGCACGCCGGGTGGGCGTGGCCAACTTGGAAAGTGTGAAACTCACTTTTTTTAAAAAAAATTACATTTATATCCCGCCCTTCTCCACAGAGGACCCAGGGCGGCGCACAGGAAATTTAAAAAGATATACAAAATAGAAAATGAATAAATAATTTAAAATATATATTAAATAATCCCAATCCTATGCTAAAACCAATGATTTGAAACCCAATTTAAAACTTTTCTAAAAGTTCCCATGGGAGGTTAGGCTAGGCCGGCTTGATGAAAAAAGTATGTCTTTAGACATTGGCGGAAGAGGCGGAGGTCGGTGATGGTCCGGAGTTCAGGGGGTAGGTCGTTCCAAAGGGCAGGGCCCGCCACAGAGAAGGCTCTTCCCCTGGGTGTCGCCAGTCGGCATTGTCCGGCCGACGGCACCCTGAGAAGGCCCTCTCTGTGGGAGCGTATCAGTCTAAGGGATGTATGGGGCAGGAGACGGTCTCGCATATAACTAGGCCCCGAGCCATGGAGCGCTTTAAAGATGGTCGTCAAAACCTTGAAGCGCACCCGAAAGACCACAGGAAGCCAATGCAGCTCGCGCAGGATTGGTGTTATGTGGGAGCTTCTGGTGGCTCCCGTAATTACCCGCGCGGCTGCGTTTTGGACTAGCTGTAGCTTTCGAGTGCACCTCAAGGGAAGTCCCATGTAGAGAGCATTACAGTAGTCGAGACGGGACATCATGAGAGCTTGAGTGACTGTGCGAAGGGCAGCCCGGTCCAGTAAGGGGCGCAATTGGCGCATCAGGCGTACCTGATGAAACGCCCTCCTGGCCACGGCCGCCACATGGTCCTCCAAGGACAGCCGGGAATCCAGGAGGACACCCAAATTGCGCGCCCTCTCCACGGGGGCCAGTATTTCGCCCCCAATGGCCAGAGTTGGAGTAATCTGGCTGAACCGGGGTGCCGGAAACCACAGCCACTCAGTCTTGGCAGGGTTAAGCTTGAGTTTGTTACCACCCATCCAGATCCGTACGGCTTCCAAACACCGGGACAGCACTTCGACGGCATCGTTGGGGTGGTCTGGGGTGGATATGTACAGCTGAGTGTCGTCAGCGTACAGATGGTACTCCACCCCAAAACCACGGATGATCTCACCCAGCGGCTTCATATATGTGTTAAACAAGAGGGGCGAGAGGACTGACCCCTGAGGAACCCCACATAAGAGGGGCCTCGAGGTCGACCTCTGCCCTCCCATCAACACATATTGCGACTGACCAGAGAGGTAGGACGAGAACCACCGCAGAACGGTGCCTCCCAGCCCCAACCCCCCCAGTTGGTGCAATAGGATACCATGGTCGATGGTATCAAAAGCCGCCGAGAGGTATAACAGGACTAGGATAGAGGAATAACCTCTATCCCGCACCCTCCAGAGATCATCAACCAACGCGACCAATGCCGTCTCGGTACTGTGACCAGGTCGGAAGCCGGACTGGCGCGGGTCTAGATAATCAACTTCCTCCAGGTGTCGCGGAAACTGTTGGGCTTAACAATGATCTTGGTTAGCAACCAAACTTTTGGCCTCAACTGTGGTCATAAGTTCTTTCTTTCTTTCTTCCTTTCTTTCTCTTTCTTTCTTTCTTTTTCTTTCTTTCTTTCTCTCTCTTTCTTTTTCTCTTTCCCTCTTTCTCTCTTTCTTTCTTTCTGTATCTTTTTCTGTCTCTTTCTCTCCTTTCTCTTTTTCTCTCTGTCTGTCTTTCTCTCTCTCCCACTTTTTTTCTTTTTCTCTTTTTCTTTCTCTCTGTCTCTCTCCTTCATCCGCCCATCTCTGTCACTGTGTGTGTGCGTGCGTGTGTCTGTCTGTCTTGCATTCACTCAATCACTCATTCTGTGTCTCTGTCTATCTTTCTCTCCCTCCCTCCCTCCCTCTCTCTGTCTCTCTATGTGTGTCTGTCGTCGTCGTCCCCCCTCCCAGCCTCCTCAGCCCGCCTGCCACGCTTGGTCGCTCGGTCAGGCTCCGTGGCTGGGTAGGAGCCGGGCTGGAGAGGAGGAGGAGGGAGCACCTCATTGGGCAGAGCGCGTGGGAGAACGCAGGAGGATGGTGGGGGCTCTTCCTCCACCCTCGTCGACGGAGGGACTCCTGGGCGCCGCCGGAGCAACCCTCCCTATGGCCGCCAGTTCCCTCCCCCGCCCGCGGAGCCTCCGCAGCCCCTGGAAGAAAACGAGTGGCTGGCATGCCAGCAGGGGAGGGAATCGGTGGCCGGTCCGGCGGCGCTCAGGAGTCCCTCCGTCGACGAGGGTGGAGGAAGAGCCACACTCCAACGGCGCGAACAGCTGCGCCTGCGTTCTCCCGCGCGCTCTGCTCAGGGGACTGCCCCCTCCTCCCTCCTCCTCCTCTCCAGACCTGCGGCCCAGCTCCCACCCAGCCACGGACCGGGGGTTGGGGACCCCTAGACTAGAAGACCTACAAGGTCCTTTCCAACTCTGCTATTGTATTGTATTGTATTATATCACAATATATCACATACCGTATTATCTTACTTACAGTATACCATAAAGGTTTACCATATGTAAGATTGTATTCTCTCTCTTTTTTTTTTCCTCCTGGAGAATGGTCTTTCAAGGAACTACCATGTTTCCCTGAAAATAAGACGGGGTCTTGTTTTCTTTTGACCCCCCCCCCAATAGGCCTTGGCCTTATTTTGGGGGAGGTCTTATCATCTTTGAAGTGCAGGAGGCAGCAAGCGTAGTCACCTCATGGCTGCTGCTGTGTTGCAATATTTTTGGGGAGGTCTTATTTTAGCACATGCGCTCAAAAACCCAATTGGGCTTATTATCCAGAGAGGTCTTAGGGTACTCAGGAAACAAGGTTTGTGAATGTCCACTTATGCAGCAGTTACAGTATATACTCCAGGCAAAGGTAGACTTTCTTACCACGGCGTGATTCTTCACATAACAGGGTTTGCAGATGGGCTTTTCATTAACCATGACGTAGATTTCTCCAGCCAAGACACAGTCACAATCAAAGCAGCAGAAATGCTTCAGATGCCAGTTTTGACCTTCAGCTTGTGTGTACTCATTGTTGAAAATAAGCTACAGGAAAGACAAAGTTACCAGGTTTGCATTAATCTAGTTGCACAATTGTTTTCTTCTGTTACAGGATACGAAGTAAGACATGCTTCCTGCTTGCCTTCGTGTGGTATTAGTTTGTTCTATTTAATAGATAGGATTTTAAAATAAAACTTCCTAAAGTGAAAATGACAAACAGCCACTCTCCTCATTTCAATTTCAGTTAGCAACTAATTATTTTTATAGAGCTGTGCAAAACTATAACCGTGGTTAATGTTAAAGATTTGTGGTAATTGTTATGTGTAACTGATGCATTGAATTGATTTTACAGAATTTAATTCTCACTGAACTGGTGCACTAGGATAATTAATTGCCATGTAGATTTACCATCTACATGGCAAAACAGTACGTAACAGAAGACTTCAGTCTGAAGTGACCAACACCTGGACTAAGTGATATAACTAGGACAAAATCTATTTAAGAGTTTTCTGATTGTCTACAACTTCAAGTAGTTCTCAATTAAAAATAGTATTATATTGAGATAAATTCAGAAAAGAAATCCAGGGGCTTTTTAAAGCCACTGTTCATAACGAACGCATCATAGTTGTGGAATTTATCTATGAAGGCTAATATGTCTAAGTAAACAGTCTTATAAAACTGTTTACTTTTATTTTGAGTAAGATGATAAGAATTTATAGTTAACTTTATTTAAAATTGGTTTAAACCATTATAGACGTGTTGACAAATTATCCATTGGTTCGGTTTAAGTAAGCACAAAGGAATGCACATTAAGGCAAAATCTATAACTTCACACTCAAACTAATAGGAAAAATATTCTTGGGGTATTTCAAGAAAAATGTCAACTGAGAATACAGCAATCTAGGGAAAAATAGAATTCCATATTAGGATCCTTTGGAAAAGGAGGCAAAAATAAAAACCAGACTGTTGTAATGGCAATAAAGTTATTACATATTTGCTTCTGAAATAACACGCAATTTCTGATCACATTTTAAAAAGAGGTCATAATGGAAATGGCAAAAATGCAGAAGAGGACTATCAACACTATTGGGGTTTTAACGCCTTCTTGTGAGGAATGGATTGACTATTTGGGAGTTTTGGGGGGGCCGACTGAACAGAATCTGATTGAGTTGCACAAAATAATATAAAGTACAGAGAAGGTACTTCTCTTCAAACTGCATGACTAGGGTTTTCAGTTAGGCTGAATAGGAAGTTTAGATAAAAGAAAGCACATTTTGATGAAGTGCATAATTAACCTGTGGAATTCATTACCAGAGGACATGATAATGGCCATTAATTTGGATGTCTTTCAAAAGGGAGGAGATAAATTCATGGAGGACAGATATATGAAGGGATTTATCTGCTTATAAACACCACTTGCAATGGAACAACTGGGGCAGTATTTTCTGACCACTGTGAAAGGAAAAATGCTGCAATAAAACTAACCTTGGCCTGAACCATGAGGACTATTCTATCAAGAATGTTCCTAAAATATCTCCTAGGTCCGTGATGGCGAATCTATGGCACGTGTGCCACAGGTGGCAGGCGGACTCATTTGTTAGGGCACGCCAGGCATTGCCCTGTCAGCTCTTCAGCCTTCTTTTTTGGCCGTTTTTCGCCCTCTGGAGGCTTCCCTGAAGCACCCAACACACAAACCAACACACAAACCGGAAACAGACCTCCGGTTTACGCGTTGGACCGTTTTTCGCACTCCGGAGGGTGAAAAACAGCACCACAGGCAAACCGGAAGTCACCTCCGGGTTGCCCTTAGGGCCGTTTTTTTTGCACTCCGGAGCCTTCAGGAGGCCAACCAGTCAAATTATTTCAGGTGTTAAAGGAAATAATTTGCCACTGGAACTCAAAGTAGCATGGAGATCTTTAACTTTTTTCTGTTTGCATAAAAAAAAAGACTTGAAAAGGTTAAAAGCTAGAATTGCTAAGCAGATTCTGAACAGAGAATATCTTTGCAAGTACTTGGCATCGGTGGCCAATCTTGGCCGATAGAAAACTGGGCAAAAGGGATTCTTGCCTCATCAGTCATTAGTTCTTTTAGACCAGTGATTCTCAACCTTGGTGACTTTAAGTCCTGTGGACTTCAACTCCCAGAATCCCCCAGCCACAGCATAGCTCATCCCCCAGCCACAGCATAGCTGGCTGGGGGATTCTGAGAGTTGAAGTCCACAGGACTTAAAGTCACCAAGGTTGAGAATCACTGTTTTAGGCACTAAAGAACAACCAGGAACACTCTTGCTCACCTCATCACATCCAGCACAGCGAGGTTTTTCACTGTCACAGTAGTGTCGGCCACAATAGAGTTTTCCATTTTTCCAGAAATAGATCATATCTACCAGGAGTTCACTGCAGGTGCAGCAGACAAAGCAAGCAGGATGCCAGAGCTTGTCATATCCAGCCCGCTCAGCGTATACAGCTGGCTCACCTTCTTTCATATTTTGATTGCACCGGAAACAGAACTGCAAGGAAAAACCACAAAAATCACACTGGAGTCTGGTTATCTGGGGAACTGAACTAGTATGTATGTATGTATGTATGTATGTATGTATGTATGTATGTATGTATGTATGTATGTGCATACGTACGTATGTACTTATTTATGATTTATTTCTTTTGTAGGCAACGCGTTCAGAAGAGCTTTGGGCAGCAAGTAGATTAAAAGCACAAAAGTACAACAAGCAAAACATGAAAGGGAAAAGATGTTCAAATGGGGAGATAATACCCTGTTTCCTCCAAAATAAGACCTCCCCGGATAATAAGCCCAATCGGGCTTTTGAGTGCATGCGCTAAAATAAGCCCTCCCCTAAAAATAAGCCCTCCCCAAAAATATTGCAACACAGCAGCCGCCATGAGGTGACCATGCTCGCTGCCTCCTGCACCTCAAAAATAATACGTCCTACCCAAAAGTAAGACCTAGCGCTCATTTCGGAGGTCAGAAGAAAATAAGACCCTGTCTTATTTTCGGAGAAACACGGGTAGATACAATAACAGCTAAATAAACTATGGAGTCCTTGATGCTCTCTGAGCTGTTTTTTTTTTGCAGATGTTTCATTAAAATAACATCTGTGCTAGAAAAGAATGGGGTGTGGTTATATGCAATAGCACAAAGAACTAGCAGCATGTGGGGCAATCTTTCCGAATGCCCCACATGTAATCTAATGAAACTCCAATATTCTTTTTAATCTATGCTCTAACTTGTATTTTATTTGAACAGATCTTTTAAATAAATGTGTAAATCAACCTGAGATTTACAAGTTTTGTAACAGTTTGATCTCAGATATTAGAAAATATTTACCAGTAACAGACAAGAATATTACTGAACTATATTACATGGTATGGTTGCAAAAAAAGTTAGAACGCAACCACTTTTTCATTATATATGACAAGAACATACTATGACTATAAGCTGGTATTTTTCATGAATGTTCTACTTTTGGGAAATTATGGAAGTATGGGATGGGCACAAGTCCCTGAAAGTTGAGGTTGTTCACAGCCTTCCAGGAAACTTGTTGCCTAAAGTTAAGCACACTTTCAAACAAAGGCCCTAAGACCAGTGTTGTTTCTCAGCTTTTGCTGGCTAGAGAATTCTGGGAGTTGAAGTCCACATATCTTAAAGTTGCCAAGGCTGAGAAACGTCACACTAGGCTACAACCATTCGCCATTTTTTTTATTTTTTAAGAAGCCTTATGACATTTACGTCGGATCTTAAAGCATCCTTGGGGGGGGGGGGGAAAGGATGCTTGGAGGCAACATACCAGTGTCATTTAAAAAGATGGCTCAGGATGTTTGGAAGGCATCCAAAGGTGTCAATAAATAAACTGGTGCCACATGCATCATAGTGATAACCCCAAATTATTTAAAAGGCTACAGTTAAATAGTTATTTCTGTCCCTGAGTGTGAGAATCATTCATGACTTTAACAACGTGTGTTTAACTAAGTAGAACACTCAGCTTGGATTTCAGAAAATGATAATATATTTAAGTTAGGAAGCAGATAGTTGAGCTCTGCTTTTTATGGCCGCTCTGGAGAAAGAGAAAAGTCTCCAAATCTCAGGTTACCAAAGTTTCATCATATCCCCCCCCCCCCCTCAGCCAAAAAGTCTCCCGATGAACATCGATAAATGGGAGGGGCTCATGCATCTGTGTCTGAAAAGCACACGGGCTCTCTGGCGTATCTGTTTTCCTGACTCATTGAAAGAAACAATGAGGAAGTTGTAAATTCAATTTTAAAGTGGAACCAAAGCACCTTCTTTTTAAATTAAGTGGGAAAAGAGGAAACAAGATTGGCTTTCTTTTGTTGGTTCTCATTCAATGGTCAGTTTCCTCTGTCCACCTCTAGGGAGATTTGTTTTCCTGCAGGGTTCTTAAGTTTTCCTCTTGAAAAACATTTAAAAAGAAATAATACAGCACATGGGGAACTAATGGCTCTCATCTAAATATAGATCGCTCACCGGCAAAAGACAAAATATTGATCTCTATGCAGATCTCCATTTGGGCACGTTATATTCATATTGTTGTAAGAGCTCTGCATGGTTGAATTGCTTTCCGTTGCTGCCCAGAAGATATTCTAATTATGAAGTGGCTATTTTGGCTCAGCTTTTGAAATATTTTTTAATTGTGGCTGTCTAATATATGGTGGCTGCCCCTAAAGATATTTAAGCAAATCCTGCACTGCTACATCTCAGTTGCTTGTTAAAAGAAAGATTCTACTGCCCTGAGCATGGGGTTGGCCTAGATGATCTCTAAAGACATTTTTCCATTAAAGTCTAACCGGCAGTAAAAATTGTCAGATTCTATGGATCCCTCTCCGATCAGTAATTATCAATCCTGGTCACCATAGGCTTTTATTTTTGTTCTATCAATTCTAGTTTGCAGTAAACCACCTTAAAATAATAGCATTTAAAGGATAAGATTTTATGCAAGCAAAACCTTTCATTTTTTTTAGGAGGCAAAGTTATAATACAGGAAGCACATTGTGAAAGAATAAACCTCCACATAATTTATTTTCTTGGATCTGCTGCTTGAACACTTACATATTGAGTTCCCTTCTGACCAGCCGGCTTGCCTTCCATGGCTCCGACGGTAGTGGAGGTGCCCTTCTCGCCATTGCTCAGGAGGTCCTTCTCCCCGGCTTTCCCTTCCACTTCGCTGGGAAGCTTGACGTCCCCCACGCCCAGCGCTTCGGTCTTGTATTTCTTCACAAACTGCTCCATCTGCTTCACCTCATTAGGTGTCAGCTCGTGGCATTTGGAAGGGTCCTGATCGTGGGCAGGCAGCTGCTTGGCCAACTGTTTCTTGCGGTACTGAGCCCCTTCCGAGCCAGCCACGGGCTGCTTCTCCTTTGGAAGCATCTGCATGTAGTGCCTCGCCTAAAGAGTGAGGAGAGAGGGCTAGAATTAATGGTCCATGGGACTCCGGCTTTCTAAACAAAACAAAACAAAAAGGAAAGGAGATGAGGAGGGCTCTGTAGAAACGGCTCATCTCCAGAGAGCAAGGTGTGCATGATGGAGCTGCTGAGTCACTTGGAACGAGGAGCCAGAATTTAGTTTTAAAGTTATAAAAGTGTGGCTTTTCTCCACGGCCACTCAGCGCTAGCACCGAATACTTTGAGCTATATTAGTTAGCTTTTATCTTACCTACGATTTGCTATTGGTCTGACAACAGAAGGATTATTTTCTCCAAACAGAAAAAGGATTATTTTTTTTCCTAATGGCAAAATATAACAAATCTGACAAATATCTCCACAAAGTTTCTTAAATAATCCCTAAAACCTTGAAGGTTTACAAGTGCTTCTGTTTTAGATCACCCAGCCTGACATTGTATAAACTCAGGACTGAAGCACTAAAAGGAAAAAAAGAAAAAGAAAAATCCCAACAAGGCGATCCGACTACCTCATCTAGCGGAATAGTATAATAAACCTTTTTTCTTTTGGTTGACAATACTGAATTTAGTCTGACCATATACAGTAACAGAAATGTGCATGCTTGGGGGCTACTCCGCAGCCCTTAAGTGATGACATAGCTCCATGGGGTTTCCCCCCCCAGCGTGGGGTCCAATTTCAGGATGTCATTTCAAAATGGTTCATTTGGGGGATTCATAAATCATCTCAAGTGGCTGGGATGCCTCCAATGTAATACTGACTCCTAACTATGAACACAAACTTCCTTCTTAGTCTCACTCAAACACCATTCTTTTTCTTATGTCCAGCCTTCCAAACAATTCCACTCGGCTGCTTGGAGAGAAATGTGCCCAGGAAAACCAGGCAACTAAGTTCCTCTTATCTGCATATTCAATCACGAATTGTAGCTGAGACAATTATGCCATCTGCATATTCCATTCCTTATAATATACTTGCTGCCCGCCAAGAGACTATTCCTGCCTTGCTTGTCTCCTCCCAACTCTGCCATAAGCAGAAAGGATAATTAACATATCATAATTAATTAACATAATTAACACATCCTCACTAACATATGAGTCTTTATGGATCGTAAGCTGATGTCTCACCAAGGTTTGATTCTGAACAGGAGGTGCCCATTCGTAAGTTACTGTATTGATGGACACATTCTTCTTGGCTGTCACAGGATTAGTCAGTATCATGACATTACGCTTATACATGGGGATCCCGTCTGATTTCAGCTTTGCAATTAGCGTAGTATACTTTGTATCCTCAAAGAGCTTCCCCACTTTGCGGTCATCTTCATTACTGGTGGGAATATCATGCTCCTCTTGGCCACACTTGCAATTCCGACATATTTTTCTAGGTTCAAAAGAGAAGCACAATTTAGGCAACATAGATAGATGGAAATAGAACTGGTCTTGTAGAACTTATTCGGCCCAGTAGAATCCCAATTGAATTCTAGCACTGAAGATCTTATCTAGCTGGATAAACCAAGCTCAGAGACCTCTCAGGGCTCCATAGTTAACCCTTCAATTACAGGCATTTCTTCCATGGGCATCGAATGAGTCTTGAGGAGGACATTTAAGTAGAACTTGCCCTTGTGGGACGTAGCATGAGTTTCTTATTTGTCCTGTAGCTAAGAAATAGCAGAGGAAGGGGCCAGGGGGCTAAGCTGGATTTTAAATTTGTGAATTATATCAGTTACATAAGCCCGTTAAAGAAAGAAAGAAAGTTATATATAGGCAAGAATGAAACAGCATTTGATGTTTGTTGTTCTATAATTTAAAACTACCAATTTTATTGTATTTTCTCTCTCTTTAGTTTTTATAACATAGTTAACTGATTTTTATCTCAATTTACAATTTTCAAACTATAGGTTTTCCTTCTAAATTACATTTAAATACAAAAGAGTATATACCCTGTTTTCCAATTGACATCCAAACCATTAGGAAAGTAATGGTTAAATTTGAGAAAAATTTAAAATGAATTGACTGTGTGGCTAATAATTTTAATTTAGGTCAGTACCTTCCAAGGCAAAGGCAAAACAGAACTATTCAAAACTACTGATTACGAGATTAAATTGCTATCATTCATTTGAGAACAGCATCCTTTTCAATAGCCCCACAGCAGTGGAATATGGATGGGCCTCTGCTTTCTGCTTGTGGTCACTCCATAAACCTTTGCTTGAACACTGTAACCAATCGGATCCGACGGTTATATTTTTTATGCCTTGTTATTAACAGCAATCTGGAGTCTCTTTTGCACAACACAAACCTCCCCAGATTTCTGAAAATGCTCAAGAATATAAATCTGAACGCATGAAGTAGAGTTCCAGGCCATATATGGTCCTGGAACACTAAATTGGGCACCTTATCCTAAAAGAAATTTAATGATCACAATTATGCAGAGTTAAGGCCTTTTACATCATTGGACACATAGCAGTAATTTAAATTCCTCAACTGGTATTTTAGGAATTTTCCTTATAACTAAATGGAGAATTCTGTTTTCCCTCCTCATTTATAGGAGTTTTTTTAAAAAACTGTAACAAGTGTTATACTCCCACCTAGTGGAAAAATATGAAACTGTAGGTTTTAAAGCAAATCCTGGGGGGGGGGCGCATTCCCCCCCTCTCTTCTCCCCTCTTCCTCCCTTCTCCCTCTCCCTCTCTCCATGTTTCCATATACAATTTTACCTCCAGAAGTGTAGTTCAAATCCTTCACATTTATCTTTACATTTTAAACATTGGGCTCCAAATCCTTCTTCATGTCCTAAGCCCATCTAAAGTGAGAGAAGCAGAGAAGAGGAAAAACAATTTTAGCATAATATTAGAATAATAACGGTATTATTGTAAGGCTTATACTGGTGGGGCAAAAAGTAGCATACTTCCAAAATAAAATAAAATAAAAAACATGCCACTTTGGCATTGCAATGAAATAAATCACGCTGTAGTGCTTTATTTGGGTATCCATAAAAGATTATAATCATGATAAAGAAGTTAAAATTGAAAAAAGAAATATACAACACATTTTTCTGATAGCGGAGGCTGGTATATGTAACTGACACTCTTCCATTAAAGGCTGGATTTCAGAAGAAGGAATATCTGTTCAGGGTCTGTGTTCACATTTAAGCACACCATGTTCCATTTTTTTAATGTACAATGAATCGGATACTCAATACCTTAAAGAGTCGAAGCAGAGCACAATCTGTAGTACAAACTAGATCAGTGATTTTTTATTTTATTTATTTCGAATTTATACCCCACCCTTCTCCTTATTAGGACCCAGGGCAGCGCACAGGTGTTACTAAAATCACAATACAAAACAATATAAATCATTAAAACATTAAATAATTTAAATCCCGTGCTAAAACCCATTTAAAACCTTACCAAATTGGAGTTTGTATATAAAAAGTCAGAAGCGGGGGCTATGCTAGGCCGGCTTGTTGGAATAGATACGTCTTAAGACGTTGGCGGAAGAGGCGGAGGTCCGAGGTAGTGCGAAGGTCGGGAGGTAGATCGTTCCAGAGGGCCGGGCCCGCCACAGAGAAGGCCCTTCCCCTGGGTGTCGCCAACTGGCATTGCCCAGCTGACGGCACCTGGAGAAGACCCTCTCTGTGGGAGCGGATCGGACGAAGGGATGTGTGGGGCAGGAGGCGGTCTCGTATATAGCTAGGCCCCGAGCCATGGAGCGATTTAAAGATGGTCATCAACACCTTGAAGCGCACTCGAAAAGCCACAGGCAGCCAGGGCAGCTCGCGCAGGAGAGGTGTTGTATGGGCTTGCCTTGGGGCACCCATAATCACCCGCGCGGCCGCATTCTGCACTAACTGCAGCCTTCGAGTGCACCTCAAGGGGAGCCCCATGTAGAGATGGCAAACCTTTTCAGCACCGGGGGCCCAAACTGGAACACGCAGGCATGTGCGTACATGTGTGTGTGCTGCAATGCCAAAAACCCAAAGACCAGCTGGCTGGCGCACACCTGCCTGTTTTTTGCCCATTTTTCAGGCTGTTTGCAGGCCATTTTTGGGTCATTTTTCAGATGGTTTTTGGCCCGAAAAACAGTCCAAAAACAGCCTGAAAAGAGCCTGAACAAATGGGGTGGTTTTCAGGCTGTTATTCGGCTGTTTTCCAAGGCATATTGGGCCATTTTCAGGGCCACAAATGGTTAAAAAAACAGCCTAGAAAAATGGCCCCAAAACAGCCTGGAAAACAGCCAGTTTTTGGTTTTTTGTGCATTTTCAGGTCGTTTCTGGCACTCCGGTGCCCGCGAAGACCACTTGGTGACGGTGCCCGTGCCCACAGCAAGAGCGCTGCGTGCCACCTCTGGCATGGGTGCCATAGGTTCGCCATCACTGAACTAGATGAAAAACGGGAATTTGAGCACAACAATGTATCCTTGAAATAGTGGTAAGAGAGTTTTGGGCAATATTTTGTTACATAAATAGTCATTATTGTCAGCCGTTCAGTTGTGTCCCACCCTCAGCCACTCTATGGATCAACAACATTCACCATACATGTCCCTCTGCCTCACATTGCCTCTTTCTGATCCGTCATCATCATGTCGGTGTCATCCTTTATAGCAGGGGTGTCAAACTCAACGCCTGGGGTCTGGATTCGGCCCACAGGGCGCTTACATCTGGCCTGCGGGGCCACCATAGAAACAGTGAAGGACTGGCCCGCGGTGCTTCTGCCAGTGAAAATGGAGCTCAGGAGGGCCACATCCGCCCCCTCCCCCCGAGCTCTGTTTTTGCTAGCAGAGGGCGGCAGGAGGCCGTCACAGCTGAAAGCAAAGCTCAGTAACCCATTTTCACTGACAGACTGGTCAGCCCCCCCAGACACCCCCCCCCAATACAAATGACATCATGCAGGCCCCACCCTGGCCACGCTCCATCCCCTGAGGTCAAACACAATCCTGATGTGGCCCTCAATGAAATTGAGTTTGACACCCCTGCTTTATAGTGTCCAGCCAATGGGCGGTAGGGCAGCCCCTTCTCCTTTTTCTGATCACTCCCAGCATGGTTGATTTTTTGAGTAAGTCAGCTCCCACACCATGATCAAAGTATGACACCTTTTAGCTACTGTGACTTTGAGTGATATGTATGTATGTATGTATGTATGTATGTATGTATGTATGTATGTATGTATGTTTAAAGGCTCTTGCCTGAATTTAGGAAGTATATGCAATACAGCCCCGGTTTGAATCCCAGTAAGGGTATGGCCAGCTGATGAGAGCTGAAAAGTTCGAAATAGATCTATACTAGTCTCTCTGATTTATTTATTGATCAGGTCATAAAACTAACACACATATTAAAAAAATCACACAACAGAACTCATGGCTTTCTGTCTAGATGGTCTCTGGTGACGAGACGAAAGGCAGAAAAGGAAACAGTATGTCTCCTCCCTTAATTGGGGCCCTAACAGGGTGTTGTGGAACAATTATGGATATATATACATACACACACACACACACACACACATATATATTTGTTTTCGTAAATTTTCACGGGTGTAGGTATGCTGGAATTGCTGGCTTTGGGGATTTTCCCGTGTATATAGTATATATACACGGGAAATATATATATGTAATTGTTTCACAACAACCTGTTATTATTAGGCCCCAATTAAGGGAGGAGACATACTTTTTCCTTTATTATATATATATAATATATATATATAAATTTATTTTATATACATTTATTTTATATAAATTTATTTTATATAAATGGTACTCAGTATGAATTCAGCTTGGCCTTTTATGTTTAATATCTATAGATTTTTCCAAATAAAAATAAACCAAATTCTGCTT
This sequence comes from Rhabdophis nuchalis, assembly GCA_039707465.1. Lineage (NCBI taxonomy): Eukaryota > Metazoa > Chordata > Lepidosauria > Squamata > Natricidae > Rhabdophis > Rhabdophis nuchalis. Next base: position 2,808,433 of record CM077656.1, read on the forward strand.
GGAATTTAGGAAGTATACAGCTAGTCCTCATTTAGTTATCACAATTCGAAACAGCACCTTGGTCACTCAGTGAAACTGAAACTATGCTTATGATCTTACTTCATCTTTCCCTCAATCTACTAGACTTGCAAAGCCTGAGAATTTGTCATTTTTCATCACCATTGTTAATCATTGCTAAGCAGGATATTGTTAAATATAGTGCTAAAAAATGGCCCATGCTGAACAGCGCCTCTTGGAGCATGGCTTGGGAGACCCCCAACAGTGGTCCCCAATGGCCAGGCAAAACACAGTTTATGCCAAAAGAACTCACAACACACCGCACAGAGGATAGGAGAGGAGGTGGGGGGGAGTTCGAGATGGAAAAATTCAACACACAACCAATCTTTCAGAGGTAAGCAAAAACAGTCACTTACGGGCCAAGACTGAGATGAAAATGGAGCCAGATGTTGCAAGATTGATATTAACCTCATGAGATAAAGCAGATAACCAGATGAGCCAACTCTATTTTGTTGTAATGATACACTGACAGATACTTGCAAAGTATCTAAAAATACAATTCTCCTTCTGCTCCTTTATTGCTTGAAAAACTAGGGAGGGTCTCTTCTGAGCCACTTGCCTCACTCACTATCCAGTCGTGGGCTACGCTATCTTTAACAGATTAACAGAATTGAAAGGGACCTTGCAGGTCATCTAGTCCAACCACCTGCCCAAGCAGGAGACCCTACATCTGCCTCTACCTAGGATTGAACTCACAACCTCTTGATTGGGAGGTGAGAGCTCCACCTCTTAGGCAGTTCCGAGGCAGCATCTCTTTGCTCAGTCTGCCGAGATCTTTCTCACATATTCTATTATTTACATCAACCCACCATAGTCCTTTTAGCTGTGAATTGTAAAAGGGCCTCTGAATGGTTTGAAGATCAAAAGGCATTATAAAGTAATTATTATAGCTGATTCTAAATTGTGTAGATAAATAATCAACAAAATCAGCCAGGACTCAAAAAAGATTCCCCACTCCATCCCAGGATGGAGCTACAGTTTTGGTCACCATCCCTCTATCCGTTTCAGGCACACAAATCATCACAAATCCTTTCTTTATTTGGAGCATTTAGTCTATGAGGTGCTGATCCACACAACTCTAGAACCAACACATTGTGTTTAAACCAACCAGTTATTTATTTAGCAGTTATATTTATAGCATAATAATGTGAACTGAACTGTATATTAAACAGCTTATAGCACAAACTATTATAAAATGTATAGCATAATAATATAAAATGAACTGTTTAGATGCTATATTGTTTTAAATTGATTTATTGTAATAATTGCTATATTTTTATGCTACTGTTTTTAGTCAATAGATTTTAACCAATACAGAAAAACAACAGTGATTACAGTCTATTTTCCTTAATTCAACCAATTTCCTTTGCAGTGGCGATGATTAATCCAGCCTCAGCATAAAATGTGTGCAAGTGCTTGAGTAAAATCTTTTTACACACTAATATAATTTAAAACCTAAGTACAATTCATGTCCTATAACAGTGCTTGAACAAGCAGAATTTTTTTTGGGGGGGGGGGGGAGAAAAAAATGACTTTTTTCCTGGAAACAAACAATATAAGCTACTGCAGTCAGAAAGTGGATTTATTCCAATGTAACTGAACTGAACTTTGAATGCCTTCTTAGAAGCTTCAGGAAAAGCAGATCTCAAGCATGGCTACATTTGTCATCATGGTGATTATTTACCTCAGAAGATGTGTTAGAATTGCTATAAACTATACATTGGACTGACAGGGAATTATTTCTGAACGCTAAAACTAACTTTCCAACACATCCAAAATTATAACAAATTGGCCCACGCAAGGGCCTAAGAAGAGGATGGAATCAATTTCTCCATAAATGGAATTGTGGAAGAAACTAAGATACATGGGTCATTTGGAATGTTGCCAGAAGAGATTTCTGTATGTCAGTTGCTAAAAATTCTAAAAACATCTGGAATTTTAAACATGTCTATTCCGATTTTAAACCCGTCGGCATACGGAAGGCATTAGAAGCAGACTGATTGAAATCATCTGCTTCGCAGTGTCTTCAGGACTGAAGTAGGACTTCAGAGCCAAGCGTTGTAAATGGTTACAGGCAGCCGAATGTTTGAAGAAACAAAGGCCTTGCTTTAATCAGATTGGAATGCTCTTGAGGGCTTCAGCACGGGCGGACTCCTACGTTAGGCGGCATTGTCTTCCGTCTGCATCTGGCCTCATTCAAGCGACTCTCACCTTGACTTCTGCGTGGGGGATAGGCTGCCATATTAAGCTAGGTCCGTGATGGCGAACCTATGGCACACGTGCCACATGGAGCAATTTGTTAGAGCACGCGAGGCATTGTCCTGTTAGTTCCAGCGCGCATGCACGTGCTGGCCATCTGACTTTGGCCTTCTTTTTTGGCCATTTTGTGGCCAAAGGAGGACAAAAAACAACTCAACGTGCAAACTGGAAGTTTGGGAACGGACTTTCAGTTTGCACTTTGGGCCGTTTTTCACCCTCCGGAGACTCAGGGAAGCCTCCTGAAGCTTCTGGAGGGTGAAAAATGACCTTACTTCCAGTTTGCCCATAGGACTGTTTTTCGTCCTCTGGAGCCTTCAGGGAAGCCCCCTGAAGCCTCTGGAGGGCCTCCGTGGGGTCAGGGGGGGGCGTTTTCGCCAACCCCAGGCTCCTAAAATGCCACTGGAGCCTGCAGAGAGCGAAAAATGGGTCCATTGAGCACCAAAATTGGGGGCGAGGGTCGTGCACATAGCATTATGGGTATGGGCACGCCCACGCACACACACCCTGCACGCCCCCCGCTTTTGGCACGCAATGGGAAAAGGTTAGACATCACTGAGCTAGGTATTCCTAGCTCAACATGGCTAGTTTCACCTCCAAATCAGTCCTCCGAACTGACTGCCCTCCATGTTGCTTCCTGGGAGCCTGAAGGAAATTAGAGGAACATCCTGAAAGCATGGTCTCGCCCGGAAGCAACCCTTGACTTCTGCAAAGACAGAACTGGGAGGTCCCAGTGACTCTGGACAGGGCTGGTTTCGATAGGAAGTGCTGTTGAAGAGGAAAAGCATCCTACCCAGCATCCTGTCCTCAGTGGAGTGGCTGCAACTTGCACTAGCCCAGACTACACATCTGCTTTACGGTCTACATACTAAGAAGAAATTGAATCCATCCCCTCCTTTATTTTCCTAGCCTTACATTTTCAATCTTGCCAGCCTTTCCACATGGGGCGGCCGGGTTGTCAATTGGTTGCAAATCCCAGATCCTGCAATGAAAGACTACAGGAATGATAGTGACACCAAAGCGCCACATACTCCATTTAAACATCTTAGAGCAAACCATCTGTTACTGCAGGACTCTCATAACTTCAGAGAGTTAGGAATATATAAGCTGATGCCCATTACAGGCAGTCCTCGAATTATGAATATAATAGAGCCAGGATGGCGAACCTATGGCACGGGTGCCACAGGTGGTATGCGAAGCCATTTCTGACGGCATGCGAGGTGTTTCCTATCAGTTCCAGCATGCCTGCACACGCTGGCCAGCTGATTTTTGGACTTGATTTTCAGCAGTTTTTCATCCTCTGGAGGCTTCAGCAAAACCTCCTGAAGCTTCCAGAGAATGAAAAATGGACTTACTGGGTCCACCCAAAGTTGGAAAATGGGCCGTTTCTGGCCTCCGGAGGGCCTCTGGGAGGGGGGCGTTTTTGCCCTCCCCAGGCTCCAAGAAAGTTGTGCATGCATGCGTGGTGCAGCATGGTGGGGTGTCACATACTCACGCACAGGGGGCATGACATGGGGGGGGATTAAATTATGGGGGTGGGCACCCGAGTGCGTGCGTGCTTTGGCACCCGAGGCAAAAAAACTTTGCCATCACTGTAACAGAGCCTGCCATTCTATTTGTAATCCAAGGCTTCGTGGGAATGAATCTCCTCCCTTGAACGAGATCACTCCCTGCTTCCGCCCTCCATGACAGAGAGGACTTCTTTGCAAGGTAAGTGAGTCTCCACGGGCAAAGTGCCTGTGAAGATCCAGCTGGAGGGAGGGGATGGGCAGGGCGGATGTTGCAGAGCCTCCGTGGTCGTTCGTAAGAGCAAACAATATTCTGCAATATTGTGCTGCAATATTGTGCTGCAATATTCATAATTTCGGGACTTGCTCATAAATACTAGGGGGCGCTTATCACATAACTTCAAACGTTCCATAAGCGGACGCTCGTAAGAAAATACTAGCGTGTTTTCCCGAAAATAAGACCCAGCCTTATATATATATTTTGCCACTAAAAAAGGTACCAGGTCTTGTTTTGGGGGGCGGGATGTCATCCACTGACTCACCTCACCTGTGTGTGTCACCTTCGGCCTCTTTTTCGCTATCCAAGGTCTTCGGGAACTTCTTCATCCGGCAAGGCCAGCAAGGCTTTCCTGAAGGCCTCTGCAGTCAACCACAGAGCTCCGGGTCAATCCATAGCTCTGTTATCAGCTACAGAGGCCTTCAGGAAAGCCTTGCCGGCTGCAGAAGAAATGGAGCAAGGTGTGGGAGGTCTGGCTGCAACTATCCAAAGGTAAGTAGAAGGGCAGCTCCACCCCCTCAGCCGTACCCTAGCTTAATTTTTACCTGTGATGGGCAGGGCCTGTAATTTTTCACCCTGTGATGGGCAGGGCCTTAATTAAGGCTTATTTTGGGGGGATAGGGCTTATATCGAGCCCATATGTAAAAATCAAGGTAGGACTTACTTGAGTAAGTCGTATTTTGGGGGAAACACAATATCCAGCCCCTTCAGCCAGTGAGCATAATTTCCAATAATGGAATATAAGATGAGAAAAAACTCTCAGGGTTGTTGTTGTTTTTTTGGTCATCAAAAGAACTATTGTTTCAATTTAAGAATGAAATGCATGAAATTTCATTTTTCTTTTTATGTGGTAACTTCCATATTCCAGGGGGTTGGACTAGAAGACCTCCAAGGTCCCTTCCAACTCTGCTATTGTATTATTGTACATTGCGAAAAATGAAATAACCTTTTTTTTTCTGATCCTAGGAATACTTTGGATCAAATGGGAATGATCCATGGGAAAAGCCTAGCTGTGTTTGCATGTCTGGAGAGAGGAAACGACCGCTGGACTTGGCCGGACACAAAAGCCATCGCAACAGGAGGTGAAGGGGAGGCAAAATTGGCAGAGGAGCCTGAAAGAGCCCGCAATGGTGCTAGCTAATTGGTGTCAAGCTAGTTTGCCCTCCGTGACGCACCAAGGATTGGCATGAAAATGCTGAACAGAAGGAACTAGTAATCTAGGCTCTTAGGCTGCCTTGTGTCTAGCATGTGTAGATGTCCCTGACCTCCTATGCCAAAGTAAATAAGAAGCTTCTCAATGGTTTTTAAAGGCAGACTAATAATATAGGCTGCATCGCACTAATCTAGATGTGTGATGATGAGGGCAGGAATCACGGTCACAAAGACCTCTTTTCCCAGGAAAATCTGCAACTGAAACTCCAGTTCCTATCTGCTGCTTTAGTGTGAATCCAAAAAGCCTCCCAAGTCATGGATCTGTTCCTTCCTGTCCAAAGCAATCATTGGGCCTGAAAGAGAACCTCAATGCACAAAGAGGAATTCTGTCTTGCTTGGGTTCAGTTCCAACTTGGTCTGCTTAAACCTTGAATGAACCTCAACAGTCTCCTCAGTATGACCCAGTGGTAAAATTCAAATTATTTTACGACTGGTTCTGTAGGCGTGGCTTGGTGGGCATGGCAGGGGAAGGATACTGCAAAAACTCCATTCCCATCCCACTCTGGGCCCAGCCAAAGGTTTTCTGAACCACTCAAAATTCCTGCTACCAGTTCTCCAAAACCTGATGGATTTCACCCCTAGTATGGCCTCGGGTTGTGATATAAAGTTGGGCATCATTGGCAAACATGATAGTAAAACCACAAACTGCCAGATGACCTTTCCCAACAGCTTCATGTAGAAAGCAGAGCAGAGAGGATGGACCTCTGCATTAGTCCGTGGGGAAGCACATCTCTCTTCTACTATCATTGTCTGATACAATCTGCTAAAGAATGTCTGCCCTGCAGGCAGTCATAAAAGAAGGTCATTTACCAGAGTGAACAATGCAATCTTGGTCCCATGCCCAGGCCTGAACCCTGATTGATGGGGCCAAACAATGTAATCCATCTATGAAGCTCAGTATGGATCCCGAGTCACTGTCCAAACAAATGAAGAAGGTTAGAGATTGAATGGTGTTGTCTGACACGGATGGATCTAGGAGGTCTCTTAAGGAGGGGATGCACCATTACATCATGGCCTCTTTCGAAACCACAGGCATTTCCCTCTCTCATAAGTAAGTGTTACTATTCTCTTGATTGCAGGAAATACCTTCCCTCTGTCACCCAAAGGAACCAGGGCTGAGGGACCAGCTTACAAATAGCCCACAGATAGCCAAGGTCACCCTGCAGATGACCCTATTCACTTCCTCAGATAATATGCCTAGAGAATTCCCCACGCACCAACCTATAGCCTGCCCATGTGGAGCCCAGAGTGAGTTTAGTCTGCTTGAATTTGGTATTTTTGAAACAAGGTTATAATTTTAAAAAATCAACAATTTGCAGTTTAAAATGCAATTTGCAAACTAGATATACCATATACACATATATACATACATAACAACACACACACACACACATATGCATATAGATATGTACTCATGCCCACAAACATACACACACACACATGCATATATTTTGTGTTCTCCATACGGTGGGGATAGCTTCCATGAATAGGTTAACACCATCCGCTCTCTGATTGGACTGAGTCTGTTTAATAATTAATTAATACCCCTTTATAACCCACCTGCACTGGACTCCTCCCAGCTTTCGACTCAGTCCACCCTGGGACGTATATTTTTTCCAAAACGTTGTAACTTTTACACAACACATTGATTCAATTATTGTTCAAATTGGTGAATTCTCTATTCAATTGCTACTCTGGGGAAGACTTAAGGACTGCCTGTCCCAATGTATCATTGAGCTCGCTCACCTCTGTACTTTCTGTGGCCGCGTTGGGCTGTATAGCCTAGGCCTTTCAAGCGGTGACAGGCCCGATTGGGGCAACCTCACCATGATCTCGCAGCCTCCAAAGCGGAAAGCAAATTGCCCGTAAGTCTGTGCCAGAGGCTGCTCACAGGCCCGGAGGCTCTCAAATTGAGCTGTGCGGTCGTTGCTTATTATCGTGCTGTCCACCTGACCGGTGATTGCGCACGCTCCGGCTGAGCCCTGCGCAGCCCTTTTGAACATCGGGAGCAGCCTTCCGACCGTTCAGAAGAGTATTGGTGGGGCACGACACTGCGCTCACGAAGGGAACGGTAGCCGGGCGAAATTGACAGGCGAGTGTGGCACGAGTGAGGCGGCTTGTGTAGACACGCGCCGGCAGGCCTGTGGAGCATGTTTCTCCCCTCAGGAAACACGGCCCTCACCTCAGGGGAGCGAAGCCGCCATTTTGAGGACTCAATTTTCCCACTGGCCCCCATTTTGAATTTGATTATGTCGGAGAGCAAGGCCCAGTCCCCCAAGCGTACTGACCCGCAGAGAGAGGGGCAATGAGGCCGTGGACATTTTGCCTCAGGCTAATCCGCCCTGGGTCCTCTGTGGAGAAGGACGGGATATAAATTTAAATAAATAAATAAATAAATAAATCCCCTCTTGATCCCCCTCCTGCCTGACCAAGGTTCTGGGGAGGATGCAAGACAATTGAGCAAGGGGCACAAGTCAGATAAAGGGGATAAGGCCAAGAGGCCGGCTAAGGGCAAGACCAAACATCTGGATTCGGGGGACCATCGATCAGGGCCTGCAGTCACCCATGACCAGCCTGGACATAGGGTGAGTTCCGTGCCAACACCAGCATGGGAGATAGCCCCAGGCCCCTTCAGCCCACTACTTACCATTGATACTTCAGGGCTTTGGGGTTCTGCCCCACGACCAACTTCTACTGCCTCTCCCTTAACTCAATGCAGGGGATCAGAAGCCTATTTCACTCTGACTACAGTGGGGCTTCTCCTGGATTGGGCGTCCTATGGGGCCATCTACACTCACCCCTCAGCTCAGGCTGCCCCCTTTTTTCAGGACATCATATCAGAGGCAATAAGGCAGGAAATAGCAGCTGGCTTACAGGAGCGCACCCAATAGCCCGCAATGTTGCCTAGGGCAATTGCTCAGAAGGAGGCGGCGACGCTCGTCCAGACGGACTTCACCCCCATTGCAACACCTGATAGCCGTTCGCTGGGCTCTGAAGATGGGGAACTCAGGGAGGCGGAAGAGGGCGCTGCTCCTGACAAACCACGTACAGTGGGCCTCTTTCCTCCCGATCTTTTCACGTCTTTACTGGCTAAGGCCAAGGTGGCGTCTGGGATTGGGGGCCAGACGAACCAGGCCGGTGATGCCACACCTTCGACCTCTACGTGGTTCAGGGAACGCACGAGGCAGACTGAGGCGATTCCAGCTCCTCAGCTTTTCCTGGATGCCATACAGGGGCAGTGGAATGCCCCAACGGCTGGTCCTGCGCCTTCGGCATCAGACAAGTGGATCTACAACGTGGAGGAGGCGCTTGACAAGTTGCTGCAGTGGCCCTCGGTGGACACTCCGATTTCTGCACTTCAATCTGCCACACCTTTGCCAGGCTCGCAGGAGGAGGTCCTCAAATCGGAGGACAAGTGGGCGGACCAAACTCTACAAAGGGGGCATCAGATGGCTGCTTGGGCGGTGCACACCACCACGGCCGCATCTTTCTTCTTGAGATCCAGCCTGTCCTGGTTACAACAGCTCCAGGACCGCATCCCCCCAAGCGATATGAGGGCCCACCAGGACCTCAACAAGATTATTGCGGCAACTCAGTTCTCTGATGCCACGTTGAGTGCCACCCACTTTGCCTCAAGAGCCATGGCTTCATCAGTGGCGTCTCGTAGACTATTGTGGGTCCGACAGTGGCAGACCGACATGCACCACAAGTGGAAGCTGGCGGCGGAGCCGTTTAAGGGGGACACCTTGTTTGGGGATTCCCTCACACCTCTTCTCATTGAGGGAAAGGACAAACGTAAGGTCCTCCCCTCTACACTAAAAAGAGGGTTTGCTAGATCTGGTCCATATAAAAGAAGGCAAACTTATCGACAACAAGATTACGGGGGCTCCTTTAGGAGTTTCGATTATAATTCAGGGGGCTTTAGGTCTCAGGGAAACTTTGGCCAGTGCCAATGCCCTCCGTCCTTTCGCTCCCAGAGGGGCACCCAAAACAGGCGGCCCTTTCGAGGTGAGGGGAACTGGTTCAGCCGCAAGCAATGATCAATCTCACGATCGGTTCCCCATCGGTGCCCGTTTGCTCCACTTTGTCGACTGGTGGGACAATACCACCTCTGATGCCTGGGTGCGAGCCACTGTTCGTTTTGGGTTGGCCCTTGAGTTCGTGCCCTCTCCCCCCTTGTATTTTATACATTCCCCTGTTTCCTGTTGACCTCAGAGACAACTCCTGATGTGCGCGGGCATTCAGCATCTCCGGGATATCGAGGCCATCCAGGAGGTGCCGGAGGGCCAACGTCATCAGGGATTTTATTCCATTCTCTTCGTTATCCCGAAGGCGTCGGGAGGCTGGCGAGCCATTTTGAATTTAAAGGGGCTTAACTGTTATATAAAGTTTCGCAAATTAAAATGTATTCGTTACTTACGATATTGGAGTGTTTAAGGGGGGGCGATTTTCTAACCTTCGTTGACTTAACCAAGGCCTATTTACATGTGCCAATTCTTGTTGAACACCGTTGTTATTTACGTTTTTGTTACTCCAACGTTCCCTACCAATACAGGGCTTTGCCCTTTGGTCTTTCTTCGGCTCCACGTGTGTTCACTAAACTGCTGGTCGTTGTGGTGGCACATTTGCGGAACATTCCGGTCCGAGTGCATTGTTACCTTGATGACATCCTGATACAGTCCACTTCGATGGGGCGCGCAAAAGAGGATCTGGAGATCACTCTACACACCCTACAGGCATATGGTTTTTCCATTAACTTTGCAAAAGGCCATCTTACGCCCACTAACCGCATTTTACATTTAGGTGAGTGGATCGACACCCGTGTGGAGCAGGTGTTTCTTTCTGAGGAACGTAAGGACAGCCTTCGGGCCATGGTATCACAGGTTCTGGGAGAACACAGGTCGACCTTAGCCACACTGTCTAAACTTTTGGGGAAAATGGTCTCCACCATTTACATTGTGTCCTGGGTGAGGTTACACTCCAAGGAACTTCAGTGGGTTTCCAAAGGTTGAGGACAAGCAGCTCCTTAACTAGGGTGCATCTTCCTGGGGCGGTAAAGGCTTCCCTCCACTGGTGGAGGTCCCCGGCTATTGTTTTGGGCTGCCATTTCAAGGTGGACAGTAGAGTTACTCTTACCACGGATGTCAGTCTTAAGGGCTGGGGTACCCATCTAGGTACACATATGGTTCAGGGTCATTGGGACTCTGAGGAAGCCTCATTTAGACTTCTGGTTTCAATAAAGTTGATCTAGTTTTCTCTTTGGTTTTGGAAAAAGCGTTGAGTCTGTGTGTCTGGTTCTTCGCCGAAAGCTGGGAGGAGTCCAGTGCAGGCAGGTTATAAAGGGGCATTAATTAATTATTAAACAGACTCAGTCCAATCAGAGATTGGACAGTGTTAACCCATTCATGGATGCTATCCCCACCTTATTAGAAGAGGCATATCAGGTAAGTACCAACGCTCTTTTGTGTCAGTGCGCCCATTGTTTATAAAAATAATGCACATGTGGAAAATATTCCCTTTTCCTTATTGCAATATATGCAAGAAAAGTTATTGCCTTCTTCACCTTTTTGAAAACTTTAGAGGGAACCAAGAGGACGATAGCCTGGACAAACATAGGCTAATTTCTAAAGCAAGGCAAAGGAAATAATTTGGTTGTCCAGCTGAGGATGTGCAGTGCTCTCTAACCTATCCTGGCCATCTTTTTCACCAGTTATTATTACTGAGCCATTATTCAGAATTCAGAGACTTGGAGCTCACACAGCTAAACGTGGCCAAGGTCCAGAAGGAAAGAACATAATGAACATATATAAAAACACTGAAAAAGATATTGCTATTAAACACTGTCTGAATATAAACACCATAGAGCCCTTCTTTGGTTCAATATGGTTTTAAATGGATGAAAACAATTTATTACCTTGGTTTTGGGAATGAACATTTGGTTTCTTTTAGAACTTACCCTTTCATGTCGTTATTTTATGCTGTTAAGTTACTTTATTAGACAGATTCCTTGCTTGTAAGCATCACCACACAGTTCTTGCTTAGTTCTGCTCTGATAGAAATCCAAGTATAGAAATAAATTCAGGGTTTTCTTGTGATAATGCCCCTTCTATAAAATTGCCTGCAAAAAGTACTAAAGCAATTGTAAGTCTATTAAGAAGAAGAGGTTTCCTCTTGGCTTCACTTCAGACAATTCAACGTCAACCCAATGATGGCCCTGAACCCAACTTCAGAGTAATTAAAATAGTGATGTTCATGTTTCCTTGTTTCCATGGTAGCAGCCACAAAGCAAGAAGAGTTAAGAATAGCTCTGTGAAGACAATGAACAACGAGCACTTGGCAGTACATGGGTGTCAGAACTTTATTCTGATATGTTGAATAGCACTTGTACTATAAGATTAAGCCAGCTTGTATTTTTGACTCTGTTTATTTAATTTTTCATACATCCAAGAATGTACCTCAAGTCAAAGATTCATCATCTGAATAGAAATATTTATTTTCCAAAAAGAGGGGGGCATGCATGACTGTGCCAGTTTCTTCTTTCCTGAGATGATGATGATGATGATGATGATGATGATGATGATGATGATGATAATAATAATAATAATAATAATAATAATAATAATAATAATAAATTTAATTTGTAGACCGCTCCCTCTCCCCGAAGGGACTCGGAGTGGTGCATAAATAAATAAATTATGAAAGCTTCCCAAACAAATTGACCTGTGTCTGTGACCTGATGACGTATGTTATGGAGGTCACCAATGTTACAGATGGGAACATAGACTCCAGCCTGGAACAAAAGCTGATCCAGGAAGCATTTAATAAAGGATGAACTGGATTGAATTTGGCTGATGGTGAATGTTATGTAATATACACACACACACACAACACACAAATTCATATATTTGTACAAACATACTATATGAAAACACAGCCACAGCTTTTTAACGATATGCTGTATAATGGAAATAACTTTTTATTTGTGGATAGATCTGACTAATTTTAAAGACATTCCTGACATTTTGAAACATCCTTAGAAATGGGCTGATTAATTACTGACCTTTAAAACTTATTGATATTTAGGCTCTATCCTTCCAAGCCATCTATTGCTCGGGACCCACCCGTTTTTTCCCCCTGAAGGGAGGATTCAAGTTCATTGTTGAAAATGAACAATCTCCCTGAGATTACATCAGTCAATTGACGTCATGCTTATGATCTTATCTTTGTCAAACTCTCCATAGGTCTAAGATGACTTCCCTGCATTACATGCTATTGGGTGAAATAAGACAATGTGAGAGACTCTGGATTTTTCTCCCCCACAAGTAATGAGGCAAGGCGTAGATTCTGCACTTGAAACTCTACAACATTTACTGCTGAAAGGTTAAGGAGTCTGTTGAAGATGGCAAGAACATTCAGGATCTGAGATCACACTGGGGCTCCTCTTGTAAAATGGCTGCCATGGGGAAATAACTCTATGAAAAGTACAGATTCCTCCCAGCTCCTCTTTTCTCCACTGCCCTTTGCAGTCCTTCAGCTTACTTCCATCCCTTTTCTGGGTAGATGATAAATAAAGGCAAGTCCCTTTAAGCCCGACCTTGATGTCTTTACAGACCCATTAATGTAGGCATTTGATAATAAAACAGGAAGCACTTTATCATTTCCTTAGTGCAGGGTGTATTTTTGACTTTGCAGTCTAGTCTAAAACTTCGGAATCTTCTGGAGGTTTTCCACCAGAGTATTAACGAGGTGTGATTCTGTTTATTTTTCTGACATAGCAGGGGTCAGTACAGTTATAAACCTACCAGTACATTTATAGCCATCTAAAATAAAATGTTATACTTTGCACGTTCTCTCCCATTATTTGAAATATATTTGATTACTACTTGGAAGAAGACTGCTTTTAAAATAGCAACTAATCCTCATTATTATACAGCTATTTGAGAAAAATGTTTTCCACAGTATCATTGTATTGCTAAAACTTACCATAATTGATACATTTAATAACAAAATATGTCCTTGAAAGCATTATGCATACAAACTATGTGGTTTCTAACTGGATGGGACTCACTCTCATAGAGGATTGGTGAGATGTAACAGATTAACACTGTTCTACACAGGAAAGAGGAATCCAGTTTCTGCATACTTGCACAGAGGAAAGGCAAAATAGAACAACCTGACCAAAAATAAAAACATTCAAAGGAATATAGAAATCCAGCCAAGATAGATTAAAATACTCCTCCAGAAACACATTTTAAAGCAATTAAATCTACTGCCTCAAGATGAAACAACGGTAAACAACTTGGATAGTTTTAAATTCATGGAGGATTAGACCATAGAAGCCTTTAAATACGATGGCTAGGCATTGGAGAAAGTGGTGAGGTCCACAGGTAACATTACATCATAAGGTTTGATGTCCGTTGAATTAAGTGCAAGACTACCTGTTGCTGCTTAGTCTTACATTTAAAAAAAGTTATTCAACAAATTCTGATCTTAAAAATAATGCCTTAGCGTCATATCTGAATCTCAGTCAATTTCTGAACTCCATTTTAGGGTGGGGGAGAATATTACTGCATTGTCTCCAGCTCTTGGGCTACACATTGTTCTATAGGGGAACAGGCTACATAATTAATGCTAGGTATCTATAAACGACCCAATGTTTTGGACCTGCAACTCCCAGAATCAGCCACTGTAGCAGGGCTGGTAAGATTACTAAAATGTATGTACAGCTCAAAAGCATCAGAGTTGTTCTCAACCTCCGACACAAGTTTTTGGTCCTAGGTAGGTTTTTCCATACATTATTTTTTTTGAACTCTCTTAAGAAAAACGGGGGCGGGGGGAGAGATAAAGACTCCAATCATCCCAGGACTTAATTCTTCCACCTTCAATTTGACGTCTGCACCATTTTCAAGAGTGATAAGGAATTGTATTCCTCATCTTTTTTTAAAAAAGTTTTTATAACTAGAAACAGTTGATAAAAATGGAAGTCTGACAAGTCATAATAATAAACAGGTTTCTCTGCAAATGTTTAACATTTAGTGTGCTCTATAAATAAAATTCTATGTAATTTTAAAAAAAATCATTTCACAGGTAAATAATAAAATTTCTTTAAAACAAAAGCTTATGCAGCAAACGGATGCAGCAAACTCCACTGTTCAGATGCTTTTCCAGATGTCTAAACATATAATAGATCTAATGTTCATGCTGTTTACATGCCTGATATATTTATATGTATGACACAAGTATATACATATACATTATACATATACATATACGTACGTACATACATACATACACACATATATATAACACAAGTATATATATCAGCTTTTCATATCCTGGTTTCATATTCTTTTCTGTTGAAGGGCCCAAGTACTGAGGCCTTTTGTATTGAGGACCATTGACAATTTCAACCAATACAGAAACAATAGCAGTAAACAATAATCAGTAAAGAATGCTGCAGGACCTATGATCTGTTCTTCTCACTCAGCCCACCTAAATTCCTCTGTCATCAGAGGAAGAAATTTCACTCAATTGTAATATTCTCCAAGATCTTGGCTTTGGGAAGATTCACCTCCAGGTAACAATCTGATACAGCCAAAATTAAAGTCATCAATTAGAATAAGGGATGACAAGTTTTAATAATGTCAGTGTTTTTAATCCAATGGAACTTGGAACTACAATAGGTATGCAAGAACAGCTCATCTAAAGTCACCAAAGCCAGAATCAAATGAAAAAAGTACAGAAAATGTTGATGTAAGTTAATCTATTTATTATAGGAACATATGTCTTGATGTCTTTGCACCCAAAGAACTTACGAAATCTTCCTGGGCAGAAGGAGTGAAGAGAGGTTTCTTTTTATGTTGGGGGTTTGCCTGAGCAACTTTATTCAGGTAGCATTTTGGATAATATATAAGTATGCAATTTTATGCCAAATACAGGCAGTCCTCGACTTATAACAGTTCATTTAGTGACTGTTCAAAGTTTGGCACTGAAAAATGTGACTTATGGCCATTTTTCACACTTATGACCGTTACAGCATCTCCATGGCCATGTGATCAAAATTCAGATGCTCGGCATATGAACGCTTGGCTTAACTCATGTTTATGACAGGTGCAATGTCCTGGGGTCATGTGATCCCGTTTTGTGACCTTCTGAGGAGCAAAGTTAATGGGGAAGCCAGATTCACTTAACCATGTTACTAAATAGACAACTGCAGTGATTCACTTAATAACACTGGCAAGAAATGTCATCAAGTAGGGCAAAAGTCACCTTAAAAATGTCTCACTTTGTAACACAAATTTTGGGCTCGATTGTGGTTGTAAGTTGAAGACTACCACAACTCAGAACTAAGGAGGAATTTCCTGACAGTGAGAACAATGAATCAGTGGAACAGAAGTTGCCTCCAGAGGTTGTGAATGCCCCAACACTGGAAGTCTTTAAGAGGATGTTGGATAGCCATTTGTCCGAAATGGTATAGGGCTTCCTGCCTAGGCAGGGAGTTGGACTAGATGACCTCCAAGGTCCCTTCCAACTCTGCTATTGCATTGTATTGTATTGTACCTGTACTTAATTTCAACATTACTAGCTGAAATGACTGCACATTTATATTTCACTTTCAGCTGGAAGGAGTAGATAAGTCCATGTAACTTTGATTTACGGAAGTAAACACGAATTACTTCCGAGTAAGTTTAATCAGGATACCATTGTATTATACACACATGTCTGTATCCCACATGTGCACAGAGTCTCTCAGCCTTCACCCACTCGACAGGCAGCCAACCCAAGAACGTATTCGCCGCAAGAGAGGCACCCATCCCTTCCCCCTCCCAAAGCCCCTTCTCCTCTGCCTTCGGGGAAGGGGCACCGGCGTGGGGGGTTGCGAAATCGGAGCCCCCGCGCAAGGAAGGGCAAGGCGGGTTTCCAGGGATTCCCCCCCCCCCCATCGCCCAGCGCAGCGCAGGTAACTTCCCTGGCGGCCCCTCCCTTACCTTCTTCACTTTGCCCTCCAGATCCATGTCGGGATCCTCGGCGGAGACCAACGGAGAGCAGCGGAGACGCCCCCGCCCTGCCTGCCTGCCTGCCTTCCTCCGCCGCCCTTCCCGACAGGAGGCGGCGGTCAGAGGGAGGAGAGGCGCTGCTGCTCCCTCCGCGGCTCCCCACGAATCGCTCCACTCAAACTTCCGTCTTCTGCGGCAGCCGCGAGGGGAACAAAGGCAGCCCCGCAGCCAATCCCAGGCCGGCAGCTCAAGTGCCAGACCCAATGGGCGGCCCTCCCCAATTCCTTCGCCCGGCGGCCGCCTCGGCTTTGGCCCGGGAAGGGCGGGGGGGGGGGGGGGGGGCAAGGCTCGGCTGCAGTGGAGGGCGCTGAGGGAGCCCAGGCGGGAGCCCGTGGGACGGCCGGACTCCGAGCGGGGCTTCTCCGCGGGACTTCTGAGGCACTCCACGGAGAAGGTCTTCGCTGAGGCCGCCGCCCAGCTCAGCCAATGGCCGCGGGTGCTTTTTGCCTGGCTTTTCTTCCTCAGGAAAGGCCGAAGGAGAGGTCGTGGTTGGAGACGAGCCGCTGCTGTGGCCCAGGCTGGTTCAATGGCCAACCAACCTGTGTGTAGATCTACACCTCCACACACAAACACACAACCTCCGTATAACCCCCAACGGATTTACCTACCGCATTTCTCCCTCTCTCCCTACCCATTTACCTACCTACCTACCTAGTCTATTTCTCCTTCTCTCCCTCTCCACCTACCTACCTACTGCATTTCTCCCTCTCTCCCTCTACCTACCCATTTACCTACCTACCTTCCTAGTCTATTTCTCCTCCTCTCCCTCTCCACCTACCTACCTACTGCATTTCTCCCTCTCTCCCTTTACCTACCTATTCACCTACCTACCTACCTAGCCTATTTCTCCTTCTCTCCCTCTCCACCTACCTACCTACTGCATTTCTCCCTCTCTCCCTCTCCCTACCCATTTACCTACCTACCTACCTAGTCTATTTCTCCTCCTCTCCTCTCCTTCTCCACCTACCTACCTACTGCATTTCTCCTTCTCTCCCTTTACCTACCTATTCACCTACCTACCTAGTCTATTTCTCCTCCCCCTCTCCAACTACCTACCTACTGCATTTCTCCCTCTCTCCCTCAACCTACCTATATACCTACCTACCTACCTAGTCTATTTCTCCTTCTCCCTCACCACCTACCTACCTACTGCATTTCTCCCTCTCTCCCTCTACCTACACATTTACCTACCTACCTAGTCTATTTCTCCTCCTCTCCCTCTCCACCTACCTACCTACTGCATTTCTCCCTCTCTCCCTTTACCTACCTATTCACCTACCTACCTACCTAGTCTATTTCACTTCTCTCTCTCCAACTACCTAACTACTGCATTTCTCCATCTCTCCCTCTACCTACCTATTTACCTACCTACCTAGTCTATTTCTCCTTCTCTCCCTCTCCACCTATCTAACCTACCTACTGCATTTCTGCCTCTCTCCCTCTACCTACCTATTTACCTACCTACCTACCTAGTCTATTTCTCCCTCTCTCCTCCTCTCCCTCTGCACCTACCTACCTACTGCATTTCTGCCTCTCTCCCTCTACCTACCTATTTACCTACGTACCTAGTCTATTTCTCCTTCTCTCCCTCTCCACCTACCTACCTACCTACCGCATTTCTCCCTCTCTCCCCCTACCTACCTATTTACCTACCTACCTAGTCTATTTCTCCCTCTCTCCTCCTCTCCCTCGGCACCTACCTACCTACTGCATTTCTGCCTCTCTCACTCTACCTACCTATTCACCTATCTACCTACCTAGTCTATTTCTCCTTCTCCCTAACCACCTACCTACCTACTGCATTTCTCACTCTATCCCTCTACCTACCCATTTACCTACCTTCTTACCTACCTAGTCTATTTCTCCTCCTCTCCTTCTCTCCCTCTCCACCTAACTACCTACTGCATTTCTGCCTCTCTCCCTCTCCCTACCTATTCACCTACCTACCTACCTAATCTATTTCTCCTTCTTTCCCTCTCCACCTACCTACCTACTGCATTTCTCCCTCTCTCCCTCTACCTACCTATTTACCTACCTACCTAGCCTATTTCTCCTTCTCTCCCTCTCCACCTACCTACCTACTGCATTTCTCCCTCTCTCCCTCTACCTACCCATTTACCTACCTATCTACCTACCTACCTAGTCTATTTCTCCTCCTCTCCTCCTCTCCCTCTCCACCTACCTACCTACTGCATTTCTCCCTCTCTCACTTTACCTACCTATTCACCTACCTACCTAGTCTATTTCTCCTCTCCCTCTCCAACTACCTACCTACTGCATTTCTCCCTCTCTCCCTCTCCCTACCTATATATCTACCTACCTACCTAGTCTATTTCTCCTTCTCCCTCACCACCTACCTACCTACTGCATTTCTCCCTCTCTCCCTCTACCTACCCATTTACCTACCTACCTAGTCTATTTCTCCTCTCCCTCTCCACCTACCTACCTACTGCATTTCTCCCTCTCTCCCTCTACCTACATATTTACCTACCTACCTAGCCTATTTCTCCTTCTCTCCCTCTCCACCTACCTAACCTACCTACTGCATTTCTGCCTCTCTCCCTCTACCTATCTATTTACCTACCTACCTACCTAGTCTATTTCTCCCTCTCTCCTCCTCTCCCTCTGCACCTACCTACCTACTGCATTTCTGCCTCTCTCCCTCTACCTACCTATTTACCTACGTACCTAGTCTATTTCTCCTTCTCTCCCTCTCCACCTACCTACCTACCTACCGCATTTCTCCCTCTCTCCCCCTACCTACCTATTTACCTACCTACCTAGTCTATTTCATCCTCTCTCCTCCTCTCCCTCTGCACCTACCTACCTACTGCATTTCTGCCTCTCTCCCTCTACCTACCTATTCACCTACCTACCTACCTAGTCTATTTCTCCTTCTGCCTCACCACCTACCTACCTACTGCATTTCTCCCTCTCTCCCTCTACCTACTTATTTACCTACCTACCTACCTAGTCTATTTCTCCCCCTCTCCTTCTCTCCCTCTCCACCTACCTACCTACTGCATTTCTCCCTCTCTCCCTCTACCTACCTATTCACCTACCTACCTACCTAGCCTATTTCTCTTTCTCTCCCTCTCCACCTATCTACCTACTGCATTTCTCTCTCTCTCCCTCTACCTACCCATTTACCTACCTACCTACCTAGTCTATTTCTCCCCCTCCTTCTCTCCCTCTCCACCTACCTACCTACTGCATTTCTCCCTCTCTCCCTTTACCTACCTATTCACCTACCTACCTAGTCTATTTCTCCTCTCCCTCTCCAACTACCTACCTACTGCATATCTCCCTCTTTCCCTCTACCTACCTATTTACCTACCTACCTAGTCTATTTCTCCTCCTCTCCTCCTCTCCCTCTCCACCTACCTACCTACTACATTTCTGCCTCGCTCCCTCTACCTACCTATTCACCTACCTACCTACCTAGTCTATTTCTCCTTCTCTCCCTCTCCACCTACCTACTTACTGCATTTCTCCCTCTCTCCCTTTACCTACCTATTCACCTACCTACCTACCTAGTCTATTTCTCCTCTCCCTCTCCAACTACCTACCTACTGCATTTCTCCCTCTCTCCCTCTACCTACCCATTTACCTACCTATCTACCTACCTACCTAGTCTATTTCTCCTCCTCTCCTCCTCTCCCTCTCCACCTACCTACCTACTGCATTTCTGCCTTGCTCCCCCTACCTACCTATTCACCTACCTACCTACCTAGTCTATTTCTCCTTCTCTCCCTCTCCACCTACCTACCTACCTACTGCATTTCTCCCTCTTTCCCTCTACCTACCTATTTACCTACCTACCTAGTCTATTTCTCCTTCTCTCCCTCTCCACCTACCTAACCTACCTACTGCATTTCTGCCTCTCTCCCTCTACCTACCTATTTACCTACGTACCTAGTCTATTTCTCCTTCTCTCCCTCTCCACCTACCTACCTACCTACCGGATTTCTCCCTCTCTCCCCCTACCTACCTATTTACCTACCTACCTAGTCTATTTCTCCCTCTCTCCTCCTCTCCCTCTGCACCTACCTACCTACTGCATTTCTGCCTCTCTCCCTCTGCCTACCTATTCACCTACCTACCTACCTAGTCTATTTCTCCTTCTCCCTCACCACCTACCTACCTACTGCATTTCTCCCTCTTTCCCTCTACCTACCCATTTACCTACCTACTTACCTACCTAGTCTATTTCTCCTCCTCTCCTTCTATCCCTCTCCACCTACCTACCTACTGCATTTCTGCCTCTCTCCCTCTACCTACCTATTCACCTACCTACCTACCTCGTCTATTTCTCCTTTCCCTCTCCACCTACCTACCTACCTACCTACTGCATTTCTCCCTCTCTCCCTCTACCTACCTATTTACCTACCTACCTAGTCTATTTCTCCTTCTCTCCCTCTCCACCTACCTACCTACCTACTGCATTTCTCCCTCTCTCCCTCTACCTACCTATTCACCTACCTACCTACCTAGTCTATTTCTCCTTCTCTCCCTCTCCACCTACCTACCTACCTACTGCATTTCTCCCTCTCTCTCTACCTATTTACCTACCTACCAACCAACCTACCTACCTAGTCTATTTCTCCCTCTCTCCTTCTCTCCCTCTCCACCTACCTACCTACCTACTGCATTTCTCCCTCTCTCCCTCTACCTACCTATTTACCTACCTACCTACCTACCTAGTCTATTTCTCCCTCTCCACCTACCTACCTACCTACCTACCTACTGCATTTCTCCCTCTCTCCCTCTCCCTACCTATTTACCTACCCACCTACCTACCTAGTCTATTTCTCCCTCTCTCCTCTCGCTCTCCACCTACCTACCTACCTACCTACCTACCTACCTATTGCATTTCTCCCTCTCTCTATCCCTCTACCTACCTACTTACTGCATTTCTCCCTCTCTCTATCCCTCTACCTACCTACCTACTGCATTTCTCCCTCTCTCTATCCCTCTAGCTACCTACCTACCTACTGCATTTCTCCCTCTCCCTCTCTCTACCCCTCTACCTACCTGCCTACCTACTGCATTTCTCCCTCCCTCTCTCTCTATCCCTCTACCTACCTACCTACTGCATTTCTCCCTCTCTCTATCCCTCTTCCTACCTCCCTACTGTATTTCTCTCTCTCTCTATCCCTCTACCTACCTACCCACCTACTGCATTTCTCCCTCTCTCTATCCCTCTACCTACCCACTTACCTACCTACCTACTGTATTTCTCCCTCTCTCTCTATCCCTCTACCTACCTACCTACTGCATTTCTCCCTCTCTATATCCCTCTACCTACCTATCTACCTACCTACCTACCTACCACCTACCTACCTACGGTATTTCTCCCTTTACCTACCTATCTACCTACTGTATTTCTCCCTTTACCTACCTACGTACTCCCTTTCCCCCTCTTCCTACCTACCTACCTACCTACCTACTGTATTTCTCCCTTTACCTACCTACCTACCTATTGTATTTCTCCTTGAATCTTATGGACAGAGTATTTTATGTCATAAAGTATGACATAATACCTGTGGCCCCATGCTCTCTCTGTATCCATCTACCTACCTTTTAAACAATTTTTTATATTTCCATTGCGTGTACCTGGCACAGGTGTGACATCTACACAATCTCTATATATCATTGGTGCCGTACTTGAAAGGAATGTTGTGTGAAAATTTGGAAGCGATCGGTGGAGTACTTTCGGAAATAAGTGGTTTTGAACAAACGGTACATTTTTATTTATATAGATAGAAGATTGGATGGAGTGGCTGGCTGCTCTTAACAAGATTCTCCTTTCTTTAAAAAAAAAACACTTACTTCGCTGCGTTTGGGTAATTAAGGAATCTTTCTGGCCTCTCTCCTGAGTTTTGGACTTGGCTAGATGGCATTGCTTGCCAGATCTGCAAAAGCTAAGCAAGCATGGCGATACACCGTGAGTAGAGTAGTAGAGTTCTAAAGGCGGTAGAAAATGAAAAATATTAAAAGAAGGCAATGGAAGAAATGTATGGATATACTGTACATATGGACTCATCAGGAGTTGAGCTCTGTCGAAGGAGAGGCCTGCCTTCTCATTTTATATCCTATGCTTTTGTTAATTGACTTCTTTCATATGATTGAGTTTATGTTCAAAAGTAAAACAAAGTAGAGCAAAGTGCAAAGCTGAGGCTGGAACTTAGCCTGGAGTTCTTCCAGCTCCTAAGGCGTTTATGGCTCAGCAGCTTTTGCAAAGCCGATAGAATGACTCATCCGAGTTTGTTTTAAGTGTGATTTAATCAGTCACGGTGTGGCTCATACCTAATACTAAGCCCTTGTTTACAAAACACGGGATGGATTCATGTACTGGACCACATTAAATCAAAACCAAGTAAAAGTCTGGCGTGTTCTGTGAAGCCAGAATATTTAGGGAAAAAACTTTTTTTATTGAAAAAGTTTTATACAAACAGGTTTTTCCCCCTTCCCCCCCTAACATATAATATAAATCACATCCAAATACTGTACCCCCTCCCCCCCATCCTAAGATAAATTTCTCATTCAAATACTGTACCCCCCTCTCCTCCCAACAGTCATAATATAAATTTCTCTTAAAGTAACAATATCCCATTAACCCCATCTTCTAAATTAATTAAACATATATAAATCATAATATAAATTTCTCTTAAAGTAACAATATCCCATTAACCCCATCTTCTACATTAATTATACATATAAATCTCCCCACCCTCCACCCTAACCCTCCCCCACCTCCCGTTCCAACCCACCCCCCTGACTTCCACTATACATCACTCTAGTAATTCCAAACAACCCATATATTATTTACTCTGTTCACATTGTATCCCTTGCTTATCACCCTGTCAATCTAAACATTCTTACCTAAAGGCTACATAATACTTCCTAGTCTGGTATTTATTCTGTATATAATCAATCCATTTTGCCCATTCCTGTGTATAATTCTCCTGTTTCTGATCTTTTAAGAAAGCTGAAATTTTTGCCATTTCCGCAAACCCCGCCACTTTCTGAATCCATTGATCAATTGTCGGTAAAAAATCTTTTTTCCAGTGCTGAGCAATCAACAACCTAGCTGCTGTAACCATATACAAAAGCAATTTCATTTCCCCCTTTGAAAAATCCTTAATTATACCCAGTAAAAACATTTGCAGAGTAAATTGTAGCCTTTTCTTCAATACATTTTGCATAACCCACCATATTTTTATCCAAAAAGCTTTAACCTTAGTACAGGTCCACCATACATGAAAAAATGTAGCATCTAAACACCCACACCTCCAACATTTTGGTTGAATATTAGGATACATACATGATAATTTCTTAGGATCCAAATACCATCTATAAAACATTTTATAAAAATTTTCCCTTAAATTTTGTGACTGTGTAAATTTAACATTCTGAACCCATATTTTTCCCCACGTATCCAACATAACCGATTCATCAAAATTCTGAGCCCATTTAATCATACAATCCTTCACCAATTCGCTTTCTGAGTCTCTTTCTAACAATACATTATATATTCTTTTAACATGTTTTGGGCCAGTCTCTTTTATCTGCTTAATCAGTTCCACTTCTTTATCCATGAAACCAACTCTTTGGTCTTCTTTCCATCTCATCTGTAACTGTTTATAATGTAACCAATTTAAAATAATTCC
The DNA here is from genome assembly GCA_039707465.1 of Rhabdophis nuchalis. Lineage (NCBI taxonomy): Eukaryota > Metazoa > Chordata > Lepidosauria > Squamata > Natricidae > Rhabdophis > Rhabdophis nuchalis. The sequence goes on from CM077656.1 coordinate 2,832,473, forward strand.
TTCTTCCAACAGTTTTTCCAAAGTTTTCAGCTGCCATCTACCCCCATCAGCAAAAAGCACATCTTTATATAAACACCCCCCGAGTGACTTAGTGTTTGTAATCCACATGGTGTCCGCAAGATCCAACCAAAGTGGTATCTTATAATCCCAATTAGGCCGGTGCTTCTTCCATATTCTCATCAGGGCATTCCGGAGAACATGATTATTGAACACTTTGTCCACCCTATCCTCATAAAAAAGATATGCATGCCATCCCAAAACAAGGTCGTGACCTTCTATATTTAGCAATTCAGTTTTTGTTTTCCCAAACCATTCTGCTACGTGCGTCAATACCACTGCTTCATAATACAATCGAAGGTTTGGGAGTCTGAGGCCACCTCTTTCACGAGTATCTTGCATAATCTTCATCTTTACTCTCGGTTTTTTCTCCTTCCAAACAAATTTATTTAATGTTGCTTGCCAATCTAACAAAATTTTATCTGATTTGAGCACCGGTATCATCTGAAATAAAAAAATAAATCTAGGTAGAATGTTCATTTTAATTGCTGAAATTCTTCCAAGCAAAGATAGTTGTAACTTTTTCCATGCTTGTAGGTCTTTCTGTATCTTTTGCCACAACACTTCATAATTATTTTGAAAGAGTTTTGTATTTGAGTCTGCAATTTGTATACCTAGATATTTGACCTTGGAAACTATTTCAAAACCTGCCAAACTTGCAAGTCTCTTTCTTTGAGTCTCTATCATGTTTTTAACAATCATTTTCGTTTTATTTTGATTTAGTCTAAACCCAGACACCATGCCAAATTCTGCTATAATATTTTTCATCTGGATTATTGAATTCAAAGGATGTGAAAGGGTAACAACCAGATCATCGGCAAATGCTCTAGTTCTGTATTCCTTTTGCCTAATAACTATGCCATTTAAGGAGTTTGAGTTCCGAATTGTATTCAACAAGACTTCTAAAGTTAAAATAAATAACAATGGAGATAATGGGCAACCTTGTCTTGTACCTTTTTGTATCTCGAAAGTCGTGGATAAATTTCCATTAATAATAAGCTGTGCATTTTGTTGCTGGTATATTGCTCCAATCGCCTGTCGAAATCGTAGTCCCATATCCATCTTTTCCAAAGTCTTAGTTAGAAAGTTCCAGTTCACTCGATCGAAGGCCTTCTCCGCATCCAAGAAAACCAGCACTGCAGAGATCTGCTTATTCTTATCAAGATAGTCAATTAAATCTATGAGTTGCCTTACATTCTCCTTCATATGTCTACCTTCAATAAATCCTGCTTGATCATGATGAATAACCTCTTGGATAACTGGCATCAATCTGTTGGCTAGTACTTTAGCAAATATTTTATAATCTGTATTCAAAAGAGATATCGGTCTGTAATCCTCTGGTTTCTTAGGGCCATCTTTGTCTTTGGGTATCAGCGATATAAAAGCTGCTTTCCATGAGGAGGGTATTTTACCTCCTTGCTGTATATTGCAAAATAATTCTGTAAGATGTTCAATCATCTCCAATTGTAAAGTTTTATAATAAATTGCAGTCAAACCATCAGTCCCTGGAGCCTTGGCTAATTTAAGTTGGTTTATAACTAGAGTAATCTCATCAGCAGTTATCAAACGTTCCAAATTTGCCTTTTGAAGCACGGATATTTTAGTAACCCTTTTTCCTTCCAGGTAATCATCTGCTAGCTTATTCTGTATATTGTCCTGTGCATATAACTTAGCATAATAGTCCACAAATGATTTTTTAATCAAATCTTGTTGATATACCGTTTTTCCTCCATACTCAATTCTATCAATAATTCTATTATTCGTGTTCTTTCTCAAGGTATAAGCCAACCACCTACCAGGTTTATTAGCATTAGCAAAGGTATTATGTTTGGCAAATTGTAAGTTAGTTGCTGTTTGTTCTGATATAAGCATTTGAAATTGATCTTTCAACAGCTTTATCGCCATCTGGAGTGACCCGTCTTTGGGAGTTGCTATAAGTAGCTGTTCCTTCTTTTTTATTTCTTCTTCCAATTCTATTCCCTTTTTTCTGTCTGCTTTGTTTATGTTTGAAATTCATGTGTATCAGGACCCCACGCATATAAGCTTTACTTGCATCCCAAACTATTTCAATAGGGGTACCCTTATTCAAATTAAAGCTAAAAAATTCCTTCATATAGTTTTTAAGTTCATCAACATTTTTTTCATATCTAAATAAATTTTCATTTAGTCTCCATGACTTTCTTGACCTCTTCCCTAATTCAATCTCTAACCACACCGGGTTATGATCTGTTAAAGTCCTGGAAAATATCTTTGTTTTCTTAGCTTTAGGAAGTAAATCAGATGTTAACAAAAAGAAATCAATCCTTGAGAAAGATTTATGTCTATCTGAATAAAAAGTATAATCCAACTCATTTGGGTTATGTATTCTCCAAATATCTTTTAATTCCAAGTCCTCTTGTACATCAAAAAAAGCCTGTGGTAGTTTGATAGTAGATTTGGTCATCGTTCTCTTGTCTATCCTTGGAAAAATCACACCATTCCAAACTCCCATAATTAAAATGCTCTTAAAATTCCAATCCAAAATTTTTGAATGGAGTGTCTTATAAAAACTTTCTTGTTGCTGATTTGGTGCATATATTCCTACCACCAAAATAGGACCATAATCTGTATCGAGTTCAATTGCTATATATCTGCCACAATCATCCTATAATTTTAGCTGAAAATCTTTTATTTATATATATCACCACTCCATTTTTCTTTTCCAAATTAGAGGCTGCAAAATGTGTTCCCAATCTTGAATTCACTAAGTCCTTCTGATCTTGCAGCCTAATATGAGTTTCTTGAAGGCAGACAACATCATTATTAAATTGCTTCAAATAGTGAAATATTTTTTCTCCTTTTTTGTGGAGAATTCAATCCATTCACATTCCAGGATAAAAGTTTAACCATCTTTTGGCCTAATCTGAAGCGTTGAGAGCATTTGCTGAAGTTCTTTCTCCACGAGACTAAACTTTGGTCCTGCTCCTCCCATGACTTCAACTTGCATCTTGCCTTTATCTTTTTTGGCACATTGTACTTGGGGCTTCCCCTGCTTCTGAGATTCTTGAATTTGTCTGGTAGTAGATCTAGTAACACGTTGCTCCACTGGCTTAAGTAATGAGTAATAAGTAATAAGAGTCTTGGACGGTTCCTCCAAAAAAGAACTTAAAGGAGATCCAGAAGGATCCACTAGGGATCCACCTACAGCACCCTGAGCTTCCTTCTCTTTTTGCATCTGCTTTATTTGTTCTTCTGTCTCTTTCTCAAACAACCTCTGCTCTAAGATATCCAAATCTGTTGGTGTGGATGTACGTGGAGGCGTAGCACTTGCCTTCATTATTTTATAATAAAATTCTCTTGCCTTATCTAAGGTGTTCAAACGATACCTCACACCTTCATATCTCAGTATAACACCCATTGGAGCATCCCACCTATACTGTATCCGTCTTTTCTTCAACTCCACTACCAAAAATCCAAAATCGCTTCTAAGCTTTAACATCGCTGGTGGTAACTCCTTGAAAACACCAATCAGGTTTCCGTCTATTTGAAGAGAAGAGTAAAAAGACTTCTGCAAGATATCATTTCTAAGGTTTCTCTCAGTAAAATATACCACAACATCTCTTGGTAATTGCCTTTGTAAAGCTGCACGTGAGTTTGCTCTATAAATTTTATCAATCTTAAGAAAAATCTCATCAGGATCATCCAGTTTAAGTAATGTAGCCAAAGCATCAGCACAAACTCTTTTTATGTCTTCTCTATGATTTTCTCTTATACCCCTCAGTCTGATGGCATATTCCATAGATCTAAATTGCATCATAATTATTTCATTATCCATCCTTTGCATTCTCCCCTCAACTTCCACAAATTTCAAATCAGTTTCCTTCGCTTTAACTTCCAATTCCGAAGCCAGTTGTTCAACTTTTTTATCAACCTTAATTACAACTTCAGACAGAACCTTAGCCATTGATTGTATATTTTTATCAAGCTGATCATATTTATCCTGAACCATTCCTTTGAGTTCTTTACTTTCATTAGCTATAAAATTCTTCAAATCCTTAAAATCCTGGAGAGTTATTGCGCCAGCCTGTTCTGTTGCCATGCTTTAAAACAAATTTTTCTCCGACTTTCTAAGAGAATACTTTTCAGAATATCAGAATAAGTCAATAAATCAAATTGTGTATTCGCTAGCTTTGTAGTTGTTCTGCTCTCCCTTTCCGCCTTTAACTGTCAGGCAGGGTTAGATACAGACTGGAATACACAAATCAGTTAACTTTCGTTTCCTTTCAGCTTTCAACTGCAAATTAACGCCATTTTAAATCCTTTGTTCTAAATCCTTTGTTCTAAACCCATGCCGTTCAGGTTCAGCGCTGCTATTATTTAAAAGAGTTCAAACTTTAAACTTTAAATAGTTGCGATTATTTTTCTTGGGTTGCTTGGAATGTATTTTAGAAGTTGTGTACGGCGTCTTGCTCCGCTAAATCCTTAGCGGAGGATCCCAGAGTCCGGAGCATATAGCAGCTGAAAAAGGGGAGCTCTCCTTGCCCGCACCCCAGAGGCTGTAAAACCTTCCGGGGTGTTTCGCAAGGGGCTCTACCCGACAGCGCTAGCTCTCTCCTAAAATCCTGAGGAGTTTGGAGTGTCCAAGGCGTTTTTGATCTTTAAAAAAACGCCTCTACAGGCTACTGGTTCGGCAAGCTCAGAAAAGCCTGCCCGCGGCGTCCGTAGCGCAACCCGGAAGCCAGGAAAAAATCTTCATGTGTAACACTACACGATCTGTTCCTTCCAATCAGCCATTGTCCAGAGGAGGAGAAATTTTGTTACTACCGAGGATATGGACAAGTTGTCAAAGAGACTTAAGGCTACCACATGTTTATTGGACCCGTGTCCCTCCTGGCTTGTACTGGCATCCTGGGAGACGACACGAGGCTGGCTCCAGGGCATTGTCAACGCATCTTTGAGTGAGGAGTCCTTGCCTGCCGTCTTGAAAGAGGCGGTAGTAAGGCCCCTCCTCAAGAAGCCGTCCCTGGATCCAGCATTATTAGAGAACTATTGTCCGGTCTCCAACCTTCACTTTTTAGTGAAGGTTGTAGAGAGTGTGGTGGCCCAACAGTTTCCGCGACACTTGGAGGAAGTTGATTATCTAGACCCGCGCCAGTCTGGCTTCCGACCCGGTCACAGCACCGAGACGGCATTGGTCGCGTTGGTTGATGATCTCTGGAGGACGTGGGATAGAGGATTTTCCTCTATCCTAGTCCTATTAGACCTCTCATCGGCTTTTGATACCATCGACCATGGCATCCTATTGCGCCGACTGGGGGGGTTGGGGCTGGGAGGCACCGTTCTGCGGTGGTTCTCGTCCTACCTCTCTGGTTGGTCGCAATATGTGTTGGCAGGGGAGCAGAGGTCGGCCTCGACAGTGGCGTAGCGTGGGTTGTCAGCACCCGGGGCAAGGCAAGTAATTTGCGCCCCCTGGTGGAGCGCGGCGGGACGACCCGGACGGGGCCCCGGGTGGCCGGGAAGCGGGTAGGCGCCTTGGTCATGGTGGTGAACCGGGTACTGATCTGGTTGGGTGTTTGAGAAGCGGCGGCAGCGGCGGCGGCATCTGTGCCGGGCGAGGCGGTGAGCTCCCCGCTCTTGGGCGGCGTGGTGGGCTGCTTGGAAAGGAAGAAGGGGTCCTGCTCGATGCCTTTGGAATCCATGAGCTCGGTGGGCAGGTACTCTTGCACGGACCCCACACGATCCACTTGAGCAGCATCAGGCTGAGCCCCAGGCCCACGAAGCCGATGAAGAGGGGCACGACGCAGAGCCACGTCTGCTGTCGGTTCCACACTAGGCAGTTGCCGCAGCGCACCTCCCACCCCGCTGTCTCGGGCCCTCCGTCGCCCGCCGCAGGGCCCCTGCCCGCCACCGCCCCCTCCTCGGCAGCGGCTGCGGCACCCGGCGGCGAGGCGACCCCTTCGCTCATCCCTCTCGGCGCCTTTCTAGCCCTCCCCCGGGGGGAAGCAGCGGCATCGAGGACGGGGAGGGCGCAGCATGCGGAGCGGCGGGGAAGCGAGAAACGGGAAGGGGGGAGAGGAGGGGTGCAGGAAGATCCGACGGCGCCCCCCCAGATGTTGCGCCCGGTGCAGCCGGCCCCCCCTGCACCTCCCACGCTACGCCTCTGGGCCTCGAGACCCCTCGTATGTGGGGTGCCTCAGGGGTCGGTCCTCTCGCCCCTCCTATTCAACACATATATGAAGCCGCTGGGCGAGATCATCCGTGATTTTGGGGTGGGATATCATCTGTATGCTGATGATACTCAGCTGTACATATCCACCCCAGACCACCCCAACGATGCCGCCGAGGTGATGTCCCGGTGTTTGGAGGCCGTACGGATCTGGATGGGTAGTAACAAACTCAGGCTCAACCCGTCCAAGACTGAGTGGCTGTGGCTTCCGGCACCCCGGTTCAGCCAGATTATTCCAACTCTGGCCATTGGGGGCGAAACACCAGCCCCCGTGGAGAGGGCGTGCAATTTGGGTGTCCTCCTGGATTCCTGGCTGTCCATGGAGGACCATGTGGCGGCCGTGGCCAGGGGGGCATTCCATCAGGTACGTCTGATGTGCCAATTGCACCCCTTACTGGACCGGGATGCCCTGCGCACAGTCACTCAGGCCCTCGTGACGTCTCGACTCGACTACTGTAATGCTCTCTACATGGGGCTTCCCTTGAGGTGCACTCGAAAGCTACAGTTAGTCCAGAATGCAGCCGCGCGGGTGATTACGGGAGCCCCTAGATGCTCCCATATAACACCGATCCTGCACGAGCTGCACTGGCTTCCTGTGGTCTTTCGGGTGCGCTTCAAGGTTTTGACGACCATCTTTAAAATGCTCCATGGCTTGGGACCTAGTTATATGCGAGACCGTCTCCTGCCCCATACATCCCTAAGACTGATACGCTCCCACAGAGAGGGCCTTCTCAGGGTGCCGTCGGCCGGACAATGCCGACTGGCGACACCCAGGGGGAGAGCCTTCTCTGTGGCGGGCCCAGCCCTTTGGAACGACTTACCCCCTGAACTTCGCACCATCTCCGACCTCCGCGTCTTCCGCAAATGTTTAAAGACACACTTGTTCCATCTAGCCGGCCTAGCGTAACCCCAAAATGACTCTTAGATAGTTTTAAATTTCGGGAATTTTAATTTGGTTTTAGCACAGGGTTTTTATCGAATAACTTTTTAAATTTTTTTATGTATTTTGTATGTATTTTAGTATTCCTGTGCGCCGCCCTGGGTCCGTTTGGAGAAGGGCGGGGTATAAATTTAATAAAATAAAATTTAATAAAATAAAAATAAATAAATAAATGACTCCTTCAACTTGGAGAATAATGAAGAAGCACAGTGGAACTATTGCACATAAGAGAAGGTGGACATGGAGCACAATTAGGTACAGGAAATTATTTTGTGCAAAAGCAGAGAATATTCTGAAGGGGTTTGGATGAGCGAAGATCTCATGCAGGGCTGAATGTTTTTTTTAAGTTTATTTGCCTGTGAAGGATGCCAAGGAAAGGGTGATCAGGATTCACGATGGAAATTTTATCCCCTCTTTTGATAATTTTGGTAGCTATTGAGATACGTGTGTTAATTGAGATACGTGTGTTGCAGCATTCCTTTTACGAACAGGTAGTGAAGCTACAGTAAGTTGATTTCACCCCTGCAGGATGCCCTGGACGTAAGTATTGTCTTTAGACCTATTTAGGCTTAGAACCAATGGTGGGATTCAATGCAAGAGAGGTTTTTTCTTCTCTCTCCCTTCAGTTAAGAGCTTCAGGCAGACAGCCAAGAACCACTTAACAGCAAATACTTAGTTGTGATAACAAAACCGCAGGAATGTAGCCGAGACATGCCTTGAATAAACAATAGAAACTGACAGGATTAGGGCAGGGAAACACCCAGGAAACCCATCAATGACCCATCTAGGGATGGAAGTAACCTCTTCCCTTTGGGTAGAAGGATTACAAACATTTTCATTATAAAGTAACACTTCTATGATCAGCTAAGACCTTTTATGGTTGCTGCAGTGTTGGTTACTTCTTGTTACCTTCCAAGAGGAAAAAGATAAAGGGTGGGGCAGTGATGCAGCTTGGTCATACAGGCCCTTCATTTCATGCATGTGTGGTCCAGCCAGCTGTATTGCTTCTGCTGTGAAGCACCCAACTTAGAACATAGAGAACATAGAATAATAGAGTTGGAAGGGGCCTCAGAGGGTTTCTAGTCCAAGTCCCTGCTTGAGCAGGAGCCCCTTTATTCATTTCAGACAAATAGTTCTCCCATCTCTGTTTGAAAGTCCCTAGTGATGGAGCCCCCACAACTTCTGAAGGCAAGCTATTCCATTGGTTGATTGACCTTACCCTTAGGAAATTTCTCCTTAGTCTTAGGCTGCTTCTCTCTTTCATTAGTTTCCATCCATCTTGTTGTGCCTTTTGGTGCTTTGGAAAATAGGTTGACCCCCCTCATTTTGTAGGAGCCCCTCAAATATTGGAACACTGCTATTTCATTGTGCTATTTCATTGTGAGTTGTGAGCACTATTTTATTGTGAGTTGGGGAGATGTTTGGCAAAATTGATTAAACAGGGAAAAAAAGCATGGTTGAATTTGCTTTTTAAATCCTGTCAACACTTCTCCAGATAAAAAGTGAAAGATGATTAAAAAGATCACCAGTATTATAGAGCTGGGACAATTGTCAATATGTCTGTTTATTGATATTGACTTATTGGTGGAAAACTAAGTTTTAAGGAATTCTCTTTCTCTCCTTGATTTTACTTGGGTTACAACTGTGGCCTTGGTTAGGTCAAATTTGGGTCCTGAATCTTAGTGGATGGGCATGAAAGATAGTGGGTCATATCATTTGATAGCCAGGAAATATTTGTGCAGCCTGGCTGAAAGTGTTCTTCCTGTTTGGCCAACATGGTTCTTTTCACAGTTGTTGCGCTGGATTCAATATATGATGCCTGATCTTTGGTTTCTTTCTGTCTGCCCTTTTGGTTTTAACAGGGCTCATCTGTCAAAAGGGTGGTTTGTGGGCTACTGCGAGATCATGTTGACATAGTAATCTTGTCCTTTCTGAAACATTGTGTACATAGGAAATTGTGATTTGACTGGTCATTGTTCTTGTTGTAGTTGCTTTGAGTGTTTTGTATTGTTTGTGCATAAACCTTGTTGGACGAAGTTTTGTGGGTATCCATTTCTCTGGAAAACTTTGTATAAGTGTTTTTGTTCTGCTGTTCTGGCCTCCATGGTGTTACAATAGGATTCCGCTCTTCCAAACCGTGCTCTGATGCAGCTTTGTTTGTGGTATTTTGGGTGGTTGCTGTGAAAGTTGAGGATTAGATTTGTATGCGTTGCTTTCCTGTACACAGATGATAGGAGTTGCCCATTCGTGGTTCTGGTTACAAGGACATGAAGAAATGCAGTTAGTTGTCATTCTCCGTTTCTATTGTAAATCAGATATCCGCGAAGATGTTGTTGATCCTCTGGTAGGTTTGATTGACCTGATTGCCCTTGATTATCATAAAAGTTTCATCAATGTAATGTACCCAGCGTTTGGGAATTTATTCATGGAAGAACAATTTCCTCAATCTTTGGCATGAGAATGTCTGTGACTAGGCCCAGTATAAGAGATCCCATTGGTGATCCCTTCAGTTGTTCATAGATCTCTCCATCAAATCTGAAATAAGTGGTTAAGCATAATTGGCGGCGTTCGCATGTGCTTTCTGTTGTTAGTGGTCCTTTTGGTAGCTGTGCATTGTCCAAGTAGTTCTTTAATGAGGTCGATTGCTAGTTTCAGATCTACAGATGTGAATAATGTGGTAACGTCAAATAATATCATTGTTTCATCTTCGTCAATATGTAGTTGTTTGGGCTTGTCCAGGAATTGCATGGCATTGTTTATGGAATATTGGGAATCACCAGGGTGGATTTGATTTAAATCAAGTTGATTTAAATCATGATTTAAATCACTAGTAAAAAAGCTTGATTTAAATCATAGTTTTCTACATAAAGACTAATTCTTGCTGGTATAACTTATAATATGCAAGTAGATGCAGATTTTTAGAATAACAACTTTTCATATTAGTTTTTTTATCCCCAGTTTAATAGGTTAATCATTCATATTAGGACAACTTTTCTGTTGTACTTAGGAAGGAGAAAAAATAATCATTACCTTAATAATAACAATTTAAATAGATTTATTCAACTGAAACAATAACATTACAGCATATGTTATTTGCTTAAACAAACATCCATGTTTGTTAACTAATTTGGCTAAACAATATATATATATATATATATATATATATATATATATATATTAAGAAACTTAGACTGTCAGCCCAGCCTACACATGAAAAACTTAAATACTGTCCTGTGGCTCACTCGTCATCTTCATCTTCTTCTTTGTTCATAATCTGGAAAAGAAAAACAAGCTTTCCTGCTTTATTGGGACCCAAACGATTTCTCAATTTAGAATGAATGAGTCCAAAGGAAGAGAATATTCTTTCAACGCCTGCAGAAGACGCTACTGCTGTTAAAAGTGAAATCATTACTTGAACAGTCTCTAAATCCAAGTGCTTAACTGACTTCCACCAGTTCACTGGTGTGACTTTCTTTAAAATATCTTCAGCAAACATATATTTCTTGAATGGTTCCCCCTTAGCTTTGAAGTTTATTGTAGTTGGCATTACCCATGGATACCCATGTCATAGCTAACTCCACTTCCTCAGCACTTAAGTTTTGATCCTGATACTGGATATTGACAATATTTGCCAAAAAATGAGCTGGAGACAGTCCTTGTCCCATTCATGTTTTTGTAAGCTTGTAATTTAATTCTGTCCATGTGTAGTTCTGTTTTTAAGTGTTCACTTAGTTCCTTCCAAATTTCAACAGCATCAGCAATAAAACAGCTATTTTTCTGTATTTTGTTTAAAGTTTCAGAGATGGGTTTCAGGATGCTCAGCATATGTTCAACATTTCTCTTAAGCCCAATGTTGAGGATTTTGGCCGTGACAGTGCCATCTATTTTATCTTGATTTTCTTCACAAACTGTCATCAGAATAGGCCAGTTCTTGATATACTGCTCAAAACAGTCCACCACAGAGTTCCATCTAATATCTTGTGGGAGCGTTAGCTTGGTTCTACCCATCCTTTTCAGAACTGCTGCAGCAAAATGATTTTTACGGAAGTATTTAGCAATTTCAACAACATTAGTCTTTATTTCTGGAACACTTAAATCTTTGGCTAAGAGGTTTGTAGAAGTTAGGATTAAGGTCTTTTTTTCAACTCTGTTCATGTTATAACATTTTTGCTGTGAAGAAGAGGCACGTGATCTCTGCTGAGTCAAATTCAGTTTTGAGAACTGCAAAAGTAAACCAAGCATTTGTGGTAACACTAATCTACGCATGCGCGAAGATGGTGGCGCGCCTGTGAGCGCGATGCGGATCGCGGGGGCCTTTTGGGCCAAAAAGGACATTGCCTGGCCCAATTTTACTTACTCCGCAGGGGTCCTTGTGGCCTCGCGGTGGCTTGTCGGCGGGCGGCATAGGTGACTATGGAGAGACGTCGGGCTGGGACGCTGAGGACGCTGAGGGCCTGGAAGGCTGGATAGGCCGGGAGGCGCCGAGCGGAGACGCTGAGCAGAGTGGAGAGGAGCGGAGCGGAGTCGCCGGCGCCAAAGGGCTGAGACCAGCAGAGGCCGGTGCCGGAAGAGGTGAGAGACGCTGACAGGAGGCCGGAGGTATCGGAGGCCCCCATTGAGGGGTCTCGGGGCCGGAAACATCCAATCGAAACATCGATTGAGCGTCAGAAGCCAGAACCATCGGAGGCCTCCGTCGGGCGGCCTGTGAGAGTGGAGACATCGGGGGCCCCAGACCAGCAGACCAGCAGACCAGCGGGCCCAGCGAGGGGCAGCCAGGAGACCTGGACTATGGGCCATACCAGCTAGGCCATTGAGGTGATGGGAATGAGGACGGGAGAGGACAGGAGAGGCCATTGGGAGAGAGCTATCTGGTCCGCCAGACTTCGAATTTTTGGTTTCATCAGGCCCGAATGTTGACTTTAGATCGAACATTGACTATGTGGCGTCCATCTGGCCACACTGGCATACCATCTACCGGATAATTGTCTGTACAATTCCATCAGCTCGGAGGAGGATATTCCATCGGCTAGAACATTCCCCCCACCAGTTTTGGACCCTTATCTCCATTTTTATCATCCCCACCCACCCTAATCCCATCCCCCCTCTCCTATTTTATATAACATCTTAGTTTAGTATAACATATCTTATTTTTGTATAACATCTTTTAATATTAGCACCCATGACTATTTATATTTATATTTTTAACATCTATATATCTATTTATATTTTGACATCTATTTATACTGTATAATTAGGCAAGTCTTGCTGGATAACATCTGATAATGGCCGATATGGCCCCCTGAAATCGATTATTTCCGCAATGTACTCTAGGGCAGACCTCATCGCTCTGCGGGAGTCCCCCCTCTCGCAGGGCTGGCCCTCTATGTTATCGAGGGCCCACTTCAAGGAGGGACTGATTAGTCAAGAGAAGTGGGCAAAACGCAGATTGAGGGTTTTTTTAACAAATTATTTAATTCGGCTTTTAGGGGGTTCCAGGGAGGTGGGAGGGATTAGGCAACATACGGTGAGGAATATGGACAGGCCAGCTGGCGGAGATGGGAAGGGAGCGAGTGGGTCCTATATGGGGGGGGGGGGAATACAGGTTGATTCTAAAGAGGGCCTTTCAATCAGAACAGTCGTAGGGAGGGGTAGGGGCGATGGGAGACAGGAACATGGCCATTGGAAGGAGGCACGTGACCGCTGGCTACAGGCGGTACCGCGCCCCAGTCTCCTGTTCTCCCCCCGCAATCTAGGTGGTCAGGGTTCACAGAGCCAGGGCCCTAGGCTGATGTTATGTAATGCCAGGTCTGTGGTTAACAAAGCCCCCCTCATTAACGACTTGTTGTCAGAGGGGGACCTGGACCTGGTGGGAATCACGGAGACCTGGTTGGGCCATGGGGGGGGGGTGTCAGCCTCCGCTTAACTGCCTGCTTCGGCTGCCATGGAAACGGGGAGGATGGGGGTGTGATCATTATGTGTGCTGGAAGAAGATGGAGCTAGGGGGTGATATTGCCAGGCCCAACGGTATAGCATTCCATTCTGATGACCGCTGTGGACGTGTTGCCCATCTGACATCGTGCCTGACATTACATTGGACATTACTGTGGGGTCATGGGTTGTTGGGGTTGGCTTATGCTTTGATATGTACGTTTCGCGCCTAAAGTAATCACTCCTTGCTTAACTTTCGCTGCTGTCATTTCTTATTCAGTAAAAGTAACCTTAATCATTTGAAATGTGCTTAAGTATGGTTCTTTCTTGGATAATGGAAGAAGCAGGCCTGACAAAAAGCAAGGCGTCACTTCACACTCAGCTCTGAGCAAACAAATCCAGTAGTGAGTGTAATAAAACAATAAAACCGAAGCCAGATGTTGGACCCCGAGAAAGAAGAAACTCTGGGGGCGACAGCGCTCGACCCGACTGCCCTGAAAGAAGAAACAAGGTCAGTAACGGAATTAATGACTGATATTAGCCTGGAGCCTAAACCCGAGGAAAAACCAATTCGCCATCGCTGGTCTGAGGGAGTGGGGATGAAGGGAGCTGCCTCTGAAGGAATTGCCCCTGGGGTTACAACCACCAGACGCAGATAAGCCCACTCCACCCCCTTGTGGGAACAGATAGAGGAAGAAAACCACTTAAGAGAGATGGCAAGAACACTAATCCGTCAAGCGGATGACAAAAAGCGTGCAGGAGAACGAAAGTGGGGGAGGGATCCTAGCCCGTCAGATTGGGGAGAGAGGGAAAAGGAGCAGAAGGCCCCCCCCTGGAAAAGGAGCCTACCCCAAGAGAGAGGCCCCCGCCATGCGTTGAAATGGGGAGAGTGCCCCAGGAGCAGATCAACAGAGAGAACCAAGCCCCGCACCACGCAGAATGTCAAGATTTCCCCCCCTGGGGATTAAGTTTTGAGGGAACTCTAAAGAGCTGGGATTTTTCTTGCTGCAAGTCAGCAATTTTGTAAAGCAAGCTGCTGGCGATTTACCAGATGATGAGTCTAAAATAAGAATTGTTTCTCTGGCCCTGGAGGGAAAGGCGGCCGATTGGATTGTTTCATTGCATAATGATAATTCCCCATTAATGGGAAACTTCGACAGATTTATGACCACTCTAAGAAGGCGGTTTGAAGACCCTCTCCTTCATAGGAAGGCACGGCTAGAAATGAAAAATTTGCGCCAGGGAAACAGACCAGTGCAGGACTATACCCAGCGCTTTCGTGAGCTCGCTGTTTATATGAGGGATTGGAGCATGGAGGCTCTTATCGATAATTATACTGAAGGCTTGAACCGCACTATATATCAAAGCTGTATCAACAGACGCAGTCCTGAAACGCTCGAGGACTGGTTTGAACTTGCCGCTGATGTGGAAATTGACCTGGCTAGAAGGAAGACCCTGTTTGAGATTAAAAACGAAAGAGAGAGAAATTTCCCCCCCCCTCCAACTTTTGGGCGTGACTACCAAAGAGAAAGTAAAGGAGGAACAGCTGGTAAGCCTCACTCTAATGCTTGTTTCCGCTGCGGGAGGGAGGGGAATTGGGCGAATAACTGCAGAATGAAAGAAAAACCCCACCCGCCATCAACTGGAGTGAGAAAACCCGCGAAAAACCCGAGCATGCGCGTAAAGCAAGCAATGCGCAGAGCGGAACCGCTGGATCTAACTACCAGTCATCAGCAGCAGAGGGAGGAACCAGATGACTGGGAGAAAGACACAGACTCAACTGACGAGAACTGGGTGAGTCCCCGCTCAGGGCCCCTTACCATTCCTTTACATATTTTAGCTCCCTCTAGTGGCCGCAACTGTGAAGTACTAGCCCTTTTGGATTCTGGCTGTTCACGATGCCTTATCAGCCAAGATTTAGTACAGCAAATGGGTTTTCATCTTAAAAATTTTAAAGTTCTGATAGCTTTCTGCCAAATGGATGGTACCGTAGCAGGTGGTACTCCAGCACTATTTGTAACAGAACCAATTCAGGTATCTATTGGCGACCACCACCAGAATTCCTTAACTTTATTGGCCCCCATTGCAGAAAACCCAATTATCTTGGGCCTGAATTGGCTACGGAAATGGAACCCTATGATTAACTGGAAAGAAGGTTGGGTTCGTATTCCTTTACCTATGCCTCCTAGTCCAGAGGCCCAACCCACACCCCCCCCCCCCACCATGGAGAACCATATGGAGCCAGTACCACTCCAGGAACCCGTAAACACGGGCCAGATTGTCCCCATGCTCGAAGTAATACCCGGGAAGGAAAAAATTTCCAAAGAATATTAGGACCTTAAGGATCTTTTTAGCGAACAATCCTCTGATACACTTCCCCCCCACCGTACTACAGACTGTTCCATTGATTTCCTCCCTGGGGTGCAACTTCCCAAACCTCGTATTTATTCTATGACACCAGGGGAAATGGCTGAACTTCGCAAATTTATTGACAAAAACTTAGAGAGGGGTTTCATTGAACCTGCTAGACCACGAGTGGCGGCCCCTGTAATGTTTAGAGAAAAGAAAGATGGAACTCTTCCTCTGGTCGTGGACTACAGATTTCTGAATGCAATCTGCACAGAAAATGTCTACCCCCTTCCACTCATGAAAGATATGTTGGCGCATTTGGCTACAGGTAAAATCTTCACCAAACTAGATCTCAGGGAAGCTTATTATAGAATACGAATCAAAGAAAGAGACGAGTGGAAGACTGCATTTAACTGCCCTTTAGGGTGCTTTCAATTTAAGGTTTTACCATTTGGCCTCCAGGGGGCGCCATCAGTTTTCATGCAACTGTTAAACAAGGTATTACATCAACACCTGTACAAGGGCGTTATCATATATCTTGATGATATCCTTATCTACACGGAAACACGTGAAGAACACGTGAAGCTAGTCCGCTCTGTTTTACACAAACTAAGAGCCGCTGAACTTTACGCTAAACTTTCTAAGTGTGAATTTCACCAAGAAAAAATTGGTTATCTTGGGTATCGCATCTCTACAGAAGGAGTTGAGATGGATCCTGGAAAAGTGAAAGCTGTAACGGAATGCCCCCCCCCCTCATACCCATAAACAATTACAAAGTTTTTTGGGATTTGCCAACTTTTACCGCCAGTTTATCCCTTCTTTTGCTAGTATTGCTTTGCCTATCACAAACCTTCTCAAAACGAAAGGAGAAAGTAAACCCTTGAACTGGACTATGGAATGCCAGGCTGCCTTTGAGAAGCTGAAACGTCTGTTTGCAGCGGAACCAGTCCTTAAGCACCCAGACGTTAATGCGCCTTTCATGATCCAAGCGGATGCGAGTGACGTGGCTGTTGGAGCTGTCCTATTACAATACAACCTAGATGGTCATTTACAACCCTGCGCTTACACCTCTCGTAAGTTGTCCGACACTGAAAGAAGATGGGCTATTTGGGAAAAAGAGGCATTTGCCGTTCGATGGGCACTAATGACTTGGCATCACTTTCTAGAGGGTGCATCTCACCTGTTTGAGGTATGGACTGATCACAAAAATTTAGAATCTTTAAAGACGCCTCGTAAACTTTCCCCGAAGCAAGTGCGCTGGTCTCAATATTTCAGTCGTTTTAACTTTACTCTCAAATACATTCCAGGCGGAAAGAACTTAATGGCTGACGCCCTGTCCCGGCTACCTCAATATAACAGCTCTAACCTCACGGTCATTCAGCCTGTGGTTCCCTATATAGCATGGCGACCCCAGTCGTAACTAGAAGCCACTCAGCTCTACAAGCTGAACCACCACCGGAATTGGTATCTAAAATAAAAGCAGAACTCGTCATTGACGAATGATATTCCGCACACTCTGGGGATTGCACTTTGAGAAATGATTTGCCTTGGATTGGCTCTAAGATTTATGTCCCCGCAACACTTTGACCATTTGTCTTACAAAGAGCTCATGATTCAAGACTGGCTGGACATTTTGGTTTTGTAAAGACGATGCACTTAGTTAAACACCAGTTTTGGTGGCCTTCGCTCAAAAAAGACATTGAATCCTATATTGCCAGTTGCCCAGTCTGTGCCGCTTCGAAACGTTCTCCTGGAAAACCTCACGGTCTTCTCCAATTCGTAGCGCGGCTGGAGGCTCCTTGGAAGGAGATATCTATGGACTTTATTGTTGACCTTCCAAGTAGCCAAGGTTTTACCGTTATATGGATAGTTACAGATTTGTTCTCAAAACAAGTTCACTTTGTACCATGCTTGAAAATCCCATCAGCTAAGACTGTAGCAAAGCTATTTCTGACTCATATTTATCGCTAAGAGGGGTCCCTGCGATCGCCCCACATAAGAGGGGCCGACCTCTGCCCCCCTGCCAACACATATTGCGACTAACCAGAGAGGTAGGACGAGAACCATCGCAATATGGTGCCTCCCAGCCCCAACCCCTCCAGTCGGTGCAATAGGATACCATGGTCGATGGTATCAAAAGCCGCTGAGAGGTCTAATAGGACTAGGATAGAGGAACATCCCCTATCCCGCGCCCTCCAGAGATCATCCACCAACGCGACCAATGCCGTCTCGATGCTGTGACCGGGTCGGAAGCCGGACTGGCGCGGGTCTAGATAATCAATTTCCTCCAGGTGTCGCGGAAACTGTTGGGCCACCACACTCTCTACAACCTTCGCTAAAAAGTGAAGGTTGGGGACCGGACGGTAATTCTCCAGTAATGCTGGGTCCAGGGAAAGCTTCTTAAGGAGGGGCCTCATTACCGCCTCTTTCAAGACGGCAGGCAAGGACCCCTCACTCAAAGAAGCATTCACAATATCCTGGAGCCAGCCTCGTGTCGTCTCCCAGGATGCCAGTACAAGCCAGGAGGGACACGGGTCCAATAAACATGTGGTAGCCTTAAGTCTCTTTGACAACCTGTCCATATCCTCAGTAGTAACAAAGTCAAACTCCTCCCAAGATGGTGTCTCAAGAACAGCCTCGGACAATCCGACCGGACCACTCTCGATGGAGGGTAACTCATTCCGAATCCGAGTGATTTTATCCTGCAGATATATCCAAAATTCCTCTGCTCGTCCCTGAAGAGGGGCTTCCCACGGCCTCTGGTGGAGGAGGGAGTGGGTCCCCCCCAAACAGGGCGGCAGGACAGTTATCTGCGGATGCAATAAGGGTGGCACAATAATGGCATTTGGCCACTCTTATCGCCACAAGATAAGTCCTCAATTGGGCTCTTGTCTGTGTTCGGTCAGATTCAGACCGTGTGGATCTCCATCATCTCCACAGTCACTCATGCGCTTGTGACATCCCGTCTAGACTACTGTAATGCTCTCTACATGGGGCTCCCCTTGAGGTGCACCCGAAGACTACAGCTAGTTCAGAATGCAGCCACGCAAGCAATATTGGGTACCTCTAGGAATTCCCACGTAACACCGCTCCTGTGCGAGCTGCACTGGCTGCCTGCGGTCTTTCGGGTGCGCTTCAAGGTGCTGGTCATCATCTTCAAAGCGCTCCATGGCATGGGACCTAGTTATCTGCGGGATCGCATCCTACCCCACACATCCCTTCGGCCGATTCGCTCCCACAGAGAGGGACTTCTCCGGGTGCCGTCCACTAGGCAATGCCAGCGGGTGACGCCCAGGGGAAGGGCCTTCTCTGTGGTGGGCCCGACCCTCTGGAACGACCTACCCCCCGAACTTAGATCTATCCCGGACCTCCGCTCCTTCCGCCAGCCACTAAAAACCTACTTTTTCCAACAGGCTGGCCTGGCCTAACCTACCGTACTTAGCCTAGTTTTTTAGCAGATAAATTCTACATTGGGCTTCAGGAATTAGTTTTTAATGGGGTAGATTTTAGCACAGGGTGTAAATTTAATATAGTTTTATGTATTTATGTATTTATTTTGTGATATATTGTGTTTTTATATTTCCTGTGCACCGCCCCGAGTCCCTTCGGGGAGAGGGGGCAGTTAATAAGTCGAATAAATGAATGAATGAATGGTCTTGTAGGCAGAGAAACTGCCCAATAATTTTACAAAAACCTCTGGAAGAGCATGACATTGTGAATGGATTAATGGAATTTATTTACCAAAAAAATTAAACATATACAGCCTTATTCTACATAATTAAAAAAACTAATCTTTATTTCATGATGGAATAATCTTTGGATGGTAATATATTTTCCTCAAAAAGCATTTTATATAAAAAAAATCTGATTTAAATAAAAAAAATCCGATTTAAATAAAAAAAATCTGATTTTTTTTATTTAAAAAAAAACCCATTGCTTTTTCTCTTCCTTCTTCTGAAGGAACTGGCAGACGAGATCTCAGAACCACTGAACTATATCTTTCAGAGATCCTGGAGCACCGGGGAACTGCCAGAAGACTGGAAAAGAGCTGATGTGGTTCCCATCTTCAAAAAAGGGGAAAAAACAGATCCAGGAAACTATAGACCCATCAGCCTGACCTCAATACCAGGAAAGATTCTGGAAAAGATAATTAAACAACAAATAAGTGAACAGCTAGAAGCAAACAAAGTAATAGCCAAAAGCCAACATGGGTTTGTCAAAAACAGATCATGCCAGACTAATCTAATTGCATTCTTTGACAAAGTGACAAAATCAGTGGATCAGAGGAATGCTGTCGATATAATTTACTTGGACTTCAGTAAGGCATTTGATAAAGTAGATCATAACCTACTATTAGATAAAGTAGAAAATTGTGGGTTAGACAGCACCACCACCAAATGGATTCGCAACTGGCTGACCAACCACACTCAACGTGTAGTCCTCAATGGAACTGCATCTACATGGAAGGAAGTATGCAGTGGAGTCCCCCAAGGCTCTGTTTTAGGCCCAGTACTCTTTAACATCTTCATCAACGATTTGGATGAGGGGATAAATGGGGAACTCATCAAATTTGCAGACGACACCAAGCTGGCAGGAATAGCCAACACTCCAGAAGATAGGCTTAAGATACAGAAGGATCTAGACAAACTTGAACATTGGGCACTATCTAATAAAATGAAATTCAATTGTGAAAAAAGTAAGGTTCTACATATGGGCAAGAAAAACAAAATGCACAAGTACAGTATAGGTGGTACCTTGCTCAATAGTAGCAACTGTGAGAGGGATCTAGGAATCTTAGTGGACAACCATTTAAATATGAGCCAGCAGTGTGCAGCAGCTGCCAAAAAAGCCAACACAGTTCTAGGCTGCATAAACAGAGGGATAGAATCTAGATCACGTGAAGTGTTAATGCCACTGTATAGTGCCTTGGTAAGGCCACACTTGGAATACTGCATACAGTTTTGGTCGCCACGATGTAGAAAAGACGTGGAGACTCTGGAAAGAGTGCAGAGAAGAGCAACCAAGATGATTAGGGAACTGGAGACTAAAACATATGAAGAACGGTTGCAGGAGCTGGGTATGTCTAGTTTGATGAAGAGAAGGACCAGGGGAGACATGATAGCAGTGTTCCGATATCTCAGAGGGTGCCACAAAGAAGAGGGAGCCAAACTATTCTCCAAGGCACCTGGGGGCAGGACAAGAAGCAATGGGTGGAAACTAATCAAGGAGAGAAGCAACTTAGAACTAAGGAGAAATTTCCTGACAGTTAGAACAATTAACCTCTGGAACAGCTTGCCTCCAGAAGTTGTGAATGCCCCAACCCTGGAAGTCTTTAAAAAGATGTTAGATAGCCATTTGTCTGAAATGGTATAAGGTTCCTGCCCACGCAGGGGGTTGGACTAGAAGACCTACAAGGTCCCTTCCAACTCTGCTATTGTATTGTATTGTATTGTATTTCTCAAGATAACTTTCCCACAATCAATGAATGTCTGCCAGCTGCAACATCTTTACAAGATGTTGTCTTGCTTGGAAAGTTCACCTCAACCAACAATCACTGCAATTTTTAGAGTGTGATATACAATGATATTTCTATTACGTTGGTTAATAGTCTACAACTAGCATTTCTATTAATTGAAGCTTTGAAATCTTCAAGGATAAATCTATGAAGAATACATTATAATAATCTACCCACGATGTAAGGAAAGCAATGCTAAAAGTTGCCAAGGGTGAGCAATTTAGGAATATTCTTGGTTATCTTTTGTGGCCCAGCCGGCTCCGGATGAGCTGCTGATGGACTCTTCTAGCGAAGAGCCCTATGAGTCTGCTCTGGAGGAGGAGGGAGGCCTGGAGGAGGGCTCAGCATCAGAGCTGGACTCAGAGAAGCTGGTTGGCCACCAGGAGGTGCCTGGGTCATGGAGCAGTGGGGAGGATCAAAGGCAGTTGGTCCATGATGCCAGAGTGAGCAGGGCTGAGAGGTGGAGGCAACAATTACATCAGAGTCAGGCTCGCAGACAATGATTAAGAGCCAGGTGGTTGCTGAGTGGCCCCTCCCAAGAGAGCTTATAGGTGAGACGTTGGGAGGGGACATTTGCAGGAAGCAACCATTTGAACTTCAGTATTCCAGAAGGCCTGAGCCTTCTAGTCGTATTTGGGATTACGTGAGTTGTCTGGGTTCTTAGCCAAAGCATTCGCTTATCTCATAATTAAGCAGTGGCAAGCAGCCATGCCTGTGCGCTGGGTGATTCAGCCCGTGGGACAGAACAGTTATCATACTAAATACAATTGCATAAAACCACTCATCATTGTTCCTATGTAGAAAGTCCTTGGGTAGGAAAATGTCAAGAATCATTCCTTATCTGTCAATGTACTCTGTATGTGGAAGTACAATCACTTCTGGAAGAGTTGAATTCCAATCCTGTCTTAATTTTTTTCTATTGACCTACAGCACCTACATCTTCTTGCATTTAACTTCAGTTTAGGACTCTAATTTTACCAATGTATTACCTGCATGCCAAATAAAGATGAGTAATAAAGTGACCATGAAGTGAAACTGTAATTGAAGAAGAAGGCATTTAACGTGAAAGTAACCAGAACTGGCTGTTTCTATGAATATTAAAGTAGGAGAAACTGTAATTGGGTGAGTTTGCAAAGAACAAATGGATGTTTAAATGAACAGAAGCAGCTCTGAGTAGGTCTATGCTTTTTGCCAACTTATATCATCCATAACCTGCTACCTTCCAGGTAAATTGTGTTGCATGGCATTTTAAAATTGCAGGAAGGAATGCCTGTTTCTCCTTCTAGTTATTATAATCCAGCGTTCTGATGCTACCATGGCATCTGGATCTGTTCAATTCTAGTTCCTGTTATTTCCCGTTAGCATGGCCGTTAGGGTTAGGGTATACACATCTGGATGCCAAATTGCAACATCAATTTATGTGTAAATTGGAAAAAAAGTGCACTAAGAGTCAGAAAGATTGAATGCAAACTATAAAAATGGCTTTAACATCTAGAAGACAGAAAGTTTTTCTTGGGGCTTCCAAACAAGACTTTCTAATGTTTTAAATCAAAAGGCATTGGGCCTCTATTCCTTGTTTTCCTCAATGCATTTTGTGGTGATTTTGTTATAAGGACAAAAAATATAATAGATGGTAACAGATCATGGGAGGTTAATATAGGAAAATGATTATGTTTTCCATTTACAGTCCAACCAATTTCCCCAAGAAACGAAACATACAAATTGCACAATGCAATCTTTGCTTAAGGGCTCAACAGTTGGATGCTGGCGATATGGAAGAGAATCATGCCTGTTCTTCAGAATGCTTCCCTCAAGAGCAGACGTGGGTTGGCCAAACTGGTAGTGGAATTCAGGTCTGGGTTGCAGAACCAGCAGCGACCCAGGCTTGCCATGCCCCCAAACTGGTTCCCTTGCTACCGCTGATGTTGCCGCCATCTTGGATTTTAGTGACTGTGCATGCGCAGTTCACTGTCAATTGTTCTGTGCATGAGTGCAGGACAATTTCCATTGAACAGCGCATACGCACACATTGCGTGTGGTTTGCACACCGGTAGTAAAACTGGCATCAACCCACCCCGATCAAGAGTGCATCTTTATGAGTTTCATTTATTTATTACTGTAATGGTTATATAGCTGCATCAGACACAAATATTTCACAAGCAGCTTAAATCTCCAGTAATTTGATATTTCTTGCGAATAGCAGAATAAACAAAACTGGAAAATGTACAGACCTGAATGCTGTTCTCAACTGCAAGATACTAAATATTTCCAATCTTTTTTTTTTCATTACAGTAGTAATACGGTAGAACTAATGTCCCTGAGAAGAATTCAGTATTATGAGGCTGACATTTGCCTTTGGGTGATGAAGAGTTTAGATAAAAATCTAACTAACAGCACATGTCCTGAGGAGGTCGTGTATTCCTTTCTGGTGACGATGGTATTTATTGCTATATACTAACATTTCACTCAATGCATCATTCTGTGAATTTGGAAATCTGCTGTACATTTCCCCAAACAGCAAGAAATATCACGGGATGATACTATTTAAAAATGTCATACGGCACGTTTTTTTAAAAACACAACATTATCCTTATGGTCTTTTGTTTCATAATTGTTTCATTATAGCTGTTGGGTCAAGGCAGAAGCCATTTTTTATATCACTATTGATTCAAAAGCATTTTAAAAACAAAATAACAGTTTGAACTTTAAAAGTGTTTTGAGTTTATATGCTAATACTAGTTCCTTTGCAATACTTTGCAAAATGAAAGTCAGCATTATTGAGTAATTAAAAATATTTTCTGATTCATTCAGGTGTTTTTGATCCTAAGAGCAGAAAAAAAATCAATTTATTAATTTTATCTATTACAAAGCATCATCATTTACCTAAACACGGTAAGCTCATCTAGATGAAACTAAAATGGCCCCATCACTGTTGAGCGTTCAGAGATCCCTCAATCCCTCAAGCTATGCCGGCAGGCCTGAGGATCCCAGAATGGCTCTGCAATTGTAACTTCCTTTTGTCTATTAGACTTGGTTTTATATTTCTTAATATGTTTTAATTGTTTTAGCTCAATTATAGGCTGCCCTGAATTTATTGTTTATAAGATGGATGGCTATATAAATTGGTTTAATAAATAAATATAAATAAATACCTAAGTTCAGATCGTTACTGACTAAAAAGGGTGGCTAAGCATGGCACCATATTTCTGCCTTTTTTTAAAGAAGAAATCTAATCCAGTGGTTTTATGAGCTGAGGATTACAATCTAGTGAGTGATAATATGGCTGATATTTGCCAATCGCAAGAATTGGGAAGACACTCCATTCAAGGATTTGAACTAACACACAGGTACCCCTTTATTTAGCAGTTATGACATTGATGAGAAAGTAACTTTATGATCAATCTTCCCATTTATAAGTTTCCCATTTAGGAAAGCTGAAGTAAAATTGTAAGTGCCACTTGGTTTCACTTAGTGAACACTTCACTTAATAACCAAGTTACCAGTCTTAATTGTGGTTGCTGAACCATTAAATGCACTCCTGGCTATCCTACTTGTATCTATGTATCTTGGAATGTATCTATTGAAGTGTAATATTGCTCATTCCTTCTTCAAATTTACATGGATATTTCTCAGTCAAATGGACAGATGGAACTCGTGACATGTAGGATGAGATAAATGCTTCTCAATTTTCTGCCCTCTAATTCTATCGCCAACTCCCTCTTTGTTGCCCTGTAATAAAACTCACAAAAACATCACCATGACTCTTTATCGAGTTGACATAAAGAAATGAAAATTCCAGGCATTTTTGTGGTCAGAGGGGAATTCTAAGCTGGTCTGTAATGCGCATGGATAGATTCTTTTCCTCCCTTTTTCCTCTCTTCCTTCCCTTGTGCCCTCCCTTGTTCCCTCCCTCGCTCCCCCCCTTTTCCCTTTCTCCCCCCTTCCCTTCCCCTGAGAGATCCCCCTGCCATTTGAAATCATAACCTTATAATGCATGTCTTGCTATTAAGATCATGGGCGACACTCTTATATGGCC
Organism: Rhabdophis nuchalis; assembly: GCA_039707465.1. Classification (NCBI taxonomy): domain Eukaryota; kingdom Metazoa; phylum Chordata; class Lepidosauria; order Squamata; family Natricidae; genus Rhabdophis; species Rhabdophis nuchalis. The sequence continues at coordinate 2,857,503 of CM077656.1, forward strand.
CAGCATATCCCTTTTTATCTACCCATGTACTCAAGGTCTGATCTCCTCTCCCTGCAAGAGTCCTCCCTCTCGCAGGTTTGCCCTTTAAATCTGACAAGGGCCCACCTTGAGGATGGATATATTAATCAAGAGAGGTGGGCGCATCGCAAGTTGAGAGGTTTTTTAGCAAAAAAATTAATTAGGATTTTAGGGGCCTCCAGGGTGGTGGGAGGGCGGTTTTTAGAGGGTCTTAGGAAGGAGGGAGGGATTAGGCAATCTAAGGCTAGGAATATGGTCAAGCCGGTTGGCGGAACAAATAGAGCAATGAACGGGTCCGATAAGGGGAGGGAACATGGGTCGACCTAGCAGAGGGTTTTGCAATCAGTACGGTCATAGGGAGGGGTAGGGGCGATGGGAGACAGGCAACATACCATCGGGTTGGGGAACGCGGCCGCTGGTTACAGGCGGTCATGCGCCCCGACCCCCTGAGCTCCCTCCAAGACCTAGGTGGTCAGGGTTCACAGAGCCGGGGCCCTAGGTTGATGTTATGTAACGCCAGGTCCGTGGTCAACAAAGCCCCCCTCATCTTTAAAGTGCTCCATGGCTCGGGGCCTAGTTATATGCGAGGCCGCCTTCTGCCCCATACATCCCTTCGGCCGATCCGCTCCCACAGAGAGGGCCTTCTCAGGGTGCCGTCGGCCGGACAATGCCGACTGGCGACGCCCAGGGGAAGAGCCTTCTCTGTGGCGGGCCCTGCCCTTTGGAACGACCTACCCCCTGAATTACGCACCATCACCGACCTCCGCCTCTTCCGCCAATGTCTAAAGACACATCTTTTCCAACAAGCCGGCCTAGCCTAACCTACCACCTAACCTAAATTTGGTTTTAGCATAGGATTAGGATAGTTTAATATATTTTAAATTATGTATTTATTTTTTGTATTTTGTATGTTTTTAAATTCCTGTGCGCCGCCCTGGGTCCTCTGTGGAGAAGGGCGGGATATAAATATAAATAAATTCAAATTCATTAATGACCTTGTGTCAGAGGGGGAGCCGGACCTGGTGGGGATTACGGAGACCTGGTTGGGCCACGAGGGGGGTTTACCTCTCGTGGAAATGTGCCCACCAGGTTACCGAGCATTTCATCAACCACAGGCCCTAGGCAGGGGTGGGGGGTGGCAGTTATTGTTAGGGAAAGTCTTGAGCCGAGAGAGACCACTGTGCCACAGACTACCGGCTGTGAGTCCCTCTACGTGAAGTGGGGCCTAGGGAGGCAGTTGGGCTTGCTGATTGTGTACCTGGCTCCCTGCTACGTATCAGCAGCCCTGCCCGAGCTCCTCGAGCTGGTCACCGAGGTGGCAGTTGAGACCCCCAGACTTGTAGTCTTGGGGGACTTTAACCTGCCATCGGTAGGTGAATCAACCAAGGCTGCCCGGGAGTTCATGGCCTCCATGACAGCCATGGACCTGACCCAGGTAATTTAGGGGAGTTAGCCATCATACCCCTGTCATGGTCAGATCACTCACTTCTCTGGCTCGACTTTCCAACCGCCATACCCCAGCGCGGGGAGGTGGAACCAGATATTCCTAAGTAGTTCTGCCCCAGGCGCCTGAAGGATCCCAAAATGTTCCAGATGGAGCTTGGGCCATTGCCTGTGACCCTGACCCGCGCCCTGATGGAGGACCTTGTGGCCGCATGGAGTACTGCCTTGGATTGGGTCGCGCCCTTGCGGCCTCTCCTGCAGCGATGAGTCACCCAGGCTCCCTGGTTTATCAAGGAGCTGAGGGTGATGAAGCGCCACAAGAGACGCCTAGAGAGGAGGTGGAGATCCATACGGTCCGAATCTGACCGAACACAGGCAAGAGCCCAATTGAGGACTTACCTTGTGGCGATAAGAGTGGCCAAATGCCATTATTGTGCCACTCTTATCGCATCCGCAGATAACTGCCCTGCCGCCTTGTTCAGGGTGACCCGCTCCCTCCTCCAACGGAGGCAGTGGGAAGCCCCGTTGCAGGGTAGAGCAGAGGAATTTGGAGAGTATCTGCAGGATAAAATCGCTCAGATCCGGAGTAAACTGGCCTCCACCGAATGTGGTCTGGAGGGGCACCGTTTTACGGTGGTTCTCCTCCTACCTTTCCAGTCGATCGCAATTTGTGTTGGCAGGAGGGCAGAGGTCGACCTCGAGACCACTCACTTGTGGGGTGCCTCAGGGGTCGGTCCTCTCGCCGCTCCTGTTCAACACATACATGAAGCCGCTGGGCGAGATCATCCATGGTTTTGGGGTAGAGTACCATCTGTACGCTGATGATACTCAGCTGTACATATCTACCCCAAACCACCCCAACGATGCCATTGAAGTGATGTCCCGGTGTCTAGAAGCCGTGCGGATCTGGATGGGAAGGAACAGACTCAAGCTCAACTCGTCCAAGACCGAGTGGCTGTGCCATCACTGGCCATAGGGGGCGAACATCTAGCCCCCATGGATAGGGCTCGCAACATCTAGCCCCATGGATAGGGCTCGCAACCTCCTGGATACCAGGCTGTCGTTAGAAGACCATTTGACGGCCGTGGCCAGGGGGGCGTTCTACCAGGTTTGCCTGGTCCATCAGTTGCAGCCCTTATTGGACCGGGATGCCCTTCGCACAGTCACTCATGCGCTCGTGACATCCCGTTTAGACTACTGCAATGCTCTCTACATGGGGCTCCCCTTGAGGTGCGCCCGAGGACTGCAGCTAGTCCAGAATGCAGCCGCGCAAAAAATTATGGGAGCCCCTAGGTGCTCCCATGTAACACCGCTCTTGCGTGAGCTGCACTGGCTGCCTGTGGCCTTTCGGGTGTGCTTCAAGGTGCTGATTATCATCTTTAAAGCGCTCCATGGCACGGGACCTAGTTATCTTCGGGATCAGATCCTACCCCATACATCCCTGTGGCTGATTTGCTCCCACAGAGAGGGACTTCTCCGGGTGCCGTCCACTAGGCAATGCCAGCGGGTGACGCCCAGGGTAAGGCCCTTCTCTGTGGCGGGCCCAACCCTCTGGAACGACCTACCCCCCGAACTCAGAATGACCATGGACCTCCGTTCTTTCTGTCAGAAACTCAAGACTTACTTTTTCCAACAGGCCGGCCTGGCCTAACTCTACCTAGCCTTTAGCCTGACATCAAATTGTTTTAATTGGTTTTTAAGGGTAATAGCTTAATTTATTGTAAATTTTAGCACAGGGTTAATAATTTAATTTGATTTTAAATTTTGTATATTGTCATGTTTATATATGCTTTTTTAATTTCCTGTGCACCGCCCCGAGTCCCTTTTTGGGAAAGGGAGCGGTATATAAGTTTAATAAATGAAATAAATGAATGAATGAATTACGCTGCTAATTGGCTAACGTGATTTATTACCAGGCAGAGCGGAGGGGGATGCAGGGGTAAAGTTCAAACACAATGAAGTGAAAGCAGTTTTGGCTCCACCGGAGCTCAAGCCAGAATGTCAATCTTAATAAATGATAGGATTTGTTTTGAACTTTGTCTGAAGGCTCATAACTTCAATAGGTTGTCTTCTGGGAGCTTCACAAGTTGTCAATATTGTTCCTGATGTGGTGTGATATGGAATCAGTTTACATACTACTTCATCCTAATCCTTTTTACAACCATCTGGAGGTTTCTTGGGCTAAATTCTTCCTGAAATATTGAAAGGACTGCTGAACACAATATTGTCTGTCAATCCCAGGCCACTGCTGCATTGAAATAGTATTATAATGACATGAGAAAGTCAACTAATCATCAGTGTGTTACATTTTCAAGTCCATGAGTTTCTTTGGTTCTTTCCTTACTGATATTACTTGAAAGTATGTTCCAGAATAAATAATTCTCATTTAGTGACTACAATTAAACCAGTAATTCCGTCATTAAGTAAAGAGGTAATTAATGAAACCATCATTGTGCTTATGATCTTACCACAGCTTGCCTTGGCTTTATAGACAAATATCATAAATGTGAGGATTGGCAATAAAGTCACATTTTCATCGCCGTTATAACTGTGAAGGATCACTATATGAGGCAGTCATTAAATGAGGACTAAATTTAATGGTTGTGAAGAAACACTCTGGCACAAAAAGGAAGCACTTGTTATGAATTTGGCTTTTCAGCTATCATGAATGCTGCTATAATCAAAAGCAGGATATTTCCAAAACCTGGCTTGATGCTATCGTGGCTGTGGGTATTAGCCTCTGCCGTAGAGACATGGCTGGCGAAATGAGTCTTAAAGGGAGAGGCTTATCTGAGGCAGTATAAGCTCCTTTAATGCCCTCTCTGACAGTGAAATATTGAATTTGTAGAGTTGTATTAAGGTTCTTTTGGGGTCCAGAAATGATGCATTTCTCCACAGAGAGCTGCTTAAGCTCCTTATCAGGTTATGCCTTGCCCAATCATTGTCATTTGGGGTGATATCTCCATTGACTTCTTTGTGTGCAGATGAATGAACGCAAAGCCTCCCCCTGTGTTCTTGCAAGCAATAGCTCTTTTCCCCTTAGTAAAATGTTGCTGATTAACCACCGTTCATTGAGGTTATAATCCTTCTTTGCATATTTATTTTGCAATTGGTGGAAGTTCCTTCTAGAAGAAACTAATTTTGGGCAATCCCTCTGTCCCATTCATGAAATGTTATGTGGCGAATCCAGGCATTTTCTTCCTGCAATTTATTTTTTTCCTATTAAAAAGGAAGGACCAATAGGATTTGCAGCTTAATATTTTCTGATGTGTAATGGTAGGAGCTATCCATCAGGAAATATTTATTGACGTTTTTCACCTTTGAACTTTACTTATTTCCCCTATTTTACAGTCAGTTTATCATTTTTATTCTAGCTGTACAATGTTTCTGATAACTCATTTATTTCCTTTGGAAGTGCCTAATGTGAGGCCCGTAGGCATTCGTAGGTTCTCTGCAAACACTTTCTTAAAACCAACCAGACTTCCAAGTCCATATTTAATATGTCAATACTTTAAAAAACAGAGTTTTTGAAAAATATTTTCTAAAGGAAAATAATTTTCTTTACATTTGCAATAATCTTTCTGCATCCCACATAAATCCCATATGGATTTTTAAAAATAGAATGGTCAATTTGCAAATCTTAGAGTTCATTCAGATGTACTAGGCAGCTCACATTCAGAGGCTCAGGGGCACGGCTCTGATAAGGTATTTGTATTGCAGATTACGCAACCTGTGCTGTGTTGGGTCATCCTTTCACACACCCAGAGGACACTCAGCTGGAAAGGCTGGGATGTACCTCCGTGTTTGCCTAGCTTTAAAAAAAAGAGTAAAGGTCTTTAGAAAAGGAGACTTGTTAGACTCTCTCATGAAGAAAAAGACGCTATTCTATGAAGATATGGTGGAGGGATTAGGATGGAGTTTTTAAAAAAATGATATATGTATTGTTAGAAAGCCTTAAGCTACTTTTGTATGTATAAAATGAGTATGTGCGTATATGTGTATACGCCACTCTTTTTAAGTAATGCCGAACAATATTTTAAAGTTGGTAACATATTATAGACTAGATATGAAAATATGAGCATGAATGATCTATTATTCCCCACAGCAAGGAAAGCTGAGATGGTTAAAATGTTTCTTTTATCCAAATAAGATATTATATTTAATTTTTTCTCTAGTTCAAAATTGCTTCCGGATTTTGTGATTGCAATGAAAAAAATAACGAAACTTCGTTTTCTGTTTTTGTAAATTAGACAGGGTTATTGTTATTGAAATCGCTTGTGCATATTGCTGTGTAAAAGCAAAAAGTTATAGTTGAAGTGTTACCTTTGACTGTGCCAAAGAGAGTCGGAAGTTGGTGCCTTTTTTCTTTCTTTTTCTCCCTATATGCTCTACCCCCTCTTTCCCCCTTCCTCTCTTCTTACTTCTCCGTGTTTTTTTTCTTTGTCTTTTATCTATATAAATAAAAATGTTATAAACAAGTTTGTTCAAAACTGCTAATCTCCGAAAGTACTCCACCGATCGCTTCCAAATTTTCACACAATGTTCCTTTCAAGTATGGCACCAATGATATATAGAGATTGTGTAGATGTCACACCTGTGTCAGGTACATGCAATGGAAATATAAAAAATTGTAAAAAAGGTAGGTAGATGGATACAGAGAGAGCAGAGGGCCACAGGTATTATGTCATCCTTTGTGATATAAAATATTCTGTCCATAAGATTCAAGGAGAAATACAATAGGTAGGTAGGTAGGCAGCTATAGGGATAGAGAGAGGGAGGGAGAAATGCAGTAGGTAGGTAGGTAGGTAGGTAGAGGGATAGAGAGAGGGAGAAATACAGTAGGTAGGTAGGTAGGTAGCTGGTAGGTAGGTAGAGGGATAGAGAGGGGGGGAGAAATACAGTAGGTAGGTAGGTAGGTAGGTAGGTAGGTAGGTAGGTAGGTGGATAGAGAGAGAGGGGGGAGAAATATAGTAGGTAGGTAGGTTGGGGGTTATATGGTGCTGTATATACACACAAATTAGTTGGCCATTTAACCAGACTGGGCCACAGTAACGCGTGCCTGGGAACGGCTAGTACTTTAATAAACTAATAAATACTTTTAGAACATAAAAAAGGTAAAGCTTTTCCCCGCCAGTTGTATCCTACTCTGAGGGTGAGGCTCATCTCCAATTCACAGCCGAAGAGCCAGTATTGTCTGAAGACACTTCTCTTGTCCTGTGGTTGGCAAGACTATGAATTAAGGTTCACAGAAAGCTGTTATCTTCTATATGAAGTGATATCTATTTATCTACTTGCATTTTTACTTGCTTTCAAACTGCTAGGTAGGTAGGAGCTGGGCAAGTAATGGAAACTGACTTTGTTATGTGGTACTTAGATCTCAAACTGCCTATCTTCCAATTAACAACCCACCCTGTACCCACCCTGGTGTTCCACCGCGGCCCGAATGGCCCCTCAGGGTGGGTGGACGGCTCAGAATGGGTTGTGCTGGCCGGAAGGTGCCGGCCAGCTGGAGGTGCTGGCCAGCTGGAGGTGCCGGGCGTTGGCCTAGATGTCGGGCGGCGCTGAAGATCGGCGCTGGAACAAATGGAGTGCTGGAGGCCGGGCAGAAGGGCGTGTGGGCGCTGGAGGCCAGGAGACCAAGGCCGAGAGGAGCTGAGAGCCGAGAGGAGCACTGGAGGCCGGAGAGCTCCAGAGGCTGGATACCGAGGCCGGGAACGTTGGAGACTGGGAAGAGCTGTGAGAAGCGCTGGAGGAGTTGGAGGAGCGCTGGAGGCCGGGAGCGCCGGAGGCCGAGAGGCCAGGAAGAGCTAGGAAGAGCCAGGAAGAGCGGAGCGCTGGAGGCCGAGATGTCGAGGCTGGGAGCGCTGGAGGCCGGAGGCTGGAAGAACGGAGAGTGGAGCGCTGGAGGCCAGGTAGGCCGGGAAGGATACAGAGTGGAGCGCTGGAGGCTAGGCCGCCTAATAAGAACTGGGCCGAGGCCTGAGACTTGACACCGTAGGCCGAGGCCTGAGGCTGGAGAGACGCCGGACTGGACTTTCTGAGGCCATACTCGAGACATTGCACCTCATTTGGTCTATTTTATCTTATGTTATTACTCTAAGACTCTATCTTCTGTGAGCTGGCCTGTAGGCTTATTGGAAATTAACTATATTGTATCATCTATTTTAACACCTTTTAATCATCCCTCGAAACCAACTGATGCCCTGTAATTAATTTTGACCTGCTATGTACTCAAAGGCAGACCTTCTCCTACTGCGGGAGTCTCCCCTCTCGCAGGTTTGGCCCTCCGCTCTTACGAGGGCCCACCTTGAGGAGGGATTAATTGATCCAGAGAGGTGGGCGAGGCGCAATCTCAGGGGGTTTTTAACTAAATTTTTAATTCGACTTTTAGGGGGTTCCAGGGAGGAGGGGAGGGATTGTCCAGCTAGAGGGTGGGATAGAGCTAGGCCGGCCGGCGGAAGAGAGGAAATGGAGGAAGGGGAGGGAGAGTCGTTTCCACTGAGGTTTTGCCTATTAGTTTGGTTCTGGGGAGGGGCAGGGGCGGTGGGAGATGGATTGGGTTGAAAGACCATGGCCGCTGGTTATAGGCGGTCACGCGTTCCAACTCCCCGTACTCCCATCGCAGACTAGGTGGGCAAGGACCACAGAACCAGGGCCCTAGGCTGATGTTATGCAACGCAGGTCCATGGTGAACAAAGTCCCCCTCATTTGTGACCTTGTGTCAGAGGGTGGACCTGGTGGGTATAACGGAAACCTGGTTGGGCCTCGAGGGGGGTTTACCCCTCGTAGAAATGTGCCCACCAGGCTACCGAGCCTTCCATCAGCCTAGGGCCCTAGGGAGAGGTGGGGGGGTGGCAATTATGGTTAGGGAAGGTCTTGAGCTGAAGGAGACCACGATCCCTCAGACGACCGGGTGTGAGTCCCTCCTTGTGAAATGGAGCCTAGGGAGGCAGTTGGGCGTGTTAGTTGTATACCTGGCTCCTCGCTATGCAACAACAGCCCTGCCCGAGCTCCTAGAGGTGATAGCCGAGGCGGCGGTTGAGACCCCCAGACTTTTGGTCATGGGGGACTTCAACCTGCCGTCAGTAGCCGAGACCTCTGGAGTAGCTCGGGAGTTCATGGCTTCCATGACAGCCATGGACCTGACCCAGGTAGTTTTAGGCCCTACTCACGAGGGTGGACACACCCTGGACTTAATCTTCGTCTCGGGACAGTGGAGTAGTGATCTGGGAATAGGGAATTTAGTCATCACACCCCTGTCATGGACATATCATGCTCTCCTTCGGCTGGACTTTCCAATCGCCGCGCCTCACCACGGGGAGGCGGAGCCGAATATTCCTATATGGTTCCGCCCCAGGCTCCTGATGGACCCGGCAAGGTTCCAGAGGGAGCTTGGGCCAATGCCTGTGGACTTGCCCCGCAACTCGACTGAGGACCTGGTGGCCGCATGGTTAAGTGCGGCCACGGGGGCCTAGGACCGAGTCGCGCCCTTGCGGCCTCTCTTGCGGCGACGAGTCACCCAGGCTCCTTGGTTTACCGAGGAGCTGAGGGAGATGAAATGCCACAAGAGACGCCTAGAGAGTAGATGGAGATCCTCTCACTCCGAAGCCGACCGAACACTAGTGAGAACCTATATTAGGACTTACTTAGTGGCGATAAGGGTGGCCAAACGTGAGTATTGTGCCACCCTTATTGCATCCGCAGATAACCGCCCTGCCGCCCTGTTTGGGGTGACCCACTCCCTCCTTCACCAGAGGCCGCGGGAAGCCCCTCTGCAGGGACGAGCAGAGGAATTTGGGAATAATCTGCAGGACAAAATCACTCGGATTCGGAATGAGTTACCCTCCAATGAGAGTGGTCAAGTGGGATTGTCTGAGGCTGGTCTTGAGGCACCATTCTGGGAGGAGTTTGACTTTGTTACTACCGAGGATATGGACAGGTTGTCAAAGAGACTTAAGGCTACCACATGTTTATTGGACCCGTGTCCCTCCTGGCTTGTACTGGCATCCTGGGAGACGACACGAGGCTGGCTCCAGGGCATTGTCAATGTATCTTTGAGTGAGGGGTCCTTGCCTGCCCTCTTGAAAGAGGCAGTAGTAAGGCCCCTCCTCAAGAAGCCATCCCTGGACCCAGCATTATTAGAGAACTTCCGTCCAGTCTCCAACCTTCACTTTTTAGCGAAGGTTGTTGAGAGTGTGGTGGCCCAACAGTTTCCGCGACACCTGGAGGAAATTGATTATCTAGACCCGCGCCAGTCCGGCTTCCGACCCGGTCACAGCACCGAGATGGCATTGGTCACGTTGGTTGATGATCTCTGGAGGGCGCGGGATAGAGGACATTCCTCTATCCTAGTCCTGTTAGACCTCTCAGCGGCTTTTGATAACATCGACCATGGTATCCTATTGCACCGACTGGGGGGTTTGGGGCTGGGAGGCACCGTTTTACGGTGGTTTTCATCCTACCTCTCTGGTCGGTCGCAATATGTGTTGGCAGGGGGGCAGAGGTCGGCCTCGAGACCCCTCTTATGTGGGGTTCCTCAGGGGTCAGTCCTCTTGCCCCTCCTATTCAACACATATATGAAGCCGCTGGGTGAGATCATCCGTGGTTTTGGGGTGGGATATCATCTGTATGCTGATGATACTCAGCTGTACATCTCCACCCCAGACCACCCCAACGATGCCGTCGAGGTGATGTCCCAGTGTTTGGAGGCCGTACGGATCTGGATGGGTAGTAACAAACTCAAGCTCAACCCGTCCAAGACCGAGTGGCTGTGGTTTCCGGCACCCCGGTTCAGCCAGATTACTCCAACTCTGGCCATTGGGGGCGAAACACCGGCCCTCGTGAGGAGGGCGGACAATTTGGGTGTCCTCCTGGATTCCCGGCTGTCCATGGAGGACCATGTGGCGGCCATGGCCAGGGGGGCGTTTCATCAGGTACGCCTGATGTGCCAATTGTGCCCCTTACTGGACCGGGGTGCCCTTTGCACAGTCACTCAGGCCCTCGTGACATCCTGACTCGACTACTGCAATGCTCTCTACATGGGGCTTCCCTTGAGGTGCACTCAAAAGCTACAGTTAGTGCAGAATGCAGCCGCGCGGGTGATTACGGGAGCTTCGAGGCACTCCCATATTACACCGATCCTGCCCAAGCTGCACTGGCTTCCTGTGGTCTTTCGGGTGCGCTTCAAGGTTTTGACGACCATCTTCAAAGTGCTCCATGGCTCGGGGCCTAGTTATATGCGAGACCGTCTCCTGCCCCATACATCCCTTAGACCGATACGCTCCCACAGAAAGGGCCTTCTCAGGGTGCCGTCGGCTGGACAATGCCGACTGGCGACACCCAGGGGAAGGGCCTCCTCTGTGGCGGGCCCTGCCCTGTGGAACGACCTACCCCCAGAACTCCGTACCATCACTGACCTCCGCCTCTTCCACCAGTGTTTAAAAACACACCTCTTTCATCAAGCCGGCCTAACATAACCTCCGCTGTGACTAGTATAGATAGTTTTATTTGGGGATTTTAATTGGTTTTAGCGCAGGACTGATATTTAATAGGTTTTTAAAATTTTTGTATTTTTGTATTATTTTGTATGTATTTTAAATTCCTGTGCGCTGACCTGGGTCCTTTTGGAGAAGGGCGGGATATAAATCAAATAATTAATAAATAAATAAATAAATAAACAAACAAACAAACAAACAAAAAATAAATAAATAAATAAATAAATAAATAAATAAATAACAAGCCCAGCATCTTAACCACTTGGCCACCATGCCCCCCCCCCAAGTACTGTTACTGAAAAGTAAGTCCTATGTATAACAAAGCTAGTTATACTACTTAGTAAACATACAAAAATAGTTTTGTGTTCATATGGTTATTTTCTCTGGTTATTTGCAGCCAGACCATAATTGGGAATCTAATACTTCTTAAAACTTTCTTAAAATAACTGTGGGCTGATTATGACTTTTAAGATATCTTTATGCTGGTGTGCCAACTATTAAAAGCATGTCCAGGAAATGACTTTTTGTTATACAGGCAAGAAATGTTGTTTGTTACCCATTTCTTCCACAAGTCTCAGTAGTATTTCTGGGGGGAGGTTAGGAGAGACATTACATACTATTATATACCATCCAGATTAATGTAAAAATAACCACATAAATAGTTTTTCAGCCTTAACAAATTAGTTGTGCATTAAATTTAGGTAATTTAACAGGTGTGTATCGTATACACTGACACACACACACACATATATCTTATGTATAACAAGCTAAAGAGTGATCATTACATCCAAAATTAGAGCAGAATAAAAACAGATGCTGTTCAATTCTTCCAACAAAGAGCAATCCAAATTTGTTTGGAAATGTAGTTTTGTTCTGTTCTGTTTTTTGTGTTTCTTGTATACTCTTTTATTTTACTTTCCTTCTTCCTCCTGAGAGATATTTTATACCATTTCGTCACAGTGTAAGAAAAAGAAAGAAATGAGCATTAGTTCTAGGGTGCATAATAGCAGAGTATCAATATAAACCCAGGGACTGGAAGCGGAAACATACAAAGAACGGTTGCAGGAACTGAACATGGCGAGTCTAGTGAAGAGAAGGACCAGGGGAGACATGATAGCAGTCTTCTAATATGTGAGGGGCTGCCACAGAGAGGAAGGGGACGAAGCTATTTTCCAACGCACCGGAAAGCCAGACAAGGAATAATGCATGGAGACTGACCAAGGAGAGATTCAACCTGGAAATAAGGAGACATTTTCTGAGAAAACAATCAACCCATGGAACAGAAGTTGCCTTTGAAGTTGTGGCAGCTTCATCACTGGAAGCTTTCAAGAAGAGACTGGGCTGCCATCTGTCAGAAATGGTGTAGGGTCTGCTTGGGCAGACGGTTAGACTAGATGACCTACAAAGTCCCTTCAACTCTGTTAATCTGTTAAACTATATATTTCTATGAAAATTAGGAAACCACTATCTGTCCTGTGATAGAGAGAATGCCACAATTGTTTTACTGCATCTGTTCTAATTGGAGTTCATGTTAAGGGTAGAAAACTCTCTACTTTTTGGTATCTATCCTTTTCTCATTTCTTTAATGAGAAACCATGTATCTATTTAGATTCATTCTATTTCAATTTGTGATTTAAAAAAATAATAATTTGCAAAAAACCACTTATTCGGAACTGCCTAGATACTTAGACATTAGCTTAACATCTCTTAAGTTCTTGGTCAGGACTTGAACTGTTAAGTTTTTAACCAATTCTAGACTGTGTATCAAATTTAAGATTAAATCGTTATCATTATAATTTATTTTATTCATCAAACATGAAACTCAGTCAACTAAACATTTAAAGATGTTTCACAAATATCATTGATTGGCGCTAATGGTTGATACGGGTTGCTGCCAGAGTCCTAGGTATCAACCAAGTACTTTCTTAAAATATAAGATGTCTGAGTAGCGCAGTTTTTTGCAGTTCTGCTGATGTTATTGCAGGAAGCTGCAATTTCTTTATGTGTTTTGTAAAATTCTTGGACATGGTTCTAAGTGCCCTGATGACAATGTGTATCACTGTTACATGTTTCATCCATAGCCGTATAGTTTTGATGGCCTGGTTGCAATATTTTGTGATTTTTTTCTAGTTCTTTTTCTTCAACTCTGGCATCTCCTGGTAGAGCAATATCAATAAACGGTATGCTTCAGCCCTCTACAACCGTGATATCTGGTGTGTTGTGTTCCAAATTATGATCCGTCTGTATTTGAAAGTCCCACAAGATCTTCACCTTTTCATTTTCAGTAACTTTTTCCACTTTGTGTTCCCATGACTTTTTGATACAGATAAGTTGTATTTTTTGCATAATGACCAGTGGATTAATTTAGCAACTCGGTCGTGTCTAGCTTTACACTCAGTTTGTGCAATTTTGCTGCATTCACATATTAAATGTGAACCAGTTTTGACTTTGTTGTTGCAAAGTTGGCAGTTTAGATTGTCGAGCTGCATTGGCTGCCTGTTGTCTTTCGGGTGTGCTTCAAGGTGTTGGTCATCATCTTTAAAGTGCTCCATGGCACGGGACCTAGCTATTTGCGGGATCGTATCCTGCCCCATACATCCCTGCGGCCGATTCGCTCCCACAGAGAGGGAGAGGGAGAGGCTATGCCAGCGGGCGGCGCCCAGGGGAAGGGCCTTCTCTGTGGTGGGCCCGACCCTCTGGAACGACCTTCCCCTCAAAATTAGAACAACTACGGACCTCTGCTCCTTCCGTCAAAAATTAAAAATGCACTTTTTCTGCTTGGCCGGCCTAGGTTAGTCATCTGTTTATTGTTTTAATTGGTTTTTAAGGGGTTTAGTTTTTAGCATTTTGGGTTTTTAGCGCAGGGATAACTTGTTTAATTTGATTTTTATATATTTATGATGTATTTATGTTTGTATGTTTTTTAATTCCCCTGTGCACTGCCCCGAGTCCCTTTGGGGAGAGGGAGCGGTCTATAAATTAAATTTATTATTATTATTATTATTAATGGATTTTTGTATCTTTGCTTTCATGGCATTAGTTTGTAGTGCTTGTTCTTGAGCGATCAGTATTAAACCTTCCGTTTCTTTCTTGATAGTTCCCATCTTAAGCCATGTCCATGTCAAGTTGTCATCACATTCTCCTTCAATATTTTCCAAGTGCTGTCCATGAAAAGCTTTGATTTTCCATCTATTTAATTTGTCATCCAGCTGTTTTTCCTTATATTCTGCCTTGTTTCTGTTGTTTTTGTACTGTTTTCCATTTTCACAGCCTGCAGCAATTTTTTTCTACTTTGGTTCACACACTCATTCAAACTTCATTTTTCTTGATGACTCTGCAATAGCCCCCTGCCCCCTTTTTCCTTGGCAGGTACAACCTGTTGATGTCACTTCGTGAATGTAAAGTGTGGTACATATTCAAAAGTTTGTATCTTTTCTGGTCCAGGTTTTCCAGTTCAGCCAAAGTCCAATTGATTATTCCAACTGAGTATCACTGGAACTGCCAATGTATTAATGGCTTTAATTATGTTTCCAGCATTCACCTTTGATTTTAATATATTATTATTATTATTATTATTATTATTATTATTGTTGTTGTTGTTGTTGTTGTTGTTGTTGTTGTTGTTATTTATTAATTATTATTTGGTTAATCTTTGGTGAGATTCACAGCCTTTGGGGCTGGTTGATAGCTCAACAGCTCGAGTCCTAACCAAGGACCTAGGAACTGTCAAGGATATAAGCAGTTCCAAGCAGGGTGGCCCTTTGTAGAATCAGAATGCTCAAGTCCGGCAAACCTAAAACCTCCACATAGCGAGGCAGTCCCCTAGGTATTGCTCCCAGGGCTCCAATCACAATCGGGACAACACACAACTTTCTCATCCATAGTTGCCCAACGTCAATTTGCAAGTCCCGGTATTTTGTGATTTTTTCTTGCTGCTTATTTTCAATTCGTGCATCACCAGGTATTGCAATGTCAATGAACCATACTTTTTTCTCTTCAATTATTGTTATATCAGGCGTGTTGTAGGACAAGTGCCTGTCCGTCTGAATTCTGAAGTCCCACAAGATCTTGACTTTCTCATTTCATTTCATTTCATTTCATTTATTCGACTTATTAACCGCCCCCTCTCCCCGAAGGGACTAGGGGTGGTGCACAGGAAATATAAAAACACAATACATCACAAAATAAATACATAAATACTTAAAACTATATTAAATTTACACCCTGTGATAAAATCTACCCCATTAAAAACTAATCCCTGAAGCCCAATGTAGAATCTCTCTGCTAAAAAACTAGGCTAAGTACGGTAGGTTAGGCCAGGCCGACCTGTTGGAAAAAGTAGGTTTTTAGTTGATGGCGGAAGGAGCAGAGGTCCGGGGTAGATCTAACTTCGGGGGGAAGGTCGTTCCAGAGGGTCGGGCCCGCCACAGAGAAGGCCCTTCCCCTGGGCGTCACCCGCTGGCATTGCCTAGAGGACGGCACCCGGAGAAGTCCCTCTCTGTGGGAGCGAATCCGCTGAAGGTATGTGTGTGGTAGGATGCGATCCTGCAGATAACTAGGTCCCATGCCATGGAGCGCTTTGAAGATGGTTACCAGCACCTTGAAGCACATCCGAAAGACTGCAGGCAGCCAGTGCAGCTCGCGCAGGAGCGGTGTTACGTGGGAATACCTAGAGGTACCCAATATTGCTCGTGCGGCTGCATTCTGAACTAGCTGTAGTCTTCAGGTGCACCTCAAGGGGAGCCCCATGTAGAGAGCGTTATAGTAGTCTAGACGGGATGTCACGAGCGCATGAGTGACTGTGCGAAGGGCATCCCGGTCCAATAGGGGACGCAACTGGCGTACCAGGCAAACCTGGTAAAATGCCCCCCTGGTCACGGCTGTCACATGATCTTCTAAAGACAGCCGGGTATCCAGGAGGATGCCCAAGTTGCGTGCCCAATCCACGGGGGTTAGATGTTCATCTCCTAATGGCCAGTGATGGAATCAACTGGTTGAACCGGGGCGCCGGGAACCACAGCCACTCAGTCTTGGATGGGTTGAGCTTGAGTCTGTTCCTTCCCATCCAGATCCGCACGGCTTCCAGACACCGGGACATCACTTCGACGGCATCGTGCCACGGATGATCTCACCCAGCGGCTTCATATTGGACCGGGATGCCCTTCGCACGGTCACTCATGCCCTTGTGACATCCCATCTAGACTACTGTAATGCTCTCTACATGGGGCTTCCCTTGAGGTGCACCCGGAGACTACAGCTAGTCCAGAACGCGGCCGCGCGGGCAATTTTGGGTGCCCCTAGGCATTCCCATGTAACACCACTCCTGCGCGAGCTGCACTGGCTGCCTGTGGTCTTCCGGGTGCGCTTCAAGGTGCTGACTACCATCTTTAAAGCGCTCCATGGCACGGGACCTAGCTATCTGCGAGATTGCATCCTGCCCCATACATCCCTCCGACCGATTCACTCCAACAGAGAGGGACTTCTCCGGGTGCCGTCCACTAGGCAATGCCAGCGGGCGACGCCCAGGGGAACGGCCTTCTCTGTGGCGGGCCCAGCTCTATGGAACGACCTACCCCCCGACCTCAGGACAACTAGGGACCTCTGCGCCTTCCAACAAAAGCTCAAGACATCTATTCCAACAGGCCGGCCTGGCCTAATCTACCTTCCAGCCTCTCTGTCTGAACATTTAATATTGTTTTAATTGGGTTTTTAAGGGGTTTAGTTTTTAGTATTTTGGGTTTTACTGCAGGAATAAATTGTTTAATCTGCTTTTATATAATTCCCCTGTGCACCGCTCCGAGTCCCTTCGGGGAGAGGGAGCGGTCTACAAATTAAATTTTTTATTATTATTATTATTATTATTATTATTATTATTATTATTATTATTATTATTATTATTATTATTATTATTATTATTATTATTATTATTATTATATATGTGTTGAACAGGAGCAGCTATAGGACCAACCCCTGTGGCACCCCACAAGTGAGTGGCCTCGAGGTCGACCTCTGCCCTCCTATCATCACAAATTGCGATCGACCAGAGAGGTAGGAGGAGAACCACCATAAAACGGTGCCCCTCACCCCCAGCCCCTACAGCCGATGCAATAGGATACCATGGTTGATGGTATCAAAAGCCGCCGAGAGGTCTAATAGGACCAGGATGGAGGAAGAACCCCCACCTCTGGCCCTCCAGAGATCATCAACCAACACGACCAATGCCGTTTCCGTGCTGTGACCGGGCCAGAAGCCGGACTGGCGCAGGTCCAGATAATCAACTTCCTCCAGGTGACGGGGAAACTGTTGTGCCACCACACTCTCTACAACCTTCGCTAGAAAGTGAAGGTTGGAGACCGGACGATAATTTACCAATAATGCTGGGTCCAGGGAAGGCTTCTTGAGGAGAGGTCTCACCACCGCCTCTTTCAAGACGGTAGGCAAGAACCCCTCACTCAAAGAAGCATTCACTATTTCCTGGAGCCAGCCTCGGGACACCTCCCAGGATGCCAGTACAAGCCAGGAGGGACACGGGTCCAATAAACATGTGGTGGCTCTCAGTCGCCTACGTAACCTGTCCATATCTTCGGAAGTAACAGAGTCAAACTCCTCCCATGGATGTATCTCAAGACCTGCCTCCAGCATTCCCTCTAGATCACTTTCAATGGAGACCATCTCGTTCTGAATCTGAGCGATTTTATCCAGCAGATACTCTCCAAATTCCTCTGCTCTGCCCTGCAGAGGGGCTTCGCGTGGCCTCTGTTGAAGGAGGGAGCGGGTCACCCAAAACAGGGCGGCAGGGCGGTTATCTGCGGAAGCTATAAGAGTGGCACAATAATGACGTTTGGCCACCCTTATCGCCACAAGGTAAGTCTTCAAATGGGCTCTTACCTGTGTTCGGTCAGATTCAGACCGTGTGGATCTCCACCTACTCTCTAGGCGTTTCATCTCCCTCAGCCCCTCAGTAAACCAGGGGGCCTGGGTGACTCGGCGCTGTATGAGAGTCCGCATGGGCGCGACCCGATCCAAGGCACCCATGGCCGCAGTATTCCATGCGGCCACTAGGTCCTCCGTCGGGGCGTGGGTCAGAGCCACAGGTAATGGCCCAAGCTCTGTCTGGAACCTATCAGGTTCCATCAGGCGCCTGGGGCGGAACCATTTACATTCTGGTTCCGCCTCCCCACGGTGAGGTGCAGCGGTGGGAAAGTCGAGCCAGAGAAGTGAGTGATCTGTCCATGACAGGGGCATGATGGCTAAATCCCCTATACCCAGATCACTCATCCACTGACCAGAGACAAAAATTAAATCCAGCATGTGTCCCCTCACATGTGTGGGGCCCTGAATTACCTGGGACAGGTCAATGGTCGTCATGGAGGCCATGAACTCCCGAGCTGCCTCGAATGATTCGCCCGCTGATGGCAGGTTGAAGTCCCCCAAGACTACAAGTCTGGGAGTCTCCACCGCCACCTCGGCTACCACCTCGAGAAGCTCGGGCAGGGCTGCTGTTACGTAGCGAGGAGCCAGGTACACAATCAGCATGCCCAATTGCCTCCCCAGGCCCCACCTCATGCAGAGGAACTCACAGCCGGTGGTCTGTGGTACAGTGGTCTCTCTCGGCTCAAGACCTTCCTTAACAATAACCGCTACCCCCCCACCCCTGCCTTGGGCCCGCGGCTGATGAAATGCACAGTATCCTGGTGGGCACATTTCCACGAGAGGTAACCCCCCCTCGTGGCCCAACCAGGTCTTCGTGATTCCCACCAGGTCCGGGTCCCCCTCCGACACCAAGTCGTTAATGAGGGGGGCTTTGTTAACCACGGACCTGGCATTACATAACATCAGCCTAGGTCCCCGGCTCTGTGAACCCTGACCACCTAGATCGCGGGGGGAGAACAGGGGACTGGGGTGCGGTACCGCCTGTAGCCAGCGGTCATGTGCCTCCTACCGATGGCCATGTTCCTGTCTCCCATCGCCCCTACCCCTCCCTACGACCATTCTGATTGAAAGACCCTCTGCAGAATCAACCTGTATTCCCCCCCCCCCCCCCATATAGGACCCACTCGCTCCCTTCCCATCTCCGCCAGCTGGCCTGTCCATATTCCTAACCGTACGTTGCCTAATCCCTCACACCTCCCTGGAACCCCCTAAAAGCCGAATTAAATAATTTGTTAAAATTATCTCAAACTTTCTCAACCTGATGGTCCCAGTGATTTTTGCTGTACTCATATCCAAACTTCTGGCAAAATTTCCAGTGAATGATCTTAGCAACATGGTCATGGCATTGTAGGTAGTCAGTTTGTGAAATTTTGCTGCACCCACTGATCAGGTGGTTGACTGTCTCATCTTTCTCATTACAGAGGCGACATTTGCTGTTGATGGTAACATGTTGTATTATTGTATTGTATTATTGTATTGTATTATTGTATTGTATTGTATTATGTTGAATTTTTGCCTTCATGCAGTTTGTGGCTAAGGCTTGTTCTTGAGCTGCCAAAATAAAGCCTTCTGTTTCTTTTTTCAGTACTCCTGATCTTAACCAGTTCCAAGTTAGTTTTTGGTCAGCTTTGCCTTCAATACTTTTCAAGTATTGGTTATGCATAACTTTGCTTTTCCAATTTTCAGCTCGTTTCTTAATTACTTCTTTCTTATATTCAGCTTTTGACTTAGTTGTCTTTAAAAGGACTCCTTTATTTACTTCCTTAATCATTGGTTCTTCACTTTTCTGGATGTAATCATTCAAGCTGTGTCTTTCTTCTTCCACAGTCTGCTTTAGTTGTAGGAGTCCTCGACCACCTTCTGCTCTTGGTAGATATAATCAGTCAACATCACTTTTAGGGTTCAAAGCATGATTCATTGTCATAAGCTTCCTCATTTTTCTGTCCAAATTGTCCAACTCCATCTGGGTCCAGTCAATTATTCCTGCAGAGTATCGAATCACAGGTATAGCCCAGGTATTTATGGCTTTTATGATGTTTCCTCCACTCAATTTAGACTTTAATATCTTGCGGATTCGTTGAATGTAATTGGTTGAAGTTAATTCCTTGACTTTATTATGCATTAAGTCAGAGGCCTCTAAAATCCCCAAGTACTTATAGTCTTCTTCTGGTTTTACTGTCTTTATCATTTCTTCATTCTCAAGTTCTATTCCATCATCTTCTATGACCTTGCCTGCTTTGGTTGCCATTGTTGCACATTTGTCAATTCCAAACTGCATACCAATGTCTTGGCTAAATTCTTTTGTGCTTTCAATTAATAAATTCAGTTCAGCTTTTGTTTTCGCAAACAGCTTAAAATCATCCATGTACATCAAGTGTGAAAGTTTCATTCCTTTCTTTGCAAGTTCGTATCCACAGTTCATCTTCTTCATTTTTTAAAAAAATAAAAAAAAATAAAAATCTTCTTCAAAATGATTATTAGTGGTAGCATTGAGAGTATGAAGAGAAGGGGTGAAAGGGAATCACCCTGGAAAATCCCTTGTTTAATTTCAACTTCACCCAGTTCTTCTTCATTAGCCATAAGTTTTGTTTTCCAGAGATTCATTGAAGCTTCCATGAATTTTTGTATGTTGCTGCTGATGCCAAAGATTTCCAGGCATTTCTTGATCCAGCTATGGGGAACTGAATCAAACACTTTCTTATAATCTATCCAAGCCATGAAAAGATTGGTTCATCTTTTCTTTGAATTCTTTAGGATTAGGTTGTCAATCAGCAATTGGTCCTTTGTTCCTCTTGAATTTTTGCAGCATCCTTTCTGTTCCACAGGAAGCAAGTTATTTCTTTCCAAGTATCCATAAACTTGGTTTGCAATGATACCAGTAAGGAGTTTGTATGTTGTTGGCAAACAGGTGATTGGCCTATAGTTTCCAGGGTCCTTTTCTTTATCTTTTTGGATCAAAAATGTCCTTCCAGTTGTCATCCATTCATCATTTTCAGGTGTTTTTAAGATCTGGTTCATTTGGGCTGCCAATCTTTTGTGCACGCTTGTAAGTGCCTTTAACCAGAAGCCATGTAGCTCATCTGGTCCAGGTGCACTCCAGTTCTTCACTTTTCTTGACTGCCTTTGCACCATTTCTTTTGTTATTTTCACATCTTCCATTTTATGCACTTTAATAGAATCCCCAATCTATTTCATCCACTTTGCATTTCTGTTGTGCTTCTTGTTGTTTTCCTACAAATTCTTCCAGAATTTCAGAGTTTTCTCTTTATCAGGCTTTTCATTTGTTGTTACTCCACCTCCACTTTCTAAGCTCTTATAAAAGTGGTGCTGATTTGCTCTGAACTGTGAGTTTTCTTTGAACTGAGTTACTCGGTTTTCATACCTTTTAATCTTTTATTAAAAGATGATATTATTATTATTATTATTATTATTATTATTATTATTATTATTATTATTATTATTATTATTATTTAGTTAATATTTGATGAGATTCACAGCCTTTGGGGTTGGTAGCTCAACAGCTCGAGTCCTAACCAAGGACCTAGGAACTGTCAAGGTAACGTCGGAGGATATAAGCAGTCCCAAGTAGGGTGATTTTTTGTAGTCAGAATGTTCAAGTGTGGTAAATTTAGAATTTCTACATAGCGAGGTAGCCCTTTAGTATTGCTCCAAGGGCTCCAATTACAATCGGGACAACACACAATTTCTTTCTCCATAGTTGCTCAACTTCAATTTGCAAGTCCTGGCACTTTGTGATTTTTTTCTTGCTGCTTATCTTCAATTTGTGCACCACCAGTATTGCAATGTCAATTAACAAAACTTTTTTCTTTTCAACTATTGTTATATGAGGTGTGTTGTGGGCCAAGTGCCTGTCAGTCTGAATTCTGAAATCCCATGAAATCTCATTCTCTGTTGTTGTTGTTGTTGTTGTTGTTGTTGTTGTTGCTGTTATATTTACTTTATTCATTAAACATGAAACTCAGTCAACTGAATTTTTAAAAATCCATTGCAAATACCATTGACTGGTGCTAATGGTTGATACAGTTTGCTGCCAGCATCCTACATATCAACCAAGTACCTTCTTGGAATGTAAGATGTTCCAAGTAGCGCCGCTTTTTGTAGTTCCGCTGGTGTTATTGCAGGAAGCTGCAATTTGTTGATGTGTTTAGTAAAATTCTTGGACATGATGCCAAGTGCCCCGATGACAATGGGTGTCACTGTGACATGCTTCATCCATAGCCATGTACTTTCGATGGCCAGATCACGATATTTCATGATTTTTTCTAGTTCTTTTTCTTCGACTCTGGCATCTCCAGGAGCAGCGATATCAATGAACTGTACACTTCGGCCCTCTACAACCGTGATATCTGGTGTGTTGTGCTCCAAATTATGATCCGTCTGTATTTGAAAGTCCCACAAGATCTTCACCTTCTCATTTTCAGTAACTTTTTCCACTTTATGTTCCCATGATGGTGATGACGACGACGATGGTTTTGCTGCCCATCTCAGCAAACTCTCAGCAACTAACAATATTAAACTAAAACACACACACACACACACACACGTATTTGTATATGCATATGAAATCACATTAAAAATGCAGGTTATAATTAAAACTAAAAGCTGGGGAGAAGGGAGCAGAATGTATAGCAGGTGAAAGCTGCTATTAGTACAGTGTAACACTCTCCCATTGAGGCCTCAAGTCAACTGGCCGAGCCAGGTCTTCAGGTGCTTGTGGAAGGTCAGGAGGGTGGGAGCCAATCTCATCTCAGGGGGTAAGATGTTCCAAAGAGCCATGGCCATGGCGGAGAAGGCTCTTCTCTAGGCCCTGCCAGCCAGAATTCCTTGACTGACAGCATTCCTCCTCTGCTGACATGGATGGTGGGCCTGCCCCATATTCCTTCTGAGGGTCACTTAAAGACATTTCCCCTTTCCCAATGCTGATGGTAGAAGTTCTTGTCCCAGCTGAAAATCTGCCCTGTGTACTTTCCTTTGCATGCAACTTGGCACAACATACACATTTTCCCTAATAATAAATGTTGCATATACATTTGCATATATAAAGGTGAATATTTCTTTCCTGATGTCTGCCCTGTGGAATGGGTAGAATGTGCATTTGTAAACAATTAAAATGTCTCCCTCATTTCTATTCCCACATTCCCCTAGTATTGAGCAGTGGTGGTTAGGAACCTAGTTTCTTCTGGCAAGAACGTGAAGTGAGATCTTCAAGCACATACTGTATAGATCACATATGTGTGCTGTAGGAGGCTGGTTTGGGTAGAGTGAGTGATCGAATGGTTTCAATGATCTCTTAGGGCAGGGCTCTCCAACCTTGGCAACTTTAAGACATGGACTTCAAGTCCCAGAATTCTAAGAGTTGAAGTCCACAAGTCTTGAAGTTGCCAAGGTTGGAGATCTCTGTCTTAGGGCATTTGTGTCTCTTGGGGTATGGGGAAGGGGTCAGAAATGAATGGAAGCAGAGGAGGCTTCCAAATTGTTCCTCTCCTGCCCTTTATTCTGGCCTGGGCCTCCTCAAAATAAATTAATTTTGTTCCGTGTACAGCAGTATGGTATAATGGTTGGAGAGGAATCTGGGCAGTAAGCTGGACATTGGGCTCATTCACACTGACGATGTACCTAGATGGGTAATGAAATATCTCCCTCATTTATCAAGACAGAAGCATCAGGCCTTTGGCAAGAGATGGATTGGGAAAACTGCCTCTTTGTTAAAGAGCACATTTTTCCATCCTGCCATCCTGGAATAAATATCTGCAGGTTTGGTTTTTAAAACCTTCTCTCTCCAGTAGGTTATCTGATTGGAAAGGGAACAGTTCTCCTATATAATCAACAAGAACCTGCATTTACAAAAACCATTTATCATTTATTACAGATGGAATCAAAGTGAGCGTATTTTAGGCAAAGGAGCTCAGAGCAGAATTCTCTTCCCAGAAAGTTGAAGAGAAAGCATATGCTGCCACCACATGGAGAATTGGACAAACTTCTCTTGCACTTGCAATGGCTAGCAGAAAGCAATTTAATCATGGATAATGTTGCTTATTTATGTTTTATGCAACATTACACACACACACACACACACACACACCTTGACTAACAACTGTTCATTCAGTAGTAACTGTTCAAAATTACCAGATTCATGCAGAATCTGGTGTTCCCACACAAAATACAAAGCTATTCCTTCCAATTCCCAATCCCTCCCCCTATGACTCCCCTGGCCCTCAATGTGATGCCAGCAAGATGTTTTGAGAAACTCTCAGCTGTGAAACTAGTAACATTCCACTCTCAGGTCAAAGGGCCTTGAAAATCCTGTTACAAGCCAGTTTGGTGATCTGGTCTTCTTCTGTTGTCATTTCCCCCTCCCATTCTCCCCCCCCCACCTCCCCATTTCCTACCATCTGATACACAGGTGTGGATTACCCAAAATGCCTCCCCCTTGCCTTCCCTTCCCCCTTTGTTGGCAGGAACCCCGCAAGGAGCCAGGCTGACAATGGAGATCCTGACATTCACATTTATGACGATCGCAGTATTCTGGGGTCATATGGTCACTTTTTGCCAGCTTCTGACAAGGAAAGTCAATGGGGAGGCCAGATTCATTTAACAACAGTGTTACTAACTTAACAACTGCAGTGATTCACTTAACAATGGTGGCAAGGAAAGTCGTAAAATGGGGCATCTTTTTTTGTTTAGATGGTTTTTAAAAGCTTTTAAGTTCTCCATTTCTGATCTTAGTTGCTGTGGAATCTTCTGCTATTGATATTTTAACTGTTGTTACTGTAGCTTTTTGCCAAACTACATCACAGCTTTTTAGTTGAACATATGTGCCTGATTAAGTAAAATGATGTAATATAGCTTCCCCCCCACTCTCCCCTTTCAATATGATCTCATCTCTAAGTGGAAAGAAATGCCTCAAATTAAGGTCATCACCGTCAAGCTAGGTGGGTTTAAGACTAGTCAATAGTCTTTTTTCTTTTCTCCCTACACTTTTTGCTGTAGACCCTAGAAGAACACAAACGCTGTGCCTTTTGTTCTCAGGGGGGTGGGAGGTGGGAATTGTGATATGATAGGATTTTCCTCTAAAAGGGAAATGATATCAAATTTATAAAGCATCCAAATAGACCTGTCTAAATTATTCCATTAATGTCAGAAGGTGTAAAGTATGAGCATCAGTGTCTGAATTCAATGCAAGGAGACAGGCTGTGTAAAAGCATGCAAAAGGAGGATGAAAAAATAAAAAGTAAACATACATTACGTCTTCTACCCTTCTTTCTATCAAATGATTAACATCTTAATTTATTCTCTAACTTTGCATTCATTTTCAGATCTACCACAAATATTTATGATGTATGTTGAGGTGGACACTAAAATACAAATAGACTCAGACTCAGGACTGGGGAAACATTGAACATTAACATTTTTTCTTTAGGTGGGCACTTGTTTGAGCAGAGAAACAGCTAAGTTATTCCCTAACAGCTTTTATGAAGGAAAATAAAACCTTGCGTACACAATCTTAGCAACATCTACAAAGAGAAATTTGTAGTGCTCAGCACATACAAATGTGAAATTGCACATTCAGTGCAGGGTATGTGTGAATCTGCAAGCCTTGTGGATACTTGTCTGAATCTTAGACCTGGCCTAGTCCAAATTTAATCATAGAGCAGATAACAGCTGCCCTGCTTGAAAGTTCTTTTCTCAGCCAGTTCTGGCGATAAGAGGCAGCTTTAGACATTCATATTTTTCTTCTCTGCAATGTTTAGTGAAGAGATCAGGTGATCCTTATAGGCAGCCTGTGGTGTGGGGGGGGCAGCTTGTTTCACCATCTCTGGGACAGATCTGCATTTTAAATCTATGCTTGTATCTTTATCATTGTTTTAAAGAAACAAAACAAATATTCTTCCAAAAACTAATCATGACTACTTGCCTCAAATGAGTCAACTTTCAGAGGAAAAAATTTGCAGTATGACGAATCATAACATTATGTGGGGCTCTGACACTATAATGCCATACATTTTAATTCCTTTCATACTTAACATGAAACATTGCCACTGCTAGGGAAAAGTTAAATGTTTGCGTTTGGTAGGGTACCTGAAGATTTACACGGTTATTAATTCTGATAATCTTACATGGCCTGCAAAATGTGCTGATCGGAGTTTAATAAATACAGTTGTGAAAGAGGATGTACGTTTCAACATACTTTGTGACAGATTCAGAAAACAAAAGAGCAACTGGTTTTGGAAGTAGCAAATGGAATCAATCTGGCTGTGCTTTGGCTGTGCTTTGTAGCCTGTTGAAATATTTTGCAGAAGTGATGGCTTTTCTGCTGCCTCTGGATTTGTTACACACAGTAAGTAAGGAGATAGATTGGCTTCCATATAAAGACAACGTTGAAGAGGCAGCATGAGATGAGCTCACACCCATTGGCATGAATAACACGCTGGATGCATTTTGGCATTTCACCTTCTGTTCCAAATAGAGTTGAGAAGAGGGAGTGGTGAGACTAACAGTACTATAGGTTTCTTTCACATTTACACTCTAAACTTTTATGTGACCAATCATCAAGGTTAATTTTACTCTCCTTTGTGCAAATACAGTGTTATTTTTTGTGTGTGTGCAGTTATCAACACAATGAGAGATTCAACTTTCAGTACTCTGAATGTGGGTCCAAATTTGACGAACACAACATGCATTCTGTCATTGAACTTTAAGTTTATAATATCCCCTTTTAATAATGGGGAAATCACTTTAAGCACATTGAGGAGAACCAGAGTAGTTGTTGCTGGAAGAGCCAAAGGATGAAATGTATTCACCCCATCTCTTAAGCTCTCAGGGTCACAAACAAGAACAGACTATTTTGAATTGCAATCATTATTAATGTAACTTACAAAGTCCAATTAAGGAGATGTGCTGTTTAGCAGTTTATTGGCAGTTGTTTTGCTGTTCCCTCAACAGGCATGTTTACTTTGTCAGCTTCATCTATGGGTGTCTGGGCAACCTTTCCTCCTTTACAGTGCCAAGGTCCTTTTTTAAACCCTCCCTTTCAAATTCTGCTGGACAGCTAGAGGAAGGGGCTCAGTTCTCTGTCTGGGAAGCGACCTGGTTCAACGAACACAGAAAGCATGGGGGGAGTGAGAGAAGAGGAAAAACCAAGCAGCCGTTTTCTTTAGCTTTCTTTCTGCTGTCAGTTAGATAGATTAACAGAGTTGGAAGGGGCCTTGAAGGTCATCTAGTCCAGCCCCCTGCCCAAGCAGGAGACCCTACATCTGCCTCTACCTAGGATCGAACTCACAACCTCCTGTTTGTGAGGCAAGAGCTCCACCTCTAGGCCACAGACAGACTGTCATGTCCTTCCTTCCTACTCTTCCTACTCTTCCTTATCCATTCAACTTTTAAGCTCTGCGGGTTTAGGTTTATTCTCTAGGACAGGGGTCCCCAACCTTTGCAACTTTAAGTCTGAAGGACTTCAGCTCCCAGACTTCTCCAGCCAGCTTTGCTGAAGTCCTTCAGACTTAAAGTTGCAAAGATTGGAGACCCCTGCTCTAGGAGACTATTTTCTTTTCAACACAATCTGACTAATACTTATAGCTCCTCCTCCTCCTCCTCCTCCACACTTTACTGTTTTTATTCTTTCCAGCTGAATGGAAGGTTGCAAAGAAATTAGGTAAAGGAGATCAGGACTGTCGTTTCATCAGCCTGAGAGGTTTCCAAGACCTGAATGTTTTTGTGGAGGATTGTTGAGATAAATATTCCAGATATTCCCTTTGGGAGAAGCATTCCCTTTGGGAATGTTGCTTACTCCTTCATTCTAAGTCTATGCCCTTCCTGGTCATGTGACCCATATTGGACTGTATATAGCAGGGGTCAAAGTGGTGGCCCACGGACTGGATATTGTTACGCACAGGCCACACCCACTCTGGCCCTGCAAAGACAAAAAACATTAGACAACTTAGAGCCATGCCGCCTTCGGTCTGACCTAAGCAGAGTACATAAAATTATCTGCTACAATGTCCTATCTGTCAATGACTACTTCAGCTTCAACCACAACAATACAGAAGCACACAATAGATACAAACTCAAGGTAAACAGCTCCAAACTTGATTGCAGAAAATAGGACTTCTGCAACAGAATGGTCAATGCCTGGAATGCTCTAGCTGACTCTCTGGTTTCTTCCCCAAACCCCCAAAACTTTAACCTTAGACTGTCTACTGTTGATCTCACCCCATTCCTAAGAGGTCTGTAAGGGACATGTAGAAGCACACCAATGTGCCTACCATCCCTATTCTAATGTCCTCTTTTATTCATATCCATTTCATGTATTCAAATCATGTTTATACTTATATATGTTATCTAATATATGCTTGATGAAATTAAATAAATAAATAAATAAATAAATAAATAAATAAATAAATAAGGAAGGAAGGAAGGAAGGAAAGAAAGAAAGAAAGAGAAAGAAAGAAAGAAAAAGAAAGAAAGAAAAAGAAAGAAAGAAAGAAAGAAAGAAAGAAAGAAAGAAAGAAAGAAAGAAAGAAAGCCTTCCCTATGCACCCTGATGCATATATACTAATGGAGCGATACAGCATGAGTAGGAAGCAGAAACATACCTACTCAGGCAATATCCACACACTTAGTCTCTGGTGACCAACTACATATATGTGCACACATGAACGCATTACTACAGAAGATAATACAATTGTTTCTTTTGATATTCCTCTGAAGAAATTGGAAAAATGTTAACCAGTTATACAGGTTATACAACTTTCCTTTGTTAAGAATAAAGGGTTGTTGTTGGTATCCTTCAGTCTCAAAAGGCTATGGTATCATGCTCTGGAAAGAGGTAAGTCCTCTGCAGAGCACGAGGCCTGGCTAGTTTAATATGGAGGATAGACGGTTACCCAAGCAGCAGATCCCCCCCTCTCCATGTCGCTGAATTAGTCCAATGGAACGGCAGAGCCAATACGATGGGTTCCCCTTCTCCGACTCTGGATTTTGCCTTGAGGTTGACTCCTGAAGCCTTTTCCAGTAGTGGATGTAGGCGCAAGGCAGTGGAGGTTTGTAATCAGAGTTTCCCTTCTCCTAGAAGATCCTTCTGCCACTTTATCTGCCATTGGGATGCAGAGCCCTCTTTTGCCTTCAAAACCATTGACCGTCTTCTCCGGTCCTTATGAGGTGCTCCCAGCCAGCTGGACCAAGGTTTTTTTAGGGAGGTATTACTCCTCCAGCATTCTGCGTGGGTCTCCCCACCACTATCATGGCCATGCTTTGTGCTGGGGTCTGCTGTGGCCAAATAAAAGGTTAAGGACCACAAATATCACTTTCCCCCTGTTTATTTTCTTTGTTCCTTGTCTATCTCTCTGTGATCGCCTGTTTCTACTCTGTATTCTAATTAACTAAAATGTAATATTGCCAGCAAACTGGTATGACTAAATCCTGTGCTTTTTGAGAAAGCCCTTTCCAAATCAGCCAATTTGCTAACCAGTATTATACCCATAACGACCTCACACAAAAACTTAATAAAAATGCAACAAAGTCCTACACAACTATTTACTCATTTTATTTTACTAATTTGTAGCCCAACTATTATTTTTATAAATAATTCAAGGTGGTGAACACACATAAAACTTCCTTCTCCTCTTATTTTCCTCACAACAATAATCCTGTGAGGTGATTTGGGCTGAGCGAGAGCGACTTGACTCAAGTTTACCTAGCCTTTCATGCACAAGTTGAAAAATATTTGATTGATAGTAATTTAGGATACAATTCTATACCTTAGTATATTAGTAAATGTAATTAATATTATATTTCAGCATCCATCATTTTTTAGACATTAGAAGAATATTTTTGTCTAGATATCACTAAGCTGCATGACAATTTTCTGTCACAATAAAAAAGTTCATTAATATTCATTCTATTTGTGTTTTCTAGCATGATCCTTTTTCAGAGAAGAAAGTTATTCAACATATAGGAGTTTCAATGAAAAATGTTGATGATATCAATTGCTCTTGTGACTGCAGGATTACTCATTCTTCGTTAATCTTTTCAGTTCAAAGCTTCCATTTATATTACTGTTACATTGGAAAGAGGAAGTTATTCTGGGTAATCTGCTTAAACTCTCTAACTTCATTTTCAAGTTAGCAATGTATTGTAAGTGTAAAACAAATGGAGGAAACAGCAGATTCCAATCAGATGCAAGAGACATGCAGGTAATTTTTATATTTGTTTTCATTGTTGAAAAAAACGTATGAGAAAAATCAGCTAAGCCAAATCACAGACGACTTCTTTGTTAATATGCCTTTGCACACCTGTTCATTATATTTGTAAGTGAGAATTAAGTACTGTTGTTCATAGCAAAGAATAGCAGTGCAATTCTCTCACTGTTTATCTGGAAGTAAGTCAAACTGTCCCATGACATATATTCTCTGATACTTGAATATGATTAGTCTTAATTGTAGTGGAAACAATGCAAATATAATGGAGAAATATTAGTCACAGTTAATTAAATAGACTTATTAAGCCAATTAATAAAATATGGAAGAAGTTTAATTATGTAATATTTTAATTTAGCTTTTGAAAAGTTAATTAGTAATGCAATAAATGTATGTAAACATTAGATGCTTTATTCTTTAGTGTATGTGTGTGTTTTACAACAGAGTGGGAAAGTTCAACACCTAACCATTAGCAATAAAGTATCTAAGACAAGTGGAAAGACTCACAATGCACATGAATACTGATAAGGCTATCTTGATTTATTTGAAGTTGCCTTTGATTTTACACAAAATCTACATTTTGGACGGATGGACACCAGGACTTGACAAAAGCATCCAAAGTAATTGGTTCATAGAGAGTGTAAATGTGCTTCTGAGTAGGAATGATAAACAAACCCATATGGACATTGCTAACAAAAAATGGGCAAAATGATGAGACTCCTGATCAGGGCAAAATCTGTCAAGTCCAGCATTGTCTTTCATTGAGTGGCCAGACAAATGGATGAATGTATCTGATCAACAGGATGTGAGGTCGACAAAGCTCCTCGGTTATTGCTTCCTTGCAGTTTGCTTTTGATTCAGGAATTAGGTCAGCGTGATCAAGAGAATACTCAATAAACTTATCTAAGGAACTTTTTAGGCCTTCATAAAATAATCAAAGCCGGTGTTTCTCAACTTGGGGAATTCTGGGAGTTGAGGTCTTCACATTTTTAAAGTTTCCAAAGTTCTAATATTTTTTATAACATTGTCATGTGTAGGGATCTCTTCCTTTTTCCATTGTTGTGCAAAAACAATTCTAGCTGCAGTTAACACATGTAAGATTAAATACGTATTCCCTTCATTATATTTTTCTGGTAGAATAACAAACGAAAATATTTCTGTATGCAGTTGACATTGTTAGTTTTCAATTCCTGTTCCACAATTTCTGCCATTTATCTCAATCTATTGTGTATTCAAAATGTTTGCCCCATACTATCATTGTTTCCTTTACTTGCTCTTCCATTTTAATGCTCAGTAGGTAGTTATAAGTTTTTTAAATTAGTTTTTCATCTGTCCCTGTTAATATCTGATCCAGTTCTGTTGGTTTTTATAAAAACTATACATTTTAGCATCTTTCTCATATCTTGATTGTATTTGCATATGTGCCATGCCAAATCAATCCTTTGACTATTTAGTTCTTGCTTAGTTTTAAGTTCCCCTTTTTCATTCACGATGTCCTTATGTCTTGCAATATTTTCCATATTAACAACATTTGGATGTATCAGTGCCTCTATTGTGGAGAGCCAGACTGGTATTTTCAAATAGTGTTTTTCTGATAATACAACTCCCAGTCTGGCAACCTAACCCTGCCCTCAGTTTTTGGAATCTTGTAACATTTTCAGACTTATTCTTCTTTTTTCCCCCTTGCCAAATATATTTTGATATTGTTTTATTTAATTCCTTAAAATAGGTTTTTTCCCAGCTTTATTGGTATTTTGGAACAAATATAGTAATCTTGGCAAAATATTCATTTTTATAGTAGCTATTCTTCCTATCAGGGATAGTTGTAGATTTTTCTATGTTTCCAAGTCTAATTTGATGTAATTACCTTCTTTAATAGCTCGCCTTGCTGTTAATTGAATTCCTAGGTATTTCACTTTCTTGACTATCTGGATATTTGTCTTCTTCATTAAGTTTTTTTTCTGTTTATCTGTAAGATTTTTGACTAATATTTTAGTTTTCTCTTTATTTTCGATCCTCCAATTTCACCATAATCTTCTATTTTTTTATTAATTAGGGTTCAGTTTCTTGTGGTTCTTCTAAAATAAATACCAGATCATCTGAGAATGCCTGTAATTTATATTTTTCTTTTTTTTAATTTCCATACTTTTTATTTCTATGTCTTGTTTGATGTTTCTATTTAGCACTTCCAACGTCAATATAAATAGTAGAGGAGACAATGGGCATGTTTGCCTTGTGCCTTTGTTTAATATTGAAGTTCTCTGTCATGTCCCCATTTACAATCACCTTTGCAGTCTGTTTGTCATATATTACCTTAATCATATTGGTAAATCTTTCACCAAAGTCCATCGTTATCCTTTCATTTAACATAGCTTTCACTGTTTCGGGCACTTTACATAATTTAGCTTTTTCCAAATATTGTTTTATTTTATCTTCTGAATTTTTTTCTTGATCATACAAATTTTCATAAAAATCCTGAATTATTTTCTTCTTTTTTTCATTTTGGTAATGCCACTCTATGTACCAGTTTATTTTCTTTCTCTCTCTTTTCTTTTTATTTATATGCTAACCATATTTCTGGTTTATGAGCATTTTCAAAGACATTTTATTTTGCACTTATACTTTTTTGTGCCAATTCTTCCTTTTCCATTAGATTCAATTTGTGTTTTATTAGTTCCATTTGATTTTGTAGGTTCTTTTTTTAATGGTTCTTTCTATAGTTCTGGTTCTATTATTTTGTGTTCTTCTTCGAGTGTCTTTTGATATTGTTTCTTTTTCTTATTTTTTCTTCCTCTGTAAATTATGGCAAGTCCCCAGAAATACACCTTAGCTGTAACCAATACATTTTGCAATGAGGACTCTTCTTTTCTGTTCTCTTTAAAAAATAAATCAATTTCTTTTTCCATTGTTTGTGTAAATTCTTTGTCTTCTAATATGATTCAACATCCATCTCTGTTTTGTTTTTTTTGCCCTTTCCACTTCACTTTTACTGGATTATGATCCGCCCATGTGTTCAATTCTATTTCTATCTCTTTTTAAAGTATTTCAGCTCTTATTGTCTTTTTAACAAACCTCATGTGTACTTCTCTTGGGAATTTATTCCTTCTCACATAGGTAGCATATATTCTAAATGTTTTGTCCATCTTGGCCTGCATCTTCTGCTTATTTATCTCCAAGGGATCTGCCAACAACTCTGCTATCATATCAGTGAGAACTTCCCCTTTTTCTTCTTCAATATTCTGAAATGTCAGGAAATATTCAGCCTTCTCGATATCCAGGGTAATTACTGTTCCCTCTAACTCCTTATTTGCCTATGTCAGTCTACGGTTCATCTCATCCAGTTTTTTCCTCTGCTTATTCTGATTTCTCTTCTATTATTTTAATCTTTTGTTCATTTTTAACTATCATTTGGTGAAAGTTTTCAGTTTTTCATCCATGTTTTGTATTTTTTTCCCTTTATCTCTCCCATCTCATTCTTCATCTCATCATGGTTTTTTGTCAAAGTCTCTTGTAGCAGTTGAAATATCATCTTCATTTCTGTTTGGATTGTATTTATTTTCTCTTGCTGTATCAGGCTATCTATTGATCTTTGGCTTGATGGACTGAATGCTGCTGCTGATGGTGCAGATGTTTTAGTTAAATTTGAAGTACTTGTCATTTTAAACTGTGTTAGTAAATTTAAAAAGAATAAACAACAATAATTCACAATAATGCAAAAATAATCCAAAATCCACAGCCAGCTCCTCTTCCCACTTTTAAAATATTACCAAAATAAATTCACCAAAGGCTCCTCTTCTTTCTTTCTTTTCTTTCCCAGGCACTGGCCAGCATCACAATTCTTTACTATTGTAATCCACAAAGTCAGTCTATAAATTAGTCCAGGAAGCTTCTTTAAGAACAGCTGTTATTTCTTCTTCTTTTAACAAATAATATTTGTAATCCACAAGGGCCCACCAAATCCCCAATGTTTGTAAACCACAGTGTCCTGCAGATCAAAAAACCCCTTCCACTTAGTCTCAGGATAAATCCATGCTGTTTCCCAAGTTCAAACTACTCAGTATATTCATAATCTGCAAAGAGTTACAATGTTCTCACTGTCTGCTTCCAACTGTCCAGTATAAACAATTTGCAGGTGTTACTTGTAATAAGCACAATCTTATCAGCAATAGACAGCCAAGGTCCTTTCACTTTCCTGGCGTCCTTCCCCACCAGTAGGTCTCACCCTTACTCTGTCCAAAAGTCAAAGTTTCATTTAAAATATATTCAAGTGTTTCTCAATCTCAATTACAGTGTCTAAAGCAACTTGTCCAGGTTTCCTAGCTTTAATTTTTATTTCTCTCCAAAAAATTATCTTCTCCCTTTTCCGGGTTTGTCAGCAGCTCATGGTGTTAATCACCTCTGTTCTTGAGGGGTGGGAGAAAACTCCACCCCTTCCTCTTTGAGTTCCACTTTCAATAGAGGAATATTACAGCGGCAAATTCCTCAGCAGAAGTTGGAAAGATCTCCCACCCAGATCAGCCACACTGTTGCCAGATAGTTTCTTCATTGCTTCTTCTTCTGTTACAGCCTCAGTCTGGCAGGTAATAGCCATCTCCCACCCCACCCCACCCCAGTTTTAGAGGTTTCTCTGGATCAAAGAAGGAGATTGCGGTATCCTTGTGATCGACGGAGTGTCCCCTCTGTCTTCAACACCCCTACAGAGTGACTTTGGCCCCGAAGTACCTCCTGGCAGGCAGAATTCAGCAGAATTTCAGAGTCCTGTGAATCCACATTGTTTGCCATCAGCTTTGCCTCCCCTTCTGAAGATCTTGACTGGCTCCTATGTAAAAATGATCTATTTTTTAAAAAGGGGTGGGTTATGTGGCTTTTTAGGAACTAGAACTCTGCATTTTCACCAGAGGTAGTAGTAAAAACATTCTACATGTGACCACGCTATTACCATATTTTTCAGAGTATAAGACACACCTTTTTACTCCAGAAAAGAGGGTGAAAATCTGGGTGCATCTTATACTCCGAATGTAGCTGCCTGGGTCGTCTGAAAAAGGAGCAGGTGAATCTGGCACTGCAAAGATCGTGATGGCTGGAAAGGAGAGAGGTTTCACTTTTGGAACTCCCGCTCGGCTCAACTCCCAGGAGGGCTTAAGGGGTGACGGCGGTGGCAGCAGCCCCTCACATTGCTGGGGAATGAAATCATTGTGACCATTGTCTCCACTGAGCTGCCTGCCAAATCTCTGAGGCACCTTTTGCTTGCAGGAGGAGGAGGGCAAGGGCAGAGTATATCAAAGTAACTGGGAAAGAAAGCTGTGCTTGGAATCTGCCGGAAACTGCCGCCCGAAAAGCACGCCTTTCTTTCCCAGTTACTCAGAGGGTTTGGTTTAAGGAGGCGCTGCTTTAAGTTGCCTTCCTCCTCCTCCTGCAAATGAAAGGTGCCCCAGAGATGGTAGATTTCTCAGAACGCGAGTTTGGGAAGTTAAAAATCTGAAATGGGGACAATCAAACTTGATTCAAAGGCTTTTGCTGCATTACCAACCAAAACGCTGGTACCACAATCTCTGCAGTGCCCACTTTACCTGCCCCTTCTCAGGCAGTTCCAGGTGGCAGAGATCGCAGTAATAGCATTTCTGGGTGGCAGCACTGCGATATCAGGAGCCAAAGCCTTTGAATCAAGCTTGATTGTATCCCATTCCAGGTTTTTAATTTCCCAATCTAGTGTTCTGATAAGTCTTCGTAGAGAGATTGTTCCTCTTCCCTTCCTCCCCCTGCCTTCCCCCACCCCCCCAATCTCTCCAGATCTGCTTATTGCTATTGTGCCCAGCTATCGTATCTCTTTGCTGCATGACAGATCGGTGCGGCTTGGGGAAGGGGGTGGAGGAAGGGAAGAGAAACAATATCCACAAAGGCTTTTCTCAAGAGCCTAGATCTCCACTTTCTCTCCGGAAAAATGCTATTTGCATCATCAGGATTTTGGCTAATGGAACAAGCACGGGATGGAAAGGAAACTTTGGAATACAGGAGCACAGTATTCCTGGAGCCTGGCAGCTGCCGCATTCCGAAGTTTCCTTTCCATCCAGTGCTTCTTTCACCAGCCAAAATCCCAATGATGCCAATAGCTTTTCCCCCTAGAGAAAGTGGAGATCTAGGGTCCTGAGAAAAGTCTTTGTGCAGAGGTGATTGGTTCTCTTCCCTTGCTCCCACCCCGCACCTCCCATCCCCAATCTCTCCGGATCTGTCATGTAGTGCTTATTGCTACTGCTGCTATTGAGCCCAGCTACCATATCTCTTTGCTGCATGACAGATCTGGGCGGATTTGGTGTGTGTGTGTGTGTGTGTGTGTGTGTGTGTGTGTGACAAAGCAGCCTTGTTTCCTTTATGCTTCCCTTTTGATGCTCAGGTGCTGCCACCAGGAACCATTGATCCAAATGGAAGGGATCCCCAGCCTTCCTCATCCAATGGGCCGTTCCCAGCTAAGCACAGCAGCAGCCATTCAGCAGCCCCCACATGTCTTTCCCTCCTTGTTGAAGAGAAAAGTGGATTTGAGATCGATAAAAGCCTTACTCTTTAAGAAGATCAAGCTTCCACGCGTCACATTTTTGCCCTCCCTGGCCCCCAGGAGCACTGCAGGCATCCCAAACTCTCTGCATGCCCCATTTTTCACAAAAATGGGGTGTGCAGATGGTTTGGGATGCCTGCAGAGTGCTCCTGGGAGCCAGGGAGGGCAAAAACTTTTTAAAAAAAGTTTGCCTTTTCAAAACCTGGTTGCATCTTATACTTCGAAAAATACGGTAAATAATATGGTTGAAGGAGTTTGAACAAGCTAAAATTTCCAGACACATAAATGGAATTTTTCCACTTATCATGCACATTAAAGTTCAAATAAGTATTTAAAACATGTGTCACTGTAGGAAAATTTGACAACTTGATGGATACAAGCAGACTACAGATCTATCATTTCAGTCTGGGCACCAAGTCTTTCAATAGAAAATGGAAAAATGTGTGGTCCAGAAAACACAAAAATATCTACTAGAGAGCAAGAATAAAGAGGCTGATTTTATTTTCAATGACTTCTCATTCTCTACTTCCTTCCTGACTGGTCTGAATGTGAAATGTGAAAGTAAATAAGCTCTAAATCTTGGTAAGGTCCATCCATTTTTCTTATCCTAGTCTCCACAAATTCCACTGCTTTTGACATAAAGTTTTCCAAGGTTTTCAAGGAGAAGTGAAAATCATAGTGTGAAGCTCCCAAGAGAAACCCCCAATTAATTCACGGCCTCAGGACAAAGTTCAAAAAACATCCATTTATTAGGATTAACATCTTGGCTGAGCCTCCGATGGAGCCAGAATTGAAAATCTGAACTTTACCCCCCTATTCCCCCCCCTCTGCCTGTCATAAATCACATCACCCAATTAGCATTGAAATTAAATCTATGCATGCACAGTCACAGGTCATCTTGAGATTCCATTCTGACCACAGGAATGTTTGGAATTCACACTTCTCTACGGCAGCTTGATAATATTTATGGTAATGGTTTGCAAGCTGGCACATAGCTTAATGGTAGAATATCTGTTTGGTGTCCAGAACATCCTGGGTTAACTCTCTAGTCTCTAGAAAGATTCCAATCTGGAACTTCCGAAAACTGCCACAAGTTACTGATGTTACTGAATTAGATGGGCCAATTTCTGTTCTTAAAAAATAGTCTCTTATAAAGTTGTCAAACCAAAGGTGGTATTGCCAAAAATATTCAAAATACATTTAAAACTCCTGCATTCTGTTTATTCTCCTGAAATATAATGCTAATGAAAAAAGCCCTCATAGAATTAAAATGGAAATATGGAGATATGATGTTAGACCTTCTACCTGGTTCTCTTCAGAAAAATTCCTGTGATTGCTCATAGTTTTGCCTTGAGTGGGTGCTTTGTTTGTCTGTGTTTGTTGGTTGGTACAACAAGAAACAAATGTTGAGGGAAAGGATCGCTTGTATCAAATAGTCAAACTTTCACACTATAATTGTTCATTAATTCAATTTGAATAATTTGTAAAGTACTTTACTGGATTGTTCAATCACGAAAGACTACACATTTAATACATTAACATAGCCACACACCTTACCAAAGGCAACTTTGGCAGCAATGGATAAAACCATATATTTAAAAACCCCAAATATAAATGATCCAGAAATCACTTCAAAAAGTAAATATTATAAAAATCATCAATACAAAACTCTAGATGAAGAGAGGGTAAGAATAGCCAGCTCAGCAATAGAACCATAATCATGATAAAGTCCTCATATGCTGACTAGATTAGACCATATATTTTATTCAGATTCCAATATTGTTAATGAAATTCTGACAGCTGCATGCGCCATATAGTCAAGTGGCATTCACTTAATGGCCACCACAAAAAAGTTGTAAAATCAGGTCAATCACATGAGTGATCCACTTTATAACCACCACAATATATGACTGTGAGGGGCCGGCTTCATTAAGTTCATGTCAAAAAAACCAAAGGCACAAATGCAGAGTAGGTGAAACCTGGCTCAAAAACAGTAACTGTGAAAGGGATCCTGGAGTCCTAGTGGACCATAACTTAAACATGAGCCAGCAGTGTGTGGCAGCAGCCAAAAGAGCTAATACAATCCTTGGTTGTATAACCAGAGGCATAGAATCAAAATCACATGAAGTATTAGTACCACTTGAAAAAGCCTTAGTACGGCCACACCTGGAATACTGCATCTAGTTGTGATTACCACATTACAAAAAAGGTCTTGAGACTTTGGAAAAATGAGCAACTAAGATTATTAAAGACCTGGAGACAAAAACATATGAAGAATTGGGGATGGCCAATCAAGAGAAAAGAAGGACTAGGGGTGACATGAGAGCAGCACTCCAGTGTCTGAGGGGCTGTCACAAGGAAAGCAACCTGGATGTAAAGAAAAACTTCCTAACAGTGAGGACCATTAGCCAGTGGAACAGAAGTTGCCTTCAGAAGCTGCAGGGGATTCAGTGCTGGAAGTTTTTCAAGAAAAGACTAGACAGCCAACTATCTGAAAAGGTATAGGGCAGGGATGGCTAACCTGTTTGCCATCGCGTGCCAAAAGCGGGGGGAGCGCAGAGGGGGCATGCGGGGGCATGCCTACACCAATAATTCTATGCACAGAAACCTCCTTGTGCATGCACGTGTGACCCCCCTGCCCGCCCTTTCAGTGCATGATGGACCGTTTTTTGCCCTCCCCAGGCTCCAGAGGCTTTCTAGGAGCCTGGGGATTGGTCGCATTGGTAGATGATCTCTGGAGGGCCCGAGACAGGGATTGTTCCTCTGTCCTGGCCCTATTAGACCTCTCAGCAGAAAGGGCTCGCAACTTGGGTGTTCTCCTGGATTCACGGCTGTCCTTGGACGACCATGTAACCGCCATGGCCAGGGGGATCTTCTATCAGGTTTACCTGATACGCCAGTTGCGCCCCTTTCTAGATCGGGATGCCCTACGCACGGTCACTCAAGCCCTCATTATTTCCCGCCTGGACTACTGTAACACCCTCTACATGGGGCTCCCCTTGAGGTGCACCCGGAGACTCCAGCTAATGCAGAATGCGGCCGCGCGGGGATTCTGGGAGTTTCTCGTTACTCCCATGTAACACCTCTCCTGCACAAGCTGCACTGGCTGCCTGTGGTCTTCCGGGTGCGCTTCAAGGTGCTAGTCACCATTTTCAAAGCGCTCCATGGCACAGGTCCTGGTTACTTGAGAGACCGCCTCCTACCACATACCTCCCTTTGACCTGTCCGCTCCCACAGAGTGGGCCTTCTCAGGGTGCCATGGCCGCTGAGGTCAATGCCGGCTGGCGGCTCCCAGGGAAAGAGCTTTCTCTGTGGCGGGTCCGGCACTCTGGAACGACCTGTCCCCCGATATCCGTACCATCATGGACCTACGACTCTTCCGTCGGATGTTAAAAGCACATTTCTTTCATCTAGCCAGCCTGACATAGACTAAGGGAATAATTTTAAACTTTGATATTTACTGGTTTTAAATTTATGTATCCAAATTTTAGCACAGATTTAATAATTTAATTGTCTTTTATATTTTGTATGTATTGTTGGGTTTTTATCTTTCTGTGCACCGCCCTGAGTCCCTTATAGGTGAAATAGGGCGGTATATAAATCGAATAAACTAAACTAAACTGGGGAGGGTGAAAACGGCCTTCCCCCGCCCCCTGAGGCTCTCCGGAGGCTTCAGGAGGCTTCCCTGAAGCCTCCAGAGAACGAAAAACAGCTGAAAATGAAGGCCGAAGTGAGCTGGCCAGTGCGCACATGTGTGCTGGAGCTGACAGGGCAATGCCTCAGGTGCCCAAACAAATGGCTCTGTATGCCACCTGTGGCACATGTGCCATAGGTTCACCATCATGGGTATAGGGTCTCTTGTTTGAGCAGGGGAGTTGGACTAGAAGACCTCCAAGGTCCCTTCCAGCTTTTTCTGATTGACTACCTATATAGAAAGTGAATCAGATTGATTGCTCATTTAAATAGTGTTCAATCATGATTTTTTTTAAGTTTCAGAAGATATGTAAACATGATGATCCTATAACCCTGAAAAGTGTTGAAGCAGAGATATATGAGATATTTCCAAGATGGTGAAAAAGTAGAAAAGTAACATACCCAATTGCCAGACTAAATGAGTGCAAATTCTGAGAAAACACACTATGCATAAGAGCAGGTTGAGGTTTCAAATTACATTCAGCAGTTTCATTAAGGAAATTATCAGCCCAACTTCTTCTGAACGTTCAATGTTGTTTGAGTCATTCCTTCAGTTCATTGACTATTGTTGGGCATCCAGCTTCTTTATGAATTAAAGTTTGGTGATGCAATTGACCTGTTTCTGGAGTGAAAACACATGCATTTAATTAAAAGATGACGTTGCAGATTAAAATGGATGGGTGCAGGAGTGGTAGAATATTTCAGGGATTTTCAGCCAAGATGAGCTGGCATGAATAATATAGTATCAGAAGCCATTTATAATATATAATTTGATTGAAATAACGTAGTGCAATCAACAATGATTGTTTAATTTAATTCTAGTATGTAACATTTTAGCATGACTGTGCTGAAATCTGTTTCATTTATTTTAACATCTGATCATACTTCCTATTTTTAAAGGTCAGTTGTATATTTTTAGTTCCAAAAAGTTAGGAGCTGTAATCTTACAACATATTGTACATTTCAGTGGGTGGAGTTCAAGAGAGATTAGGCATGACTAAGTTGCATTCATACTTTCAGAAATGACAATGCAAGTCTGTGTCTCTTTCATATATATATTTATGAAAGATTCATTAAATTCAGAACACTTTATGTTAAATATGAGGACTGTAGCCTTAAATATGTATTTGTGCACTATGATTCAGTTGATTTGCATTTGAACTACCCCACATTTTCCTCCAAATTTAAGTAATGAACAGAGCAGAGGTAAGCAATCCCATCGGCCCTCATGATGATGAACAATGAGAAAAGACTCTGGGAATTATACTTCTAAATATCGTAGAACTGCAAATTGTCAGTGAATCTTCAGACCCAGAAAGCCTGTGCATACCTTTTCAACTCGATTGGCTCAAGAAGCCAGGGATATTGTGCTGCATTTCTGGAACTGGTGCAGTGCATCATTTTCCTTCATGATATAATTCCAGAAAACATCATAGTCTATATGCACCAGGGACTCCAGGAAAAGAAAACGTATCGCTGTATGTTTATTCCGACAGTGTTTTACTTTGGAGCAGACTGGAAGTGGTGACTGGGCCAATAAGCTCTGCCTGCAGGACGTGATGAAGTCAAGATGGCGACCATCGTGGTGCGATTGAAGCTCTGTGTGTCACCCACATACCTCTCTTATATAGGGATGGCTGCCATCTTGGCTTCTGTGACCATACAAAAGCAACGCATGTCTTTAAATGCAAGACAGAGAATAGTGGTTGATAATTTATCTGATTTGAAGAGCAAAGCAGGTTGTACTGCTTTTCTTCCAGGGAGGCTTTCAGGCCACACTGGAGTCCAGCTCAAGGGAAAGGTAGTTTATTTTGCAGGCAGTAGACAGGCAGGCCGTGATAGAGGAAGAGCAAAACTTAAACTCAAGATATAAATTAGTATTGGTAACACATTGAAGAAAAGCTGGAGGTATGCACTTTGGATCAGCTACACTGGAAAAGCTTGTGGGGTGTTAAATGAGTGCTGAAGGGTATGTTGCCAGGAGACTGTGGGCATAACTCTTTGTC
Source organism: Rhabdophis nuchalis (assembly GCA_039707465.1). NCBI lineage: Eukaryota > Metazoa > Chordata > Lepidosauria > Squamata > Natricidae > Rhabdophis > Rhabdophis nuchalis. The sequence continues at coordinate 2,899,855 of CM077656.1, forward strand.
CATTTAAATCCATAGGAGCTAAACAAGTTATGGAAGTGATGAGGATGAATTGAGGAAGTTATCCCTTCAGCCGTGTCTGACTCTTGGCCAAGTCTCTCCACCCCTTCTGATCTCGCACTACTTCTTTGAGTTGTATGGCATGTGCCAATCATCGTATACATTTGGAAATGGAGCCAAAAATAATAATGTCTTTAAAGGATGATCCCCAGGCATTCAAATGTGTTTTTAATCCTTGTATTTGTTTTATTGAGGCTCATTACGGTATGTTCTTTCCCACAAGCGTATGCATTTGTGATCCTATTCAAATATGGCTTGTCAGAATTAGGACCGTAGCTTTCATTCATGAGAGAAGCAGGTCCTCTCTCGGCATCAATAGGCCTTCTTTGCATAAGCTCCACGGAAGACTTCCATTTTAATGGATTTAATTAGCATTTATGAAAAATGCTGATTTCCTATGATATAAAGTGACAGATTTAATTTGTTAAGTGGTTCATAATAAAGTGTGAGTTGATTTGTTTCACTATAGTTTAAAAGGCTGCTGCTCAACATGGCCTCCATGTTAATTCATTAAGCATGCTTGGACCTTATGGAGGCTTCTCTCTGCCTCTCTCTCTCTCTCTTTCTCTCTCTTTTTGGTAGATTTAATTAACACAGATCTAACTCTCTGGAGATTTAGTGTCCTCCACAAATGTAAGTGACAGAGGCAATAATTTAAAATCCATCTATGTCTTTATATTCATTTACTCTAAGAGGGGATTATAAATGATACAAAATAATTGTAATAGCCACAGTACAGGATGAATCTGTACTTAAATGTGACACCCAACACAATATACAAAAAAAATATATCAAGGAATTGAGAAATGTGTTTGAGAGCTTCTCGTTTCTTAAGTGTCAAGAAAAGGAAAACAAAAGATCTCAATTCTTGGTAGAGTTCCTGTCAGTATAAAAACGGTATTAGGCATTAAAAAAACAAAAGGCCACACTCTCAAGGCAGACGTAAGTTTTACTTCTGGATCTGTGGGGATGACAGTATTTTCATTTAAGTGGCTGAACAATTGTAAGTACCACTAGGGCTATCTGAAATTTGGAATGGGTGATTAATGAAGCTTTGATCAAAACCTCTGTTTGAGCCAGATGTATGAATAGAAATGGGCAACTTCAACTTCAAAGTAACAAAGCCATATGGGTGTTGCAAAGGGCTTTGAGAATGTGGGACAATTGTACTGTTTGGGGAATTTGGGCATTTTGTAGGCCACAGGAAATATTGCAACCTCACTTCCCTATGTTGGAAAGTTGACAAAGTCTGGTTCAAATATCAACAGTAACTCACTGATTAATAAGTAGAAACTATTTTGGGATCTTTAATTTATATTAGTCTTATCTAGTTACACCTAAATTTTATGTCAATAACTGATCTTTCCTGCAAAGAGGTGGTGATACAGTAATACTGTAACAATTTCACAATTAACTTGCTAAAGAAGTCAGAGTAAAATGGCAGCTGACCAGACATCACCATTGAATGTTATAGCAAATTTTGGGTTTAAAGCATTGCAATTTGTATCCTACATTCTAAGTACTATACTCTGTTATTCTCATTTACATTTTGGAATGCTAGAGGCTATGCTAAATTCCAGGAAAAGTGCTGGTATTTATTATCAACAATACATTAATGCTATATACATCAATAAATGTTATTTCATTTGCTCTCTTAAGATTAAGTTATGAAGCTGTGAGATTCAGGGTTTACTATAGGAACTTTCATAGGCCACACTGAATTTCATGTTCCTTATTGCCACATAGTTCACATGGTTATTTTTAACCACTAGATGTCTCTCTTCCTATATTATTAATAAACAGATAATTTTCTCAGTCAAAAGACCAATAGCAGAGATCAATGCAATTCACAAAACATAATTTCACAGTTATACACTTCATAACTAAAACATCTGTCTATATAAAACTTCACTCTAAAAATGTTGGCAGTTTAACCATGTTGGGTTTTTGTTTTTAACCAATTATTTAACTAAAGATTGTGAATGGACAGTTGATAATATATAACATAGATATAGAACATTTTTATATCTGAGCACACTTCAACAATTATTTGGACCGGGGTAAATAGGGTGTTTTTAAACAATATTTTAGAGCTTCCATATCAGTGGAAACACCCTATTTACCCCTTTCCTACTATAAAATTGTAAAACCAATAAAATTATTTTATAAAAAAAAACCAATTATTTGGACCAAGTAGTTGGACAGGATGACCTCCAAGGTCCCTTCCAACTCTGCTATTGTGTTGTAAGTACTTTGTGTGAAATACCATGCAACTAGATAAGATAAAGGGCGAGATAGATTTTAGTAAGCTTTTAGTGACAGTTTACTTATTATTCTAGTAAACACAGAGATTTCTTTTTAGAATTTCCAATCTATTTATTAATGAGTTCATTAAAGTGGAATCTTTTTAATGATTTTAAATGCTTTCCCCCCAGAATTCTCACCATCTGAGTTAAACTGCTATTTATGAGATAAGTTGCATATGGATATATCCTTGTCTCTTGATTAGTTACATGTTCTTTTTTTTCTATTCTTTTGGAAGATTCCCCATAATTGCTGACCCTTTTGATCATATGTGAGCAGCAACAAACTCATTCATAATGCTTTTTCAGATTAATTAAAAAAAGAGATGCAGCTACTTTAAGGAACCAACTCATTAAAATTAATGCACCTTAAAGCCGGTACCATATTTTTCGCAGTATAAGATGCATCTTTTTCCCCTCTAAAAGAGGGTGAAAATTTGGGTGCGTCTTATACACTGAATGTAGCCCCACCCACCCACCGGCCCCCACCCTTTGGCCTCTGCCTCCCAGCAATTTACCTCTTTGCAGCAAACGGGGGCTTGCAGAGGCTTCAATAAGCTACAGCAATCCCTGCACCCTGTAACAGCTGATGATGGGGAGAAATTGAAAGTGAAACTTGCAGTTTGCTCCACATGGCAAATTGCTGGAAGGTAGATTTTTTTTTTCTTGTGCTAATCAGGCTGTTTGCTGCAAGGAGGTAAGTCAACAAGTATAAATACCTATAGAATGTTCAAATTATTAGACTTATTTTTTAAAGAGTGCTTTATTATTGTTCTAGACAACTTAACAAAATGAAGACGCTTTTTAAAATAACCATGAAGAGGCCCAGTGCTATTCTTTTAAATAGCAGAGAATAATTATAATTCCAGAAAGCACATCAATGTTAACAGCATCTGGACAAGTATAGCCTGAAATATAATTCCTGGGGGAAGGATATTGCAAAATCTCCATTCCCTCCCCTCTCTGGGGCCAGCTAGAGGTGGTATTTGCTGGTTCTCTGAACTACTCAGAATTTCCTCTACCAGTTCTCGAACCTGTCAGAGCATGCTGAATTTCACCCCTGCTTTAATACTGCTTAAAATAATTTTAAACATTTAAAGTGGGACAGTTGTCAATTTATTCTGTCACTTGTGCTTTGCCTTATTTTCTTTATAAATAAACAAATTTATGGGAATTTCTCCACTTGTTATAAAGTGTAAAAAAATATTTGCAAGGTTCTTCTCATTCTAATCAAAGTACCAAAATATTTTCTGCATAATCTAAACACATCCAGGCTGACTAAAATAGTAAATAGATAAAAGAACAAATCAGAAAATTGTGTCACTCCTAAATTCATATAAAAATCAAACACAATTTTACCTTTTTTAGGCAGGTAACTCTTCAGAAGTTTTTTTTACTTGGATGTTATATCTATTTCTTAGGCAAGTTGTCCTTATAGTTGGGCAAACTACCTAGCAGCTGTGGATAGTTTCAATTTTTGCTTTTATTTGTATGCATTTGTTTATAGATCCAAAATAAGGAAATAGTGAATAAAGTCAGCCCAGAAATGGGAAAATAGACTCATTGGGCAGAAATATCAGCTTCCAAATATTTCATTAACCAGGTAGGAGTCCTTATAGTCTTGTTTTTGAAGTATTTTGTATGCTTTGGTGCAAAATTCTTCTAGATTAGAAATATCCTTAACTATCCATACAGGCATGTTTGAGATTTCCACATAAGTTTTCAATCATATACAAAAATGGGATGTGTGAAGCCATCCCAAAATATTTCTTTTCAGTTCCGTAAATAGTTTATGGTTGATTCAGGTTGCTGAAATATCTAATCGCTTTTCAGTTTTAACATCTTTCCTGACTCTGGAACATAGAGGCTAATATGCTTCATAAGTTAAGATATGGTTGAATCAGTTCTTCCCTCCTTACAATATTTTCAGTTCCTTTGACTCTCATACAACCCTGAAACATACTAGACCGTGTTTAATGTTTGGCATGGGGCTCTTTTCTTCAATCGCTTTGCCATTTTTTAAACCCAAAATATATCTTTTGTGGTTGTAACCAAACAAATATAATTTTTGTTTCATCTGTTGGGGTCAAATCCTGGCTCACCTTACCAAATCACTTTGAAGATGCAACGCCATGTTATTTATTAGGCATGCAAACAATGCAGTGCACCCTGATTGGTGTAATTGGCAGCTTGAGCAAGAGCAGAAGCAGGGCTGATGGCGCTGGCGTTTGGCCAGGACGTTTCAAAGGCAAGGCAAAGAAAAAGGCAGGTGGAATGCAAATTGTAGCGTGACGTTGGAATACTTTACATTCTCATATGAGTGACCTTCAGTGGTGGGTTGCAGGCGGTAAGCCCCAATACGGGCATACCACAGCCACCCTGGAGCACCAGATACCATTCCGGTATGGTGCTCCGGAGGGCCCTCCCGCCCTTGCTCCTTGCCTGTCTTTTAAAGCTTCTGCACTGCTGAGCACGCGCATGGCACGTACAGCACCTGTGCAATGCTCTGCGGAGCAGCTGGAGCGCTGCGGAGCATCGTAGAGGCACTAAGATGCGCTGCATGCACCCATGAGTACGCCGCTGGCCTCATTCCAACTGTACCTGTTGGAACGGGATTTGAAACCCACTACTGGTGATCTTCTTATTTATCTCTTACTACTAGGTCAGCATGGCAGCTTTACTATCTTTAAGAAATGGCCAGTGAACACAAACAACATGGTTTACTGCAGGGCTCACTAACCTTTAAGACCTCAGGGATCACTAAATCCATAACCGTAAATCCCATGAACCACTAATGTGCTTTAAAAAAAAAGATAAATAGTATTTAGTGCAATGTAAAAAAAAAAGATTAATTTTTTCATGGACCACTGTTTGGTGACCGCTGGAGCACCACATCCTGTGTGGTTCCTTCTTCTATCACCATTCAGGGTCAACCACTGTGAATGTTTTCTTCAAAGCCATTTTAAGCCATTCACATACATGTGGTTGAGGGAGAGTCTCATAGGTTTAATGGTGAATACAGCTTACATGTTTGTGGGCCGTTATCTCACATGGCCAAAGTACTTTGTTCCAAAACATCAAGGCTCAAATCATAATTTCTCAAAGAGGTCAAAGAAAAGTTTTACTTCTCACAACTCTCTATCGACACTATTGTTGTATTATGGACATCTTGTCAACTGCTTTAAGGCTTGCTCATTTTTTTCCAGCAAGTTTCTTTTTGCAGATCTATGAATTTTCTTTTGCAGATCATTACTATCTATTATTTATTTGAATTTATAAGCCACCCAACTCCAACGGACTGACGATTTGGAGACCAGGGATGATTGTTCATTCAGATCTTGCCTTGACTTCATAGTTCTGTGTAACATCTGTTTCTTAACATTAATTCTCACCATTGAAATTGCTAGCTGGAATTTATGTTTTATGTGCATATACATGCAGACACCTTCTCCCATCGCTTCCCTCTGCTTTGTAAGAGTTCATTATTTTCATTTTTAAACGCTTAGATGGTTTCTCAGAGAAGCTGATGGTGTTGCTAGAATAAATCTTAACCTGAGAGGTTAAAATGGTCATAGTGTCTGCTCATCTGTGGAATTGTGCTCACCTCACCAATTGTTGGCCTAATGAGTCGGTCATCATTTGAGGCATTATTAACAACCTTACAGTAAAACACATACACACTGAATCAGTTGGAGGGGTGCTCAAACTTATGTACCTGCTACATTTTCCTCTTGTGGGCTGTTGGGATTAAGACACATTCAATTGAAGCAAGGATGTTTTTCATACTCACTGTCCCAATACGCTCCCATTAGAAATTTGGATAGCTGAACAAGTGACTTGATGGGGTCACAAGTAGCACTTAGGGATTAGTTTTAGTTAGTCTAGCTTTGAAATAACCTTGATCTGTTATTTTCCTGGAGAGATGCCAAAAGAGTTGGTTAGTTTCTTCTATAACAGTGATGGCTAAACTTTTTTGGCTCGTGTGCCAAAAGCAGGGGGAGCGCAGGAGGGTCGTGCAAGGGCGTGCCACACCCATAATGCTATGTGCCCTCCCCAGGCTCCAGGGGCTTTCTAGAAGCCTGGGGAGGGTGAAAACAGCCTCCCCACAACCTCCAGAGGCTTCAGGAGCTTCCCTGAAGCCTCCAGAGGGTGAAAAATGACCTCAAAAGAAGGCCTAAGTCAGCTGGCCAGCACACACATGCGCACTGGAGTTGACAGGGCAACGCCTCGAATGCCCTAAGAAATGGTTCTGCGTGCCACCTTGGCACCTGTGCCATAGGTTCACCATCATGGTTCTATAACATCATTCTGCTCACTATTGGCTCTAACTTAGTATCTATTTAACTTTTGGGTATATTATCTAATGTTTTCCAATCTCTCTTGAGTGCTCTTCCTTTTTGCAGAGTTATTAAAGGTTGCAGCATTCTATCACAAAAATAAACAAAACAAAACCCCAATCCCAAATTGTTAACATCTGAGATTCTTTGACAATAACATTTAGAAATTCTCTTTTTAAAGGTTCAGCTCAGCAAAGGCCTCAATGTCTCTATATTTATAGTGACATCAGATTCAAGTGGATGGCAGCACATCATGTTACCCACTGTGCCCATTTGTTTCAATTAATGGAAAGCACAAGCAAATTGACATGAAGCGTGCTGATTTCAACTTGATGTGCCAGGCACCTTGACTTTTAAGATACTTTATCTGAGAGGTTTGTGTATCCCTTCTCCCCAGTAAGCACAACACTGACTATTTCTGCGGATTCTGCTGTGAGAAGGTATTAACTCATATGTTTTAGGATATGCTGCTCAGAAGAGCCTATAAATTCATCTGCTTTATGCCAAAATAGACTGGTTAAAGACTACAATAGCACGTTTAGCTGTTAATAAACCCTGGAGAAATTAGCAACATGACCCTGCAACCAGTCATCTTTTGCTTCTTAATCAGTGTTTCTCAACCTTGGCGACCTATGCTGGCTGGGGGATTCTGGGAGTTGAAGTCCACAGGACTTAAAGTCGTCAAGGTTGAGAAACACTGTTCTTGATCATCAGCTGGTAGAATCTCAGCATTGGTACAATAACACTATTGTAACTGGGAAGAAGTTGATAACCTCCCACAAGGTAGATTCTCTCTGCTTCTCTAATCATAATTCCAACACTGAAAATTTGCTTGAAGATTAAGTAAGTTTAAGTAAATTTAAAACTGGCTTAATAATTGTCAGAATATTTTGACTGAATATAATCTATGATTTGGAACTGTTTGGCAACTTTAGTTGTTTCGGAAGTGCTGGATATGATAGAAGTTGATTCTTCTTTGTATTTTTTCCCCTCCCTGAACAGATCCACACTAGTGTTCAGTATACCATTTATGAAGTATGCGCAATTATGTTAAACAAATTAGTTGTTGAAAGTCAGTGCAGATATATCATAAGACTGAATACAAAAAAAATTGGGTAGCATTGGTCAACATTTGTGAATCTTCTTTTCCTTGAATTGTGTATCAAGCCACAAATGCAGATCTCTTGTGCTCCATACCGAGAACAGCGGGTGGACAGACTGAGGCGAGTTTCAAGTGAAGCTAGCTGTTTATTTGCGCTAACAAAGTGGCCAACAGGTGGGTGCTCAGTTAACAAGAAACAGCTGAGTTTTCCCGCCTGGCAGCTCTTTTTATATTTGGCTGTCAGACAGGCAACCAATCAGAATTCTTCTTCGGTTCCCGCTAAAGGGGGGAGGGGAGGGGGGCGGACCAGTTTGAAGACAGGAACACAGCATCTTGCACTTTCAATTGTCACAACCAAAGAATATTTATGACTGTTGTGGGAGGACAACACGAGAAGGTGAAGAGTCACCATCTTTGTTCTCCTCATTTGCTATTAGGTCACAGATTCCTGATAATTCAAACTGAAACCTACTGGGTAGACTGTTTGAAAGTAAAACTGGGCTAGAGTAAGTACATTTTATCCCATTTTGGTATATATTTCAAATGGCAAAAGCAATAAAGTTCATTCTGCTTTCATTGCATCAGCTAAATGTTGTTATATTCAGAGACATGCTGTCTGGGAGTAGGAGTTCTGTAGTTTACTGTGTTTGATTTGAAACCACGTTGCTCACAATAATCTGCATAAGGTGTGTGTGTGTGCATGACAGAGATGTGTCTGAAAGATAAATAGACAGACAGACAGGTAGCTACTTGGAATTGCATACTATGTTGAAACTAGCTTCTAATGAAACATCTCAAATAATCCTTGGTCAAAGCACAAGGAGCTATCCTGTAGCAAAATAAAAAAAAGAGAGGAGATAGTGCACACGGGCGCACATACACAATTTTGATGAAGTTCTCCAGCAATAGAATCATTTTATAGCTTGCCATCTGAACCTCCTTTGCCATCTGACACCAAGAATTCCATGCTTCATCTATTGGGGAATTTTTTCTCTGCTCTTTCTTCAGTCTCCTCTGTTCGATAGCAAACCACCTATCTGCATCCAACCTTCAACCGTTTCACGTTGCTTGCCCTGCCTGATACTTACCAGGTCCTGGAGGATCTTTCTTCTTGCTTCATCTACTAGGAATTCCTTCTCATTTCTCAGCTTCTCCATAATGCATTAACCATGTGCATGTTTGCATTTAGCTTTTACTGTAAACAACACTCCTTGTGTTGATGATTCACAGTTGTTTTTCTAGCTGCTCACAGTTCTGTCTGATTGCAGTCTAGCTACAGATGATCTTCCACCATTCACTTAATGACTGTTCAAAGTTAGAAAGGCCCGTAAAAATTGATTTTCAACTAATCCTCACACTCACAACTGAAATTTGGGCACTTGGCAACCAATATGTATTTACAAGAGTTGCAGTGTCCCGGGGTCATGTGATCCCCAGTGGCAACTTTCCCAGGGAGTTCCCGATGACAAAAGTCAATGCGGGAAGCCAGAGTCACTTAACAACTGTGACATAAAGCAGGGGTCTCCAACCTTTGTAACTTTAAGTCTGAAGTCCTTCAGACTTAAAGTTGCAAAGGTTGGAGACCCCTGACATAAAGTTCATAAAATCATGTTTGACTCACTTAACAACTTCATCACTTAGCAATGGGGGTTCTGGTTTCAGTTGTTGTCATAAGTATACTATTCTGTTTGTGTGTGGTTTCTTTGTTTCCCCAGAAAGATATTGCTAATTAAAGCTCTGCAAAACTATTGCTGAATATACCTACCGTATTTTTCAGAGTATAAGACGCACCGTGTTTTTGCACTCTGCAAACCTCCCCCAAACAGCCCATTTTTTGTGAAAATGGGCCTGTTTTTTTTCCAAATAAAAGACATGAATAGCCTTGGGGGGGGGGAGCTTGCAGAGTGCTTCTGGCGGGTGGGGGACCATAAACGCCCTCTTTTTTGCTCATTTCTGCCCTCCCCAGCCCCCAGCAGCTCTCTGGAAGCCTCCATAAGGGTTTGCACATGGCCATTTTGGTGAAGGGGCGGGGTTTCAGGAGGCAAAAAATGCTGCATTCTATGTATAAGACGCACCCAAATTTTCAGCCTCTTTTTAGAGGAAAAAAGGTGCGTCTTATACTCCAAAAAATATGGTAGATTCCGACATGCTGCTGCCAGAAGATTGCTGAATTGATGCTTCCTAATACAAAGGAAATCTGAATTCAGAAATCTCTGGATTCACAGCCTTCTGCTGTATTAGAATAGCAGCATGTAATTTAAAGCATTTCTGGGCCTTTCAAGAGAGAAGAATTGTTATGGACTTCAGTTTAGTGTTTGCTCATGCTCATGGAAAGTTTGCCTTAGTTCCTGAGCTTGCTGCAAATAGGTTTGGCGGAGGCAAGTGTAAATTGATATTTGTGAGAGTTTCCTGTGAGTTTGGTTCTTCTGCTCCCTTTAAAGAGCTTTTAAAATTCAAAGAAATCCCTGCTGTTGAATGCAAATTAGTGTGAACGTTCCATGTAACTATAGCATAGCCTTTGAAATAAATTGTGTTTGAAAGTAATACTATTAGGGGAATAAATATTTTAAAGCCAGAAATACTTTAAAAATCTTACATTTAAAAAAAAGTTTGCTTTGATGTTTTAGTTGCTTAGGAAGAAAGTAGTTTCCAAAGTAGACTCTGGATATGATTTTAAAAACTAATGTAAATTAGGATGCCAAATATTTTAGCTATATATATATATATTAGCTTTATATATATATATGCTGGCATTGCTGGCTTCGGGGATTTTCCCGTGTATATAGCATGGAGATGTTATTGCAACGTTTCGACAAGATCTCACTTGTCATCATCAGGCTTTGGTCTGTGACTGCGAAGGCATGGCCCTTTTTTAAATCTTGGGAGGGGGGGTGGAGTGCTGACTATTGTTGTGAGTGTGTTGATTGGCTGTGCAGCTGCATCATGACTGGTATATTGATGCTGATTGGTCTCATTTGTATGTTTCTCCTTATTTTGAATTTCAACGGCTTGGGTGGAGGGTGGGGCTCGTCTGCTGGTCAGTGCTGGTTTCCAGATGTCTGGTAGGCGGGAGGTGTCATCACGTTTGTTCATACTGTTAGATTGCTTCTCTATTTCAATGGCTTCTCTGATTATTCTCCTGTTCAGTTGTTCAGCCTTGGAGATCATTTTAGTTCCTTGAAAGTCAATGTCATGTCCTGTAGTTTTGAAATGCTGATAAAGAGATGAGGTATTAAGTTGAATTTTTAATGCATTTTTATGTTCTGTGACACGTGCACTTATCCTTCTGTTGGTTTGTCCTATGTAAGTGGCAGGGCAGATTTTACATGGAATTTTGTAGACCCCTTGGCTTTCTAGCTGGATCTTGTCTTTGGGATTCCTTAGGATATTGGTTATTTTTTGGTCGGTGTTGAAGGCTGTCTTTATGTTGTGCTTGTGGATAATTTTGCTGATTTTGTCTGTGGTACCTTTAATGTATGGGAGGAGGGCAATGCCATTTTCCTGTTCTTTGTCTTGGTTCCTGGGGGGTGTCTCTTTTTGGATTAGTTTTGAAATGTTGATAAAGAGATGAAGTATTAAGGTGATTTTTAATGCATTTTTATGTTCTGCGATACGTGCAATATCGCAATGCCAGCATACCTACACCCGTGAAAATCTATGAAAGCAAATATGTTACCTCTATGGGGAGGAAATCTTTCTGCTCACCAAGACCTACGAAAAACGTGAAGTGCGAAGAGCCACTACCTCGTGTGACCTCACTTTCCTACGAAACTGCTGAGACAAAAGCCTCATCCCCACATACTTTCAACTAAAATTCCATTCTAAAACCTCAGCCATCAAAAGGATCCTGAAAAGAACTGAATTAACCCTAATCAGAACCGAACTTCACAGGAAAAGATTCTCGCTACACCAAATAAACCGGGATCTACTCAAACTCCACCTGAAACTCAGCAACAAAATCCACCCATCACTCTGGGACAAACTAAAACAACTAGCCTCCTGTAGAGCTGAAACAGAAACCTCCTACAAGACAGAAAACCACACCAACAAACTCCAAAGACTAGAAAAACAACAGAAGCCCAACTCCCCCCCACAGCAACTCATGAAACAAACAGTACACAACATATCAGACAGAAGCCTCACCACAGCTGAAACTGATGTCCTTTCCAAAGGATTCAACTTTGCAGTAGCCCCTAAACGTATCCCTACAGAAGACATCATATGCGGAGTGGAAGCTTCACTCACCAAAATCAACCCAGATGAAGCCAATAAAATCAGATTTGCAGTTACTAACGTGCTCTGCTCCAGCAATCCACCCAGAAACAACTTACATGCAGAAGAAAGGAAAGCTCTCTTTAACCTGAAGAAGGACAACAACATCATCATTCTCCCAGCAAATAAAGGCAACGCCATAGTGGTGATGAACACATCTGATTATCACACCAAACTAGCCAACCTACTCCAAGACCCTGCCTACAAACCTCTAAACAAAGACCCCACCACCTACCTGGAAAAAACCACCAAAGCCAAAATAAAAGCCTCTCCCATCAGTGAAGAGATCCAGCAAAGAATCATCCCCAGAGAGAAATCTTCCAGATGCCCCAAACTCTATGGCCTCCCCAAGATACACAAAGAAGGAACACCACTCAGACCCATAGTCAGCTCCATAGGCTCACCTCTACAGAATCTTGCCAAGTTCCTCACAAAGGAATTACAACCCTACGCAGAACCCATCAACTCACATGTACAAAATTCATTCCACTTCATAGAAACAATAAAGAAACAAAATCTACAGCCCAGCGATCTACTTGTGAGTTTTGATGTCATATCCCTCTTCACCCAAGTGCCTATAAAAGAAGCCTTGACAGCCATCCAGAACAAATACAACCCCCCCCAAGCACATCTTGGATCTGACCAACCACTGTCTAAGCAACACATACTTCATTCATAATGGACACAAATACAAACAGATAGAAGGAGCATCCATGGGATCACCCCTCTCACCGGTCATCGCAAACTTATACATGGAACATTTTGAAACCAACGCCCTAGACAAATCTGAACACAAACCCAAACTCTGGCTCAGATATGTAGATGACACTTTCGTAATTTGTCCACATGGGAAAGAAAAACTGGATACATCAGCATCAATCTACCAATCATGATACAGCTGCACAGCCAATCAACCCACTCACAACAATAGTCAGCACTCCACCCCCCCCACCAAGATTTAAGGAAGGGCGACGCCTTCGCAATCACAGACCGAAGCCTGAGGATGGCAAGTGAGATCTTGCTGAAACGTTGCAACAATTCCATGCTATATACACGGGAAAACACCCGAGGATGGCAATATCAGCATATATATATATATGTTACATTTGGCTAAAGGCTCCTGCCTGATATGCAATACAGCCCCGGTTCGAATCCCAGTAAGAGTATGGCTAGGTGATGAGAGCTAAAAAGCTCGAAATAGATCTATCCTAGTCTCCCTGACTTATTTATTGATCAGCTCATAGAACTAACACACACACACACACACACTATTACAGATGATTCAGTTTCTGTGACCAAAGCAATATATGAATCAGTAAGGACCTCTAGTGGAGGAATTTTCTGCCCTTTCTGCATTTTCTTTCTTTTCCATTAAATTTTATCTTTGTGCTCTGCAAATGGCTTCTGTGCAATTTATTTATTCCTCAGTTGGCTTGACCTTAAAACAAACTGCACTGAAATAAGAGCCCATCTTTTTCCCCATGCAAAACAGTTGTTCTCACTTAAAGCTTCCTCAGGTCAGTAGCTCAGGAGTTAGTCTGGCCCTAATATTTATTTTATTTTTATTTTATTAAATTTATACCCCGCCCTTCTCCTTGTTAGGACCCAGGGCGGCGCACAGGCATTATTAAAACCACAAAATACAAAATACAAAATCGATTAAAATATATTAAATTATTAGACCCGTGCTAAAAACCCATTTTAAAACCATACCAAATTAATTTTAAATTTAAAAGTCAGAAGTAGGGGCTATCCTAGGCCGGCTTGTTGGAATAGATACGTCTTAAGACATTGGCGGAAGAGGCGGAGGTCCGAGATAGTGCGAAGGTCGGGGGGTAGGTCGTTCCAGAGGGCCGGGCCCGCCACAGAGAAGGCCCTTCCCCTGGGTGTCGCCAGCCGGCATTGCCCCGCTGACGGCACCCGGAGAAGACCCTCTCTGTGGGAGCGGATCGGACGAAGGGATGTATGGGGCAGGAGACGGTCTCGTATATAGCTAGGCCCCGAGCCATGGAGCGATTTAAAGATGGTCGTCAGCACCTTGAAGCGCACTTGAAAGGCCACAGGCAGCCAGTGCAGCTCGCGCAGGAGAGGTGTTACGTGGGTTTGCCTTGAGGCACCCATAATCACCCGCGCGGCCGCATTCTGTACTAACTGTAGCTTTCGAGTGCACCTCAAGGGGAGCCCCATGTAGAGAGCGTTACAGTAATCCAGCCGGGATGTCACAAGCGCTTGAGTGACTGTGCGAAGGGCTCCCCGGTCCAGTAAGGGGCGCAACTGGCGTATCAGGCGTACCTGATAGAACGCCCCCCTGGCCACGGCCGTCACATGGTCCTCCATGGACAGCCGCGAATCCAGGAGGACGCCCAAGTTGCGCGCCCTCTCCACGGGGGCCAGTTGTTCGCCCCCAATGGCCAGTGTTGGACTTATCTGGCTGAACCGGGGTGCCGGAAACCACAGCCACTCGGTCTTGGACGGGTTGAGCTTGAGTTTGTTACTACCCATCCAGATCCGTACGGCCTCCAGACACCGGGACAGCACCTCGACGGCATCCTTGGGGTGGTTTGGGGTGGATATGTACAACTGAGTGTCATCAGCGTACAGATGGTATTCCACCCCAAAACCACGGATGATCTCGCCCAGCGGCTTCATGTAGGTGTTAAACAGGAGTGGCGAGAGGACCGACCCCTGAGGGACCCCACATGTGAGTGGCCTCGGGGACGACCTCTGCCCTCCTGCCAACACCCATTGCGACCGACCAGAGAGGTAAGACGAGAACCACCGTAGAACGGTGCCTCTCAGCCCCAACCCCCCCAATCGGTGCAATAAGATACCATGGTCGATGGTATCAAAAGCCACTGAGAGGTCTAATAGGACAAGGATAGAGGAACAACCTCTATCCCGTGCCCTCCAGAGATCATCTACCAACGCGACCAATGCCGTTTCGGTGCTGTGACCGGGCCGGAAGCCGGACTGGCGCGGGTCTAGATAATCAACTTCCTCCAGATGTCGGGGAAACTGTTGAGCCACCACACTCTCAACAACCTTCACTAAAAAGTGAAGGTTGGAGACGGGACGATAGTTCTCTAATAAAGCTGGATCCAGGGATGGTTTCTTGAGGAGGGGCCTCACCACCGCCTCTTTCAAAACGGTGGGCAAGTACCCCTCACTCAGAGATGAATTCACAATGCCCTGGAGCCAGCCTCGTGTCACCTCCCAGGATGCCAGTACAAGCAGGAGGGACACGGGTCCAATAAACATGTGGTGGCTCTAAGGTTCCTCCGCAACCTGTCCATATCCTCGGTAGTAACAAAGTCAAACTCCTCCCAAGGTGTAATCTCAAGACCTGCGCTGGACGCCTCGACTGGACCACAAGTGGAGGGCAACTCGTTCCGAATCTGAGTGATTTTGTCCTGCAGGAATACTCCAAATTCCTCTGCTCGACCCTGCAGAGGGGCTTCCCGCGGCCTCAGATGAAGGAGGGAGCGGGTCACCCCAAACAGGGCGGCAGGGCGGTTTTCCGCGGACGCGATAAGAGTGGCACAATACTCACGTTTGGCCACTCTTAGCGCCACTAAGTAAGTCCTAATATGGTCTCTCACTAGTGTTCGGTCAGATTCGGATCGAGAAGATCTCCACCTACTCTCTAGGCGTCTCTTGCGGCGTTTCATCTCCCGAAGCTCCTCGGTGAACCAAGGAGCCTGGGTGACTCGGCGCCGCATGAGAGGCCGCAAGGGCGCAACTCGGTCCAAGGCCCCCGTGGCCGCACTATACCATGCGGCCACTAGATCCTCAGTCGAGCCACGGGGCAGGGACACAGGTATTGGCCCAAGCTCCCTCTGGAACCTTTCCGGGTCCATCAGGCGCCTGGGGCGGAACCAACTCGGTGTCTCTGGTTCCGCCTCCCCGCGGTGGGGTGTGACGGTTGGAAAGTCTATCCGAAGGAGAGAGTGATCTGTCCATGACAAGGGCAAGATGACTAAATCCCCTGTTCCGAGATCACTAATCCAGTGTCCAGAGACAAAAATCAGATCCAGCGTGTGTCCTCCTTCGTGAGTGGGGCCCTGAACTACTTGGGTCAGGTCCATGGCCGTCATGGAAGCCATGAACTCCCGAGCCACCTCGGATGTTTCGCCCTCCGACGGCAGGTTGAAGTCCCCCATGACTACAAGTCTGGGGGTCTCAACCGCCATCGCGGCGATCACCTCGAGTAGCTCGGGCAGGGCTGCTGTTACATAGCGGGGAGCCAGGTATACAACTAGCAAGCCCAACTGCCTCCCTAGGCCCCATTTCACGAATAGGGACTCACAGCCGGTCGTCTGAGGCACAGTGGTCTCCTTCAGCTCCAGACTTTCCTTAACAATAACCGCCACCCCCCCACCCCTGCCGAGGGCCCTGGGCTGATGAAATGCACGGTAGCCTGGTGGGCACATTTCCACGAGGGGTAAACCCCCCTCGGGGCCCAACCAGGTCTCCGTAATTCCCACCAGGTCCGGGTCCCCCTCTGACACAAGGTCATTTATGAGGGGGGATTTATTCACCACGGACCTGGCGTTGCAGAACATCAGCCTGGGACCCCGGCTCTGTAGTCCCTGACCGCCTAGCCCACGAGCGGAGTACAGGGGGTTGGGGCAAGCGACCGCTCGTAACCAGCGACCACGAGCCCCCAACCCATGATGGACATCCTGTCTCCCGCCGCCCCTGCCCCTTCCCAAGACCAATCGAATGGGGCGGCCCTCAACAGAGACGACCCCCGATCCCCCCTCCCTAGTGGACCCCTCCTTTATCCTACTTCCGCCAGCCGGCCCTATATCTTGGCCCCTCTCTGACTGAATGAACCCTCCCCCCTCCCCAGAACCCCTTAAAAGCCTAATTAAAAATTTGTTTAAAAACCCCCTAAGTCTGCGCTTCGCCCACCTCTCTGGATTAATCCATCCCTCATAGAGGTGGGCCCTTGATAAACCCGGGGGCCAAACCTGCGAGAGGGGAACCTCCCGCAGGGAGAGGAGATCCGTCCTTGAGTACAGCTGGGTGGTGAATATTTACAAGGGACCCATAATGGCCATAAAGGTAAAGGGAGGAAAATCGCCTAGATATTTATAGCAAGATAAAACCAGTTCAGAGAGGAGATGTTTTAAATAAATAAATAAATAGATAAATAAATAGGGGGCATTTGTCAGCTAAAGCCAGGGGGGGAGGGGAGGAGGAGGGAAGGATAAAAGTCAGGTCACCATGTGGTGGAGATAGTCCCCACAGTTCAGAGTCAGTTTAGCCGGCAGGCTCCGCCACGCAATTTGATGGTATGTTGCGTGGCCCAAAACGATCTCCACCTCAGCCCGTTTTCCACTCCACTCCTTCATCCGGTCTGGGTGGGCATCGTGCAAGCCGATGGTACGTTGCACGGATGGAAGTTGTTTCACTTAGTCCAGGCCGGCCTGCCTCTTCCCTGTCCGGGCACCCCTCCACCGCTTGGGTCCCTCTCCTCCAAATAAGTGCCGTGGGGTCAGTCAAAATACCCCCAGCTATAGATGTCCTACGTCATCCCGCAACTTCCTCCTGTTGTAGCTTGGTTTCTCCCAGGCCCCACCAACGTCTCTCTGCAGCTGGGCCCACAGGGTCGAAATGATGTTAAAGTAGCAGTAGGCAGATTGTTTGTTCGACCAACCCCCATTAGATGGACATTGGGGGCTGGTTCTTCTGTGCCATCTGCGCCTCCTTCTGCCCCATGGCACCTCGCGGGGGCCGGAATAATCCGAACTAGTCCAGGCCAGAACCAAGGCCAGGCAGGTCGAAACAGTCGCACTGACCTCTCTGGCCTCACTCTGCAGCACCACTCGCCTGTTATGCCAGCCCCCACAGATGGTACATAGGGGCTGGCAGTATGTTCCGAGGCCGGGCAGGTCGTACTCCACCGCTCCGCCGCTCGCCTATTTTGCCAGCCCCACAGATGATGCACGGGGCTGGCAGAATTTTCCGAGGCCGAGCAGGCCGCCTTCCGCCGCTCGCCTATTACGTCAGCCCCACAGATGATACTCGGGGCTGGCAGTATTTTCCGGGGCCGAGCAGGCCGCGCTGGGGCCGGGTAGGCCATGCTGGGGCCGGACAGGCCACGCTGGGGCTGGGCAGGCTCGCGGTGGAACCCGGCAGGCTCGCGGTGTCCTCCGAGTCCTCCGCGGCGAGCAGATGGTGTCTCCCAGGGCCGGGCATGCCGCGCCAGCCGCCGGTCGCAACGGCCCCAACCCCCGCCATTCCGCGGTTTTGCCAGCCCCTCCGATGGAACTCTGGGGCTGGCGGTATCTTCTGGGGCCGAGCAGGCCGCGCCGGCCGCGCCAGCCGCATCCGCCCGGCTGCGTTGTTCCGGCCCGGTCGCCCGATCGCTCCGCCGCCCCGCCGATCGCCTCTGCCGCCCGTTGCTGCCCGTTGCCCCCAAGGCACCTCACGGGGCCAAAACAGGCCCTTCCTGACGACGGGGCACAATACTTGCCGAACCAGCCCCTTTAGATGGAAAATAGGGGCTGGTGGCGTCCTCCGGGGGCCGAAAAGGCCCTTGTCTCCATGCTGCGCTCAGGGGATCGCCATCTTCCTTCGCACCTGCGCAGACCTTAGTAATATGCTGAGTTAACATGCATAATGGGATCACATTGAAATCCCCTTCCCAATGGGAAATTAAAAATGGGGAGCATGGTTATGGCAGTTCTTTTCTGCTGTCAGTTACTTGACAAACCATTCCTATGTTCTTCAGTGTCCAGTTGTCAACTCGAGTAGATACACTAGATCAGGAACTCTCAGTCAACTATAAACCATGTCCAGCCTCACTGACTGACAGAGCAACTGCACCCACTGCAGGAGGCAATGGTGGGGCTGGATCTTCAGCAGTAGCAGCCCTTGCAGCCCCAGCACCTGTAGGGGCACCCCAGAATTCCCCCCACTTAGGACTGGCACACAAGGAGAAGGAGCTGCGAATTCATTTCCGGATTCCAGAGGCAACGGATGCGTTTGCCAACGTGTCCGCTGCTTGCCTTCTCTGGTGAGCCCCCTCGGGGGCTTTGAGGATCCTGAAGGGATTCTCTTCACCGTAGGGACGACTGCGGGGGTTTTCCCACTTAGACGGCAGTCAGTAGGGAGCCTTTCCCGCCTCGACCCAGGAGCTGGAGAGCTGATAGCAGGGGGAACGTACTCCTCTTGCCAACGGATGTCGGAATAGCTGAAAATTTATATTTGGACGGAAATGTCAGGGACGGAGGACTCCACCGGGTCTCTAGCATTTGAAAAGTGACTGTGAGTTGTTTAATCCATTCAATCCTTTCTACAAAGAAGAATAGAGGGGGGAGTTTTGTTTGCAGAAACCCCCCTTGTAAAAGCGGCATTTTGAAATGTTCTCCGTAAAGGAGAAGGGAAAAGATTTATTGGCATCCGAATGAAGACTATTTTAAAGTGGAAACTTTGTTATTTAGATGATTATAGAGGCAACATTGTATTGAGCTCCTTGCAACAAACAGAACTTTTCTTCGCACCTTCTTCTCAACAATGAAGTGGAAAATGGCTTCCTTTTGTTCTAAATTTGAACTATCCCCTGGAGCAGTGAAAGCAGCTCTGCAGTGATTTTAACAACTTAATGCTCAATTTACTTTACATCCCCGCCTCAAGAAGCCTTCGGTGACTCTCCCAAAGTGGATGCTTCCTTTTTAAATTAGAGGATTAAGTTTCTTCTCTGGTCATTAATACAGGATTTGAATTTTCAATCGAACTTTTCTCCGGCTCTTTGGACTTCTCTGACTGCTCACTTTTCTGGCGCCATTTTTATTGCACAATTAAAATTAGAACAATGGCACACAGGAAACCTCCCGCTGGAAAATCGCTTTCTGCCCCATCGTCTGCTCGATCCAGCCCTGTCCAACAACAAGGCAAGATCACCGAACTGTTGCAGAAGGAAGCAACTGGAGAGAGCTCTCAAGAATCAACCATTAAGGAGATGCTACGGGACATATCGACAGAAATACGTGAAATTAGAAAGGACTTGGCAGATTTAAAGTTAGAAATGCAAGAGACAAAAGCAAATACATTAGAAAATAAACAAAAAATTGAAGTGTTAGAAAAAGGAGCAGAAGAGACGAAAGAGGAGTTAGGAGAAATACGAAAGGAAATGGGAGAAATTAATATGCAGATGTCAAAGATTGAGTTTGAGAGAATGTCTTTTTTCCTCAGATTTCAGAATGTCCCTGAACAGGAAGGAGAAGATCTTAGGGATTTAATGAGTACAATTTTAGCAGATTTTGCAAAGAAAAATAAAGAATTTTTCTGGGGGGATATAGACATGATTTATAGAATCAATTCTATATATGCCAGAATAAATGATGTACCAAGAGAAGTTCACGTTAAATTTTTAAGAAGGTCTACGAGGGATGAGATACTGAGGGCCCAAAGGGGCGGGCCATTAAAATTTCAAGACAAAGAAATCACCATATTGAAGCAGATTCCAAAAATAAATTCGTGAATTAAGAAGGAAATACTCCTTCTTATCTAAAAAATTATTCAAAAAGGGAATCTGGTTTAAGTGGTTGATGCCTGAGGGGTTGCTGGTATACTGGGAAGGGGGAAGGGTTAGAATCAAAACAGTAGGAGAGGCAGAGGCTTTTCTTAAAAAGCACTCCCCCCTCCTAGAAGAAAAAGAGGAAACAGGGGGAGCAGAGGCTCCGCTCATTGAAGAGAAGGAGAAGGGAGAGCTAAGAGCTAAGAGGCTCAGATCGCAAAAATAATTATGTTTGAAATTTTCTATAACCAAGACGGATGTTAAAAAAAAAAGTATGATTGAATGTGTGAAATGTAATATGATATGCTTACTTTTCACCACTATATATCTTTAAAAAATGTATTTGTATGAAGCCTTGGAGGCGAACTCCGACCCTGACATGGAAATCCTAAAATGTAATCATTAGACTTTATCATTTTCCTTTTTCCCATAAAATTGTAAAATCAATAAAAATTGTTTATGAAATTTAAAAAAAGGAGAAGGACCTGCAAGGCTCCCCCCCAGGGTAAAGTTTGATGGGGATCCTCAGCAATTGGAGGCCCAGGTTTGGACCTACATGCAGGAATATGGTCCTGAAATAGCTATAGAAGGCAGCAAGGTGAGATGTGTCACTGTGGCCCTGGAAAGGGCAACAGGGAGCTACATGTTCATCTTCCATAATGATGATGCCCTGGAACTGAGAAATGTCAACTGCTTCATGGCAGAGCTCTGTAAATGTTTCGGGAACCCCCTCACCGACCACAAAGCCAGGGACCACATCAAAACCATCAGCCAGGGATGGAGGAGTATGGACAAGAACACGCAGGAATTCTGTGACCTGGCCTGGTGGCTGAATAATTGGCCACAAGACAGCCTGATCGGCTGCTTCAAATACAGGCTAACTGATGAGCTCTACAAAACCTGCATCCCTAGGGGCATCGCTCCATTTTTCATGGCTGGTATGTCCTGGATGAGGAGACAGAGTTTGACCTTGCCCAAAACAAGCATCATCCAGGGAAGGGTGGTAAAAATCCTTCCCAGAGATAAAGGAAACCCCGGAAGCACAAAAGGTTGCCCAGAGTCCTCAACAACACTCCATAGCTTGCTTCAAGTGCAGAAAGGAATAGCATGGGGCCACTGAGTGTAGGTTCAACAAGTGTAGGTCCAGAAAACAGCCCTGGGGTATACCAAAAAGCCTGCCAAGTCACTATCTTGACAAGACAACCCTGGAAGGAGCAGAGGTTGTAGAGTTTACCCTATCCCACAGAGATGTCAAGAGAACTCTGACTGGCAAGCAGGAGGACTGGGAGAGTGACACTGACTCCAATGATGATCCATGGTAAGTGGCGCCATCACCTCAGTAACAGTCTCCATTTAACTCATACAGCAGTTCAATCCTCAGGATGAAAAGCCGTCCTAATGGTCCTTCTGAATGTGAGGTGCACCAAGTGTTCGGTCAACCCTGCCCTAGTGAAGAAACTAGGGATGAGACTACTCAAAGTGCCAATGGTGTTCTGCCAGGTTAGATGGCTCCATAAAAAGGGAGTTCCCAGTGGCATTTGTCACCAAGCCTATAGAGATGCAGATGGCCCTGAGCATGGAGGGACATTTGGTGCAGGAACTTGCATGGGTACCGAAATGGAACCCTTATGTGAAATAGAGGAGGGGCTGCTAGAAATTTGGCAGTCTGAGGAAGAAAACCAGGAAAAAGCTTAGGGATCCCAAAGCCAAGGCAGGAGGTAGGGGCTGCAATACGAGAACAGCTCAAGGCCAATATACATTTTATTCAAATAGACAGCAATCTTGGTCAAGAATAGATATGGTATGGATGTCACCTGAGTTAAGAGCAAACATGCAAAAGATAGAAATAGAATCGAACACATGGGCGGACCATAATCCAGTAAAAGTAAAGTTGAAAAGACAAAAGAAAAGCTGAGATGGATGTTGGATCAATCCATATTAAAGGACAAAGAATTTACATAATCAATGGAAAAAGAAATGGATTTCTTTTTTTTTAAAGAGAATAGAAAAGAGGAGACTGTTGCAAAATGTATGGGATACAACTAAGGCTTATTTTCCAGGGACTTGCCTTAACTTATATAGGAAGAAAAAACAAGAAAAATAAAGAATCTCAAAAGACACTAGAAGAAGAACACAAAAGGATAACAATGATGGAATTAACAGAGGCAATCAAGAGACAAAAGAATAATAAATAAGAAAACACCAGGACTAGATGAGTTACTGGTGTAATTCTATAAGTATTTACAAGACACTCTAGGACTGTCATTGTTTGAAGTTTATAACAAAGTATTATTAGAAGCTAAAACACTAAAAACCTGGTCAGAAGCAAATATTACTCTTATACCGAAAGAAGATTCAGATTTAATACAGATCAAAAATTTATAGGCCAATGTCATTATTAAATGTTGATTACAAAATATATGCCTCAATAATTGCAGAGATATAAAAAAGATTTTTGAATGAATGTATATATTCGAATCAGAATGAATTCGTACCTAAGAGACAAATTAAAAATAATATGAGAGTTATCTTGAATACGTTGGAGTATAATGGAGCACATTCTGAAAAACAAATGGCGCTGATCTTCTTAGATGCGCAGAAAGAATTTGACAATGTAAATTGGCAATGTATGTTGTTACAATTATATTATATGGACTTTAGGGAATATAATTCATATTTACCAATATGATTAAGGTAATATATGACAAACAGACTGCAAAGGTGATTGTAAATGGGGACATGACAGAGAACTTCAATATAAAAAAAGACACAAGGCAAACATGCCCATTGTCTCCTCTACTATTTATATTGACGTTGGAAGTGCTAAATAGAAACATCAGAGAAGATATAGAAATAAAAGTTATGGAAATAATAAACGAAAAATAGAAATTACAGGCATTCACAGATGACCTGGTATTTATTCTAGAAGAACCACAAGACACTTGATACAAATTAATTAAAAAAATAGAAGATTATGGTGAAATTGGACGATTGAAAATAAAGAGAAAACTAAAATATTAGTCAAAAATCTTACAGATAAACAGAAAAAAAGACTTAATGAAGAAGACAAATATCCAGATAGTCAAGAAAGTGAAATACCTAGGAATTCAATTAACAGCAAGATGTGCAACTATTAAAGAAGATAATTACATTAAGACGTCCCGACTCGACTACTGTAATGCTCTCTACATGGGGCTTCCCTTGAGGTGCACTCGAAAGCTACAGTTAGTGCAGAACGCAGCCGCGCGGGTGATTACGGGAGCCCCTAGATGCTCCCATATAACACCAATCCTGCGCGAGCTGCACTGGCTTCCTGTGGTCTTTCAGGTGCGCTTCAAGGTCCTGACGACCATCTTCAAAGCGCTCCATGGCTCGGGACCTAGTTACATGCGAGACCGTCTCCTGCCCCATACATCCCTCAGACCGATTCGCTCCCACAGAAAGGGCCTTCTCAGGGTGCCGTCGGCCGGACAATGCCGACTGGCGACACCCAGGGGAAGGGCCTTCTCTGTGGCGGGCCCTGCCCTGTGGAACGACCTGCCCCCTGAACTCCGTACCATCACCGACCTCCGCCTCTTCCGCCAGTGTTTAAAAACACATTTGTTTTATCAAGTCGGCCTTGCATAGCCTCCACTGTTGACTAGTTTAGATAGTTTTAAAATGGGGGGTTTTAATTGGTTTTTAGCACAGGATTTCATATTTAATAAGCTTTTAAAATTTTATATTTTTGTATTGATTTGTATATTATTTTAATTTTCCTGTGCGCCGCCCTGGGTCCGTTTGGAGAAGAGCGGGATATAAATCGAATAAAATAAATAAAATAAATAAATACATTAAATTAGTTCCAAACAATACCGATAAAGCGGGGGGGGGGGGCAATTATTCTGAGGAATTAAATTAAAAAATACATTTGGCAAGGAAAAAAAGCAAGAATAAGTCTGAATACGTTATAAGACTCTAAAAGCAAAGAGAGTTTTGTGTTCCCAGATTGGGAATTGTATTATAAGGCCTCTATACTTACGTGGGTGAAAGAATGGATAAATTTGAGGCAACACTGGAGGAACATGATCTGAAGGGTGGCACATCTGCTTATGGTTTGGGAAAAATAAAATACATGGATATTTTCGAAGACATTATGCTAGAAATGCATTATTGTTAGTATGGGGGGGGGGATTAAAGAAAAACACTATTTGAAAATACCAGTCTGGCTCTCCACGATGGAAACACCGATACATCTACTTGTGGTTAACATGGAAAACATTACAAGATAAAAGGACATTTTGAATTATGTTTTTAAAACAATGGAAAAATGAAGAGATCCCTAGAGATAAAAATGTCATAAAAATATTAGAATGTGCAGAAATGGATAGACTAATGTTCAAAATTAAGGGGAAGGAAGAAACTGAATACATTTTAACATGGGATTTGTTTATCAATAGCTAACTAGCAGAAACAGGTTAGAAACTTAAAAGAATTTGGAAATGATTATCTAAATTGAAGATTTATTACAATGGATAAGTAAATATTATTATTATGTGATTATCATTAATGTTATGTTATTAATGTTTATCATTAATGTTATAAATATTATTGTCATTATTATTAATACTATTTCTCAAAAACAATTGTACTCAGACAACACACTACTTGTATAGACATTAAATTTTTATGTTTAATATTAAAATAACTAAATAAGTTATTTTTTAAAAAGAAGGCCAATCCCTGAATTCCGCTGGAGTACTGGGATGCGTTTAGCGAGAAGGGTTCAGATGAACTCCCAATCCACCGGCCAACAGACAGCTCTATAAAGATCCTGCCATGGATTAAACTACCCAAACCCAAATTGTACTTGATGACCTCTAGAGAACTGCAGCAACTATGCTCTTTTATAGACAAAAACCTGAAGTGGGGGTTCTTCCAGCTGGCCTGGCCCAGGGTTACCCCCACAGTATCATTTAGGAGAAGAATGGGTCCCTGTGTCTATGTGTAGACTATAGAGGGCTGAATGCCGTGTGTGTGGAAAACATCTACCCACTGCCCCTAATGAAAGACATGTTAGCCCATTTGACCAAAGGGAAGATTTTTATTAAGTTGAATTTTCAAGAAGCTTATTACCAAGTTTGAATCAAGGAGAGCGCAAATGGAAAACAGCTTTTAACTGCCCCTTAGGGTGTTTTCAATTCAGGATCCTCCTGTGATGTCTCTCTTGGATGACTCCTCTGACTCTTCCTTGGAGGCCGGCTCAAGGGAGAATAAGATCATTCATGGCACATCAATTCATTACTGACTCTGAATGGCCAGCAGAAAGAGAATTACAGGCTTTGGCTGGGGACAGCTTGCAGGCCAGTGAAGAGGAGGGGGAGTAGCTGCCTTCCGTGGTGAATCACAGAGCATACAGGGCAGAGAAATGGGGGTCTGACAGATTGCTTGGGAGAAGACCTCCCCACTCTTGATGGGCTAGATTCCTAAATAGGGAGCTATTTAGCACAGTGGGCAGAGAGAGATGTTGCTGGGAATAACATGTGTTGGTCATGACCGTGTGTTTGTTTGTGTTTCTTGCTTGACTTTAGAGACTCTGAACTTCTATAACCAGTAAACTGGTCGAAGAACTTACAAGCCCTGAAACCTCCCCAATGCCTGGAGATTGCCCAAGCATGTTTGGTGGGCTCAGTATTTTAATTGATTTAATTTCACTCCTGGGGGGTGGGATTCTTAGTTGAATGTCTCAATAAAACAGCTCTAAGCAGGAAATAATCAGACCAGTTATTCCATCCTGCCAGCTTGTGGCACCAGTCACCAGAGCATAGATGGGAGTGAAACCTGAAATTGGGGAAGGCAAGGCGGAAACCCTAAAGGCAGCATTGGAAGGGGACAAATGGATCCAAACTCACAAAAATGAATGTACCAGAGAGTCTATCCTGGGTGGGGGCCAAGCTGTACATTCCTGGAAGCCAAAGAGTACAAATCCTGGAGGAGAGTTAATACTCAAAAACTACAGGACATTTTGGCTTCGTAAAAATGTTACATTTAATTAAGTGCCAGTTTTGGTAGCCGTTTCTTAAAAAAGACATTCAGAGTTATGTGGCTAGCTGTCCAGTCTGTCCTTCAGCCAAGCAGTAGCAAGGGATGCCTCTAGCCAGGGGTGGAGACTAAGGCCCCTGGAAGGAAATTTCTTTTTTTTAAAGTTTTTTTATTTTTAACATACATATAATCCAAAGTATACCATTACATCTTAACAAACATTTTAAAAAAAATTCAATGATATATCAATTCCTCTTGCCATCA
Source organism: Rhabdophis nuchalis (assembly GCA_039707465.1). Classification (NCBI taxonomy): domain Eukaryota; kingdom Metazoa; phylum Chordata; class Lepidosauria; order Squamata; family Natricidae; genus Rhabdophis; species Rhabdophis nuchalis. The sequence goes on from CM077656.1 coordinate 2,926,738, forward strand.
AGCCCCATCCATTTTTATTTACTATTCTGCTTTCCATACACCATATTATAGTCCATTTCATCTTCAACTCTTCTCCTCTCCCTCTCTCCTCCTCCCTACCTCCTTTCTTCCCTCTGCCATTTCTCTCTTCTCTACTTCCCCTTGCTCTCTTCCTCTCCTCTCCCTCTTTTGACACCTTCCCTCTCTCCTCCCTCCCTTCTGCTCCCCTCTCTCCTATCTCCTCTATCTCTCTTTCCCTCTCTTTTTTCTCCCTGGAAGGAAATTGCTATGGACTTTATAGTAGAACTACCAGAAAGCTCAGGAAATACTGTAATCTGAGTGATCACTGATTTGTTCTCTAAACAAGTGCATTTTGTGCCCTGCCAAAAAATTCCTTCTATCCACACCTTGGCTAAGTTGTTTATCCACCACCTCTATAGGCTGCAGAGTGCTCCACAACAAAACTTGCACCATAGGGTGCAATTTACCTCCAAATTCTGGCAAAAGTTTTTAAAACTCCTTGGGACATCCCAAGAACTTAGTTTCAGTCTTCATCCAGAAACAAATGGAGGATGTGAATGTATGAATGGGGTTCTAGAATAATGCCTGAGATGTTATGTAAATTACCAGCAGGACAACTGAACTTACCTCCTCCCTTTTGCTGAAGTAGCTTATAGTAACTCCATACATAGCAGCACCAGGTTTAACCCTTTTAAGGTGGCTAAAGGGCAGGACTTTGTGTGCATGCTGGAATTGTCCCTGCCACCACCACCACCACCCATTTCATCTTTAAAAGACTGGGTTACCCAGCTGCTGAATTCCTGGCCAGTGGGAGAAGGTCCAATTGGCCAGTAGAAAATTGTTGGAGGAGGCAAGAGAGATTTATAAAAAGCACACAGACAGAAAGTGGACAAAGCCCAAAGACTAACAGGGAATTGGGCCTACTGCTTCACAAAATATCTGCAGTCTAGTCAGTCTTCCAAAAAAACTAGGACCAAAGAACATTGGCCCTTTCCCCATCAAAAGAATCATCAACCCAGTCACAGTTGAAATCGAACTGCCAAAATCTCTTAGGCACAATCACCTGATTTTCCATTGTCATCTACTAAAATTGGAATTTTGATCTCTTCATCCCATGCCACCTCCATCACCCAAATCTCTCATGATTGAGGGGGAACAACATTTTGAAATTAAGGATATTCTACATTCTTGCAAACACAGAAGAAAATTACAACATTTAGTTGCTTGGAAAGACTTTCCTCCCTCGGAAACTAAATGGATGGACCTTACGCACATTAATGCCAAACTCCTCAAATGCTTCTGTAATCGGGATCTTGATAAACCAAAATAGTTTCCTAGTCTAACTAGTGAAACTATCTACCTTGTTTCTCTCTCTTTCTTGTGTCTTTCTGTTTGTTTTTGCAGGACTGACATTCTTGTGGGGGGGGAGGGAGGGACATGTCAGATCCAGCAGCTTCAACTTGGTGCCTTGCTTGCATTCTGCCATCAATCAGGGAAGCCAGGGGGAGCAAATGGACAATAAAGCTGTATACCTTTATGATTTAAAATTGGGAGACAGGTAATTGGCAGCTGAGGGAGAACAGAACATTTTGGAATCCAGTTCATATTAATGTACTGGTAACTTCAAAGTTGTTTACCCTGAGAGTGGAATTTCACCAGCCCAAACACCTCAATGTTTCCCCAAAAATCTCAGATTGGGGACACACAGATGAACCATGGGGGGAGGGCTAAGGGGAATCAAGGGGTTAGTTCTGAATTGGTGCATGGGAACTTTAGATTCTGCTTGACTTTCCTGCATTCAGCATCTCTTAATAAAGGCATCTTTTTACTTCAACCAAATGAAGTGGAGAGTTTTACTTCCCTGGGGCAGGTCTGACATCATATGAATGTATCAAGGGGGTAGAGGTTGTGCATGATGCATTAACATTGCTTTTATCATTATGGCAATATCTACTGGATATACGATTGGGTTTGGGCTAAAGGAGCAACTTGATTTTTGTTCACTGTTTTTGATAATACTGGCAAATGTCTATATGTTTGGATTATATTATTGGCCTTAACTGTATCATTCAGGAGTGGGTTGCTACTGGCATTACTGCTGGTTCATTGCACAAAACCTTTTGTGCATGCACACCAAACACGTGTTCTGTGCGTGTGCGCATTTACACCTAAAATGGTCTGTACATATGCAGAACATTAGAAAAGGGGGGGAAATTACATTTCTGCAATGGAGATTGTTCTGCGCATGTGCAGAACCAAAAATCAACATGGCGCCGATGACAATAGAACCGGTTCGGGTGCATGGGCGGCCGAGTTACTACCTACTCGGCTGAACTGGTCCGAACCGGTAGGAACCCACCTCTGGTGTCATTGCTTTGTATGATTTTTATTGGTACATGAAACCATTGTACATTGTAGCACAAAACTACAAAATCAGAATGAGGATTAAAGTGTCAGCATTATATGGATGCCCCAACTTCATTTACTATTTTCCTAGAATACAAGGCAGCAAACATTCAGATCCATTTTTGCTACTCTGTAATGAAAATAAACAGACTTGACCTGAATTCCCGAATCAGTGACTTGGGTGGGTAGAGACCAAATAAACAGATTTTACTCTCACAAGATGAGATGCTTTTGTGAGTGCTTTATCTCTTTGGTTACATGATGTTAACTTTATTCTGGAAGGAATTCAACTTCACTTAGAAGAGGAAAACTGTCGGAATTCCAGTTTGCATGGAACATGCTTTCTGCTCATATAAATATATTGACAAAGAGGGGCAATAAAAATGGAGATGAGTTTGAGTTTGAGTTTATTAAATTTATATACTGCACCCTTTCCCAGAAAGGGACTCGGGGCAGTGCACAGGCAATTTAAAAAACAAATATAAACATAGCAAAATACAAAATATAAAACCAGATTAAATTAGTATCCCTGTGCTAAAAAATTTGAATAAGTTAAGACAGTGCCTCTAAAAAACCAGTTTAAAACAATTTGACTGCAGACTCTAGCCTAGGTGGTGTAGGCTAGGCCAGGCCGGCCTAGCTTACAGGAAGTTCTCTACATTGCCACCATCTTACTGCAGAGAATAAAGAGGGTGGCCTTGAGAGAAAGCGACTAGATCCATTATCAAAGCAACAAGGAGGAATCATTGCTTAAGCCCAAACATTGAAAAGGCTTTGCCTAAATGTCTTCCCCTAATTCACATGAGCTTAAGAAATAGAGGAAATAAAGCAACATTCTATTATTATAGCTGATATTAATAAAATTAGCTTTAATGAGTTAATTTCTTGGTCTACATATTGACGGTGACGTTTGGCTAAAAGACTAGCTTTCATATATCCAGCAGTGGTCTTCTGCGTGGTTGCACGAGTTCAGGTAAACTCTTACCTTCGATCACTGGCTGAGCCCGCCTTCCCGCCCTGATGCTAAGTTATCCATTTATAACTAACTTTCTGGATCGTTCCCTCCGCCCTCACTACCCAGCTTTCGCGCTGCCCCTGCTTTACTCATCGGAGCTGCCTGAGTTGATTACCTGCTTCTTTGAAGCTCCGTTTCACTCCCAAAGGGGTGTGTGTGAGCAAAGTTAGCGCTGTCTCTCTTACACACACAACCATTGGACCACTTGCAGCCCACCTCTGCATGTATCCATGTAAAATGCCACTTATTTATTAGACTGATATTTTCAGGGCTTTCATTACTTTCTTCCTCTTGGTTCAATTCTCTTCTTTCTTCTGACTTTTGACCTGTGCAAATTATATATGTACTTAGCTTTTTCTTTCACAATAATGGAGGACAACCCAAATTCCTGTAGGTGACTTAGGTTTTCACTCGCTTTACTGTGTTGTTTCCTAAAGAAAAAATATCTTTATTTTCCTTCATTCAAGGAAGATTTTCTTCTAAATTAGACTCACTAGTGTCTAGTGTTTCTCTCTTAGGTGTTCATTTTGCTATGTGAAACTATCTACTGTCCTTTCCCTTGACTACAATCTGGTTTAATCTGTACTCCAAATTATTTGTGGAGCCTCAGTAGATGGGAAAAGATTCTCTGCTTCCTATGTTTATGCTTCAGCTTGTGAAAAACTACACATTGGAACTGTAGCGAGTTTAGTTTAGTTTAGTTTATTTACATTTATATCCCGCCCTTCTCCGCAAAGGACCCAAGGCGGCGATAGAACTTAGTTAACTGGTTGATCTCAAAAAAACTAGCCCAGAATTAGAACAGTATTTGGAAATTCTATCACTAAAATAAAAAATAAAAAACATTCAATTTTTATACTGTTGCAAAGAAACCAAAATAGATGTACCAATGTAATCAAAGACATTTTCGTATCTTAGAAATAATGGACTGCAAGGGGTGGAGTTTGCCACAGGATTCCCAATTCCCCTCTTTGCACAAAGAAAATATATGCTTAAATATAGATGCACAACCCATTTCTGGTTCTTTCTTTTAATCGAGATAAATCTTCAGGACACTTTGCTTGCCAGAAGTGTGGGAATGTTAAATTGCACTTAAAGAAATGCTGTGGGAAAAAATAAAAACTCCATCGAATTAATTTTTGAATTAAGAATGAAGCACAAATAAATATAGCATGTAATCACTTTGCTCGGCATCTGTTAAAAATTGATAACACAGGAGGTAATTCGCAATGTTAACCAATGTAGGCTGCCTTTCCAATTCGTTTATGCCAAAGGCCCTGACAGAACTTGTTCACGATTTGCATAGCCTTGAAATCACGAGATGGGAAAAGGATATGACTTGCATAATGAATGTATCACTACTGTGAAGGTGTGCAAAATAAACAAATCAACCAGATGAATGCTAATTATCTATCAGTGTATTAGAACAGCGAATATGCAGAACAAATCAGTTATTTCACTGACCACCTATTTTATTTTCATCTGTTGGCTTTGCAGAATCGATACACAGCCTGGAAAGGTAGCTCCTAAAATAAATATTGTTTTAGTTTAATTGGATTGAAATTTACTAATGCAAATTCTGATGTTTCTAATTCCTTGTCTTCCCTTTGGTAATATGGTAATAACGCTCTAATGGCTAGTGCCCACGAAGGTGTGGCGAGGTGGCGGAAACACATAGAACATTTTTAACTAGCAGCTTTCCAGGGGGCGGAAAGGAGCAAAGAAGATTTAGTGGTGAAAAGAGCAAATAAATAGGTGCTCCAAGATTAAAAAGAGGGTAGACATGCGTGCTGAGTTGTTGAAAGAGCTCTCTGTGTTTAAAGGAAAATATTGTTTGGTGCTTTCACCAGTACATGATCAAAATAAGAGGTCCAAATTAGTTCATGGCGGCTGAAGCTACAAAACATCATGCAGAGAGCTGTCTTTGGGAATGTTTTAATGAGGAGAAGAGGTCACCCGAGTGTGACATTGCTTTTCAGAATTCTTCACGAACAACACAGACTTCCTGTTCCAAATGTGGTAAAGAATAAAAAAACCTTAGTAGTAATCGTGCAACTTTTGAACTGTATTCCTTGGAAATGTACTACGGTCCTCATTTGGTAGCTTTCGTTATCTGCCTCAAAGGCCCTCTGCCATATATTTTTTTCCATATGTCCTTATTTCAAAACTATTACAGAATGGCTTCAACGAGGCTATATTTATAAAATAACGTTTTATTCAGGTCTTCTCAAAGTGATGATGTTTTTTTTATTGTTCTGGTTGAGATGATGTTCTTAAGCTCTGTTCATTAACGTTCACTGTTGGAACAAGAGATGCACGTTAAAAGAAAAAAACCCAAGGATCTCCAGATCCATTTAAATGAATGCCAACGCAAATTGGAAATGAATTTCACCACCATCTTAGTTTAGCAGCTTCAAGAATGTTTATTTAGAAACATTTAAGGAGAGCTAATGGCGTTATTAGCAAATGCTATCTGAGAACCAATCCCACTTTTCATTATTCAGATAGATAATGTTGCATGTTACTGACCTAAAAAAGGAAACAAAACTTCCAATGTAATAATAACTATTATTGGAAGGTTTCTCTTTCAGATGTAAGTTAGAAAAGGCTCATGGATAACTGGTTTTATATATGATAACTGCAGCGAGGTTATTAGATTCACAAATATGGAAGACGACCAAAACATAATAATGGAGGAATGGATTAGGAAGATGGCCGAATTTGCCGAAATGGCTAAAATGACTTATTGATCGAAGAGGCAATTTCGACTACATTTACCAAAGACTAGAAACCCTTTATAGACTTTTTGTTGAAAATGGATAAAAATAAACTACTGATTTTGGGATTTATTAATTACAAAAATTTGTTTATGGAAAGGAGAGGACTATGATCTGGAATATTTTGCAAGCCTAAACTCAGTTGCATTCTATATGCTGAGAGGTCTTCCAATGGTTGTGTTGGAATCGCACCTATGTGAAATTTCTTCATTTTTCTTCTCAATAATTTTCTAAAAAGAAATTGTGCTTGTTTATTTTTTTCAAGAAGAAAAAAACGGAAAGACTTTTACGGTCGAGGCTCATGTTTTTTGCCTTTATAGCACCGAAGTACAAAGTGGCCAAAAGATGTGTGCTACTGTCCTGTTTTTCATTGGTAAAATATCCTTACATATTTCTCCTTGGTTTCAAATATCTTACTTAAAGGGAAGATATTCTGAGAATGTTCCTTTTATTGAGTCATTTGTCCCTTCAGGAAATTTTAACACTCTAGGAGGCTGCAAAGTGATGGAGAATTTATTGTTTAAAATATTGATCATATTTTGATCAATAATTGTTCCCTATCACTTTTCAGTATTTCTTCCCTATGACTTCCCTATCATTTTTCAGTGATAAAGAAAATTCAAGGATACTTGAAACTCTTTAAAAAACGAAATAGAAAAACGAAATAGAAAAATGAAATAGAAAAAAGAAAGGAAATTATTTCACTGACGAACATACTTGAGAAATTGGAAACATTTCAGCAAAGCATCAGCTCATAATCCATATTATTGTGAGAACAGATAATTTGGGTTATTATAACACATGGATGTTATATGTGAGAATACCTGCCCGATCAGGTGTATATAAATGACTCTAGCATTTTTCAGAGAAAGTTGTGCTTGGTCTCAAACTGAGGACATCTTGGTAACATTTCAGAATACTGTAGAAAAATGATTTAAAAGAAATGGGTTGGCCAGTGCAGGCTAACCACAGTGGCCCTGGGATATAGGGATACACAAAACCGTATTTTTAATAGATTTTGTAAATGATATAATTCACTATTAGATTTATATCTGTATTTTTCTATGGGTGTCCAAGGTATATCAGTTCTTCCCATTTTTGTAAAAAATATTTGAATGTTTTATGAGGTTGCAGAAAAATAAATCCAAAGCTTCTGTATTGAACAAAATGAACCCAGGCTGGAAAGAAATATTAAAAATTCAGTTGAAAAGATGCATGTATGTATGCATGTATGTATGTATGTGTAATATATATGAAGTTGGAATAAATTGAATATTTGAAGGTGCTTTAGACATTACAAGATACATTTGATTCTAATAGTAGGAGGAGAGCTTAGTATCTACATTAAGAGTTTAATTTTAGATGCCACTTTTGAAGAAATATCTCACATGTCAACACTTGGAAAAGGGGTAGGTATACGAGGCTTTGCGTTGGAAACTGGATTCAAATTTAATCTATTCTCCACTTGGAGGTATCGTGCTTTATGACCTGCTATGTATGGGGAGGGAATAGTTAAAATTAGAAGAAAAGTAGCAGGAAATCATGTAGGAAGAAGACATGTAGAAATGCAATAATTTCTCTGCTTATTTCTTTCCTGCAGATCAGCATAGGATGCAGGAAAAGTAGATTAAACAAAATATTTCATAGCTTAAATATCTGTTGCTGTGTTTCATCTGAAGAATCAAGGCCTTTTTGAGGAAGAGATATTATTACAGGAGAAGTAAAATAGGAGTGAAATGCTGTCCCAAGCTGTAGAAAGCAAAACAAGCAAAAATAATATTCATTGTAATAAGAGATTTCTAAATCCTATGAGGTAGAAGATTGTGCAAAAATAGTTAAGAAAAAACTTAAAGGAACAAGATTATGATAGATGCACTTTAGTAACACAGATATAATTCCTCAAAGTTTCAGAAAAGCCGTATCAAAAAGAAGGACAATACATAGAAGTTAGATCTGAAATTTGGACTGAACTGGTCTTTTTAGCCAGGGCTGACTTTGGCTTTGAAAGAAACTTGTCTGAGCTGAAATACCTGCTTTTCTTTTTTTAACTTCTGTCTTCAGGGAGATAAAAAAAAAAGTTAGCCCCATCCTATTTAGGTCAGCTCTTTTGCAAAATAGTTTTCAGCTGCTAATTAGCTGGGCAATATTTTACACTGAACTCATCGATGCCTTTACGCTTGCTAGACTGGAAATTTTTGTCATCCTTATTGTGGGAAGGAGATTAAGTAGAATTTACTGGAGGAGTACCTTCCTACATGCCTGATGTAAAAAGTGGAATAAATCTCACATCTGCTTCTTCACTGTCTTTTCTTTAATATCTGAAATGGATTTAATAATGCCTCTGTTAAGGAACAGCCACAGAAATTCAGAAGAAATAGCTTTTCCTTTTGAAAATTGAAATTAAGTTCAATTACTATTTCAATTTATCATTTAATATAGTAATTATGTTGCTTAATATATTACTTTTGCTACCCCACTATGTAGATTTTGTGTTTTCTAGACTTTGATAGTTAATCAAGACATTTTCTGGAAGGTTATTTTAGTACTTGTGTCAAGTACCCTAACGATGCCTGCTTCATAATAAACAACCCAATATTATGATACAAAAAGCAGTGATTTATTAACAGCTTCATTAGGCATTTCTCATTAGGTGTTTCTTATTTGCAGCCATCTTTTTTGCTTTCTTTTTCTGCTTCTGAACTTTCCCCGCGTTACTGTCCTCCCTTCAGCCTTCGTCATAAATCACAGCCAATGAGAGATGGCAGTTTAGACATGCGCATTCATTAGCCAGCCTGAGATCCCTTTTTGACCACAGGTATGTTTGGAATTCCCCTCTCTCTATGGCAGTTTGATGGAATTCATAGAGATGCTTCACAAACTGACAACTTGTTTCAACAAAATAAAACAAAATATTGTTGAGGCAGCCTATTACAATAAGAAAATCTAGCCAACATGGTAGCAATATGAATTGCAGAACAACATAAGCAAAGCACTAACCTTTCTTCCTTTCTAATAACATCTAGAAAAGAAGAGTTCTTGGGGGTCCTTATGCAGTGGTGCTCTCTTGCTCCCCCTTCTTCGAAATAGCATTTGTGCTGTGATTAATCTGGCATTGATTTCTTGTGATTTAAGAAAGCCACGAACATCTGGCTATTTCCAGAAGCCTTTAGGGGGCTGCTTTGACTGGGCCCTCCTATGGCAGAGCTTTTCTTTTGTGGAATATGAAATATGATAACTTTTGGGTTTTAAACTGTTTTAATACTTTTGTTGTAATTACAAATGTAAGCTGATCAGAGTTGGCTGGCAATCAAAGCAACTAATAAGACTCAGTAACAAACAAAAATAATTAAAAATCATCAGGCATAGAGGGGGAAAAGACAGATTTTTGATATTTCTAAGCTATCACATTTATATTTCTGAATACGCATCAGTTCCATCAGTTCCGATAGGACATGTATAGGGAACTGTACATGTTTGTGGTACCTATAGAACTATAAAATATGTTAATAGATGCTTTCTTTCAAAAGCCTGAATAGCTCCAATCTCTCCATTTGTGAAACTAAAGCACATCATCTCATGGAATTTAATTCTGAGAAGTTTTACACTTCTGTCTAATCTACTAGAATAGATATAACGTTAAGATTTGGCTCATATATGCTGGAGATATTTTCTAATAAAAAGCAAATCAAGGGACCGCTTTTCCCCACTTATATCACCCTGCTTCATGAGATTTGCAGAGAAGTCATGCTGTGGATGCCATTAGCCAGGGTTCTATATTTGGTGGGACCCAGGGGATATGCCCTCTCTAATGTGGCATCTGTCTTATGGAACACCCTTCTCCCTAAAATTAGATTTTAGGGGGAAGGGTGGATAGGGAGTGAGCTGGGGGTGTGACGGCGGAGCGGGCGGAGATGAGGAACGCGGCCCTCTTGGCCTAGAGCGTCCCGGTGCGGCGGAAGGGAAGGAGGTAGGCCTGCGAAGCCGGGACGCGGAAGAGCAAGGGATCCGGCCGGAAAACAGTGAAAATGGCCGGACCGAGCTGAGCCGGGCCGGGATGACTTTATTCCAACCCGACCCCACTGTTTTCCTACCGACCTGACCCAGGAGTGGAGCTGCGGGAGCTGCGGGAGAGGTGGAGACAGACAGCTGGACGGCTGGAGGTGACGGTCGATAGATATAGCTGGAAGGAGAGAGCAAGAAGCTGGAAGGAGAGAGCATGTAAGAGGAGAGATTGGAAGAGACATTGGAAGAAAGAGAAGAGAGGACGTAAGAGACGTGAAGGGAGGAGAGGAGGAAAGAAAGAGGGGAAGGAGAGAAGGAGATGGAGATGGAGATAGAGATGGATTGGAGATTTTTGGAGATGGATTGGAGATGGAATGGCGATGGAGATGGAATGGAGATGGAATGGAGATTGGATGAAATGGAGATGGATTGGAAATGGAGAAGGAGATGGAGACAGAGATGGAGATGGAGAAGGAAGGAAGAAGGAGATGGAGATGGATTGGAGATGGAATGGAGATGGAGATGGAATGAGAAGGAGAAAGAAGGACTGGATCGATGAAAGAGAAGGAAGTCAGAGCGAATGGACAGTTGAAGGAGTGGCGATAGCCAAGCAGCCGGGCCGGGAAACGGTGGAACAATGGCTGAGGAGGACCCAGGAAGACCTGAAGTGAGTGCTCCGGACAGGAGAAGGTAAGATGGGCCAGCACATGGCAGCATTTTCCATCAGGCCGCACAACAGACCAACCAGTCGTGCGGCACTAAATGCAGACTTAGGCCTATGTGGCTGAAGAAAACAGTCGGATGGGGTTCGTGCTGGGACTAAATTGCGATCTGCCCTTATGCAGGACCCCAGACCAATGGACTAATTGACAACTGACTTTTTCCCTCCTGCCCCCCAGGAGTACATCTATTGCACTTTATTGTATATTCTGTCACTTTATAGCTGTTTCTCCTAGGTCTCTGTTCGGACTTGCAATTATCCCCCGGGTCTGGACGGCCATCGGGGTTCCAAAATGTACTCAAGACGTGATCTCCTTTGCCTGCGAGAATCTCCCCTCTCGCAGGCCTGGCCCCCTTATCTAACACAGGCCCACCTCGAGGATGGACTAATTGCTCCTGAGAGGTGGGCGAGGCGCAAACTAAGGGGTTTTTAAAGAAAATTTTTAATTCGACTTTTAGGGGGTTCCAGGAAGGGATAGTCCAGTTAGGGGGCAGGACAAAACTAGGCCGGCCGGCGGAAGTGAGGTAACGGAGGAAGGGGGGGGCGTTTCCACTGAGATTTTGTCCATCAGTTCAGTTCTAGGGAGGGGCAGGGGTGGTGGGAGACGGATGGGGTTGGAGGACCATGGCCGCTGGCTACAGGCGGTCACGCATTCCAACTCCCCGTGCTCCCATCGCAGACTAGGTGGGCAAGGACCACAGAGCCGGGGCCCTAGGCTGATGCTATGCAACGCCAGGTCCGTGGTAAATAAAGCCCCCCTCATTTGTGACCTCGTGTCAGAGGGGGACCCGGACCTGGTGGGTATAATGGAAACCTGGTTGGGCCTCGAGGGGGGGTTTACCCCTCGTAGATATGTGCCCACCAGGCTACCGAGCTTTCCATCAGCTTAGGGCCCTGGGGAGGGGTGGGGGGTGGCGATTATGGTTAGGGAGGATCTTGAGCTGAGGGAGACCACGATCCCTCAGACGACCGGGTGTGAGTCCCTCCTTGTGAAGTGGGGCCTAAGGAGGCAGTTGGGCATGTTAGTTGTATACCTGGCTCCTTGCTATGCAACAACAGCCCTGCCCGAGCTCGTAGAGGTGATAGCCGAGGCGGCGGTTGAGACCCCCAGACTTTTGGTCATGGGGGACTTCAACCTGCCGTCAGTAGGCGAGACCTCTGGAGTAGCTGGGGAGTTCATGGCTTCCATGACAGCCATGGACCTGACCCAGGTAGTTTTAGGCCCTACTCACGAGGGTGGACACACCCTGGACTTAATCTTCATCTCGGGACAGTGGAGTAGTGATCTGCAAATAGGGAATTTAGCCATCTCACCCCTGTCATGGACAGATCACGCTCTCCTTTGGCTGGACTTTCCAATCGCCACACCTCACCGCGGGGAGGCGGAGCTGAACATTCCTATATGGTTCCGCCCCAGGCTCCTGATGGACCCGGAAAGGTTCCAGATACCTGGGCCAATACCTGTGGACTTGCCCCGCGACTCGACTGAGGACCTGGTGGCCGCATGGTTAAGTGCGGCCACGGGGACCTTGGACCGAGTCGCGCCCTTGCGGCCGCTCTTGTGGCGACGAATCACCCAGGCTCCTTGGTTCACCGAGGAGCTGAGGGAGATGAAATGCCACAAGAGATACCTAGAGAGCAGATGGAGATCCTCTCGCTCCGAAGTCGACCGAACACTAGTGAGAACCCATATTAGGACTTACTTAGTGGCGATAAGGGTGGCCAAATGTGAGTATTGTGCCACCCTTATTGCATCTGCAGATAACCGCCCTGCCGCCCTCTTTGGGGTGACCCGCTCTCTCCTCCACCAGAGGCCGCGGGAACCCCCTTTACAGGGACGAGCAGAGGAATTTGGGATTTATCTGCAGGATAAAATCACTCAGATTCGGAATGAGTTACCATCCATCGAGAGTGGTCCAGTCGGACTGTCCAAGCCTGCTCTTGAGAGACCATCCTGGGAGGAGTTTGACTTTGTTACTACTGAAGATATGGACAGGTTGTCAAAGAGGCTTAAGGCTACCACATGTTTATTGGACCCGTGTCCCTCCTGGCTTGTACTGGCATCCTGGGAGACGACACGAGGCTGGCTCCAGGGCATTGTCAACGCATCTCTGAGTGAGGGGTCCTTGCCTGCTGTCTTGAAAGAGGTGGTAGTAAGGCCCCTCCTCAAGAAGCCGTCCCTGGACCCAGCATTATTAGAGAACTTTCGTCTAGTGGCCTTTCGAGTGCGCTTCAAGGTTTTGACAACTATCTTTAAAGCGCTCCATGGTGCGGGGCCTAGTTATATGCGAGACCGCCTCCTGCCCCATACATCCCTTAGACCGATACGCTCCCACAGAGAAGGCCTCCTCAGGGTGCTGTCGGCCGGACAATGCCGACTGGCGACACCCAGGGGGAGAGCCTTCTCTGTGGCGGGGCCAGCCCTCTGGAATGACCTACCCCCTGAATTACGTACCATCACCGACCTCCGCCTCTTCCGCCAATGTCTTAAGACATATTTGTTTCAACAAGCCGGCCTAGCCTAACCTCCCATGGGGACTTTTAGATAGTTTTAAATTGGGTTTTTAAAATTTGGTTTTAGCGCAGGATAGGTTTATTTAATAGTTTTTAAATTATATTTATTGTATTTTGTATGTTTTTAAATTTCCTGTGCGCCGCCCTGGGTCCTCTGTGGAGAAGAGCGGGATATAAATTTAAATAAATAAATAAATAAATAAATAGTCTCCAACCTTCACTTTTTAGCGAAGGTTGTTGAGAGTGTGGTGGCCCAACAGTTTCCGCGACACCTGGAGGAAATTGATTATCTAGACCCGCGCCAGTCCGGCTTCCAACCCAGTCACAGCACCGAGACGGCATTGGTCGCTTTGGTTGATGATCTCTGGAGGGCGCGGGATAGAGGACATTCCTCTATCCTAGTCCTGTTAGACCTCTCAGCGGCTTTTGATACCATCGACCATGGTATCCTATTGCACCGACTGGGGAGGTTGGGGCTGGGAGGCACCGTTTTACGGTGGTTCTCGTCCTACCTCTCTGGTCAGTCACAATATGTGTTGACAGGGGGGCAGAGGTTGGCCTCGAGACCCCTCTTATGTGGGGTTCCTCAGGGGTCGGTCCTCTCGCCCCTCCTATTCAACACATATATGAAGCCGCTGGGTGAGATCATCCGTGGTTTTGGGGTGGGATATCATCTGTACGCTGATGATACTCAGCTGTACATATCCACCCCAGACCACCCCAACAATGCCGTCGAGCTGCTGTCCCGGTGTTTGGAAGCCGTACGGATCTGGATGGGTAGTAACAAACTCAAGCTCAACCCATCCAAGACCGAGTGGCTGTGGTTTCCGGCACCCTGTTTCAGCCAGATTACTCCAACTCTGGCCATTGGGGGCGAAACACCGGCCCCCGTGGAGAGGGCGCGCAATTTGGGTGTCCTCCTGGATTCCCGGCTGTCCATGTGGCGGCCGTGGCCAGGGGGGCATTTCATCAGGTACGCCTGATGCGCCAATTGCGCCCCTTACTGGACCGGGCTGCTCTTGCACAGCCACTCAAGCACTTGTGACATCCCGACTCGACTACTGCAATGCTCTCTACATGGGGCTTCCCTTGAGGTGTACTCGAAAGCTACAGCTAGTTCAGAATGCAGCCGCGCGGGTGATTACGGGAGCTTCGAGGCACTCCCATATAACACCAATCCTGCGCGAGCTGCACTAGCTTCCTGTGGTCTTTCGGGTGCGCTTCAAGGTTTTGACAACCATCTTCAAAGCGCTCCATGGCTCGGGACCTAGTTATATGCGAGACCGTCTCCTGCCCCATACATCCCTTAGACCGATACGCTCCCACAGAGAGGGCCTTCTCAGGGTGCCGCCAGCCGGACAATGCCGACTGGCTACACCCAGGGGAAGGGCCTTCTCTGTGGCGGGCCCTGCCCTGTGGAACCACCTACCCCCAGAACTTCGTACCATCACCGACCTCCGCCTCTTCCGCCAGTGTTTAAAAACACACCTCTTCCATCAAGCCGGCCTAACATAGCCTCCGCTGGGACTAGCCATAGATAGTTTTAATTCGGGGATTTTAATTGGTTTTAGTGAGTTGAGTTTTTTGTATGTATTTTAATTTCCTGTGCACCGCCCTGGGTCCTCTTGGAGAAGGGCGGGATATAAATTTAATTAAATAAATAAATAAAATAAATAAGATTGGTGCCACCCCTTTTGATATTCTGGAAGGCCCTCAAGAACTGGTTGCGTGTGACCAGGCCTGGGACTCCCATGGAATCAGAGACTAGGTTAGATAGCTCAATTGTTGAGGGGTCCAATTTATTTTCCCTTCACTTTCATTATACGTTGAGTTTTTAGGATATTGACTACAGGTTTTTGTATTTGTATTCACCATTTTTGTATATTTTTATCTGTTATTTGTATGTGACTCAGTCACCTTCAGTGAGATGGGTGGTTATATAAATTTGATAACTAAATAAATTGATATTAGTTGTAGATTTACAATTCTGAGCTTCTGAGCTTCCTCTTCATCCTTCACATTATATCTTAAAGATGAAATGATGAAATGGAGTGATGAAGTGAAATGTATAGTTAAGAAAAAGAAACATGAAGAAAGGTGTTTAATTTGTCAGATGATGATGTATCAGTAATTGGAAGATTTCGACAGTGCAGATGGAATTTTATTTTAAAGAATGACATCTTGAGAAAATTCTTCCAGTGGTCTGAATTACTTCAGCTCAAATTGCTGAGTGAGGTGATTTTTCTTCCTAACATTTGCAAAAATTATAATTGTTTGTACTATAATTAATTATTGATTTTGGATCTTTTTGTCAATGAGATGGAAATTTAAATCTCAGCAGGTATAGTTACTTCGGAAATTAAAATAAGACGTTTATAAAAGGCAATTATACCCAATCCAACATACCAAGGGCACGCGGACATTCAAGCTATGTTTTGTGTGAGGTGATGATAGGGAAACACCGACAGGCTTTGTGACAAATGCACTGACTCACCTAATAGAATATAGGAGGTTGACTGGACAGCTGCCAACTGGATTTTAATATTATTTTTATTTTCAAGCCTCTTTGGGATTATAAAAGAAGTTGGTAAACTAAGATCAGTTACAAAAACCACATTCTCCCGCAAAATGTCATCTAAGTATTGAATTAAGAAATAGAAAACTGTCAGGTCTCAAACCACGAATGGCACGTGGCAATTCGGACAAGGTGAGTTCTTTTCTGTTTCCCACCTGTAGGTGCAATCTTGTCAGACTGAAGACTCTCTGCATCAATGTACAACATGCTCTGTGAATGATGAGCTTCGTTCTGTCCCACGGAATATCTAGGCTGAGTTGTCTCTTACTCCTCTGGAAGGTGCCCCTCCCTCTTCCTGACAATCCACCTCCGCCCTGCCATTTCTCCTCATTTGATCCAACATTTTAGGGAGAAGTCAAGAAATCATTCTAGTATTTTGCTACAAGATGACAGTGGGCATTTCCCAACCCACTACTGAAATGCATATGTTTTATTTCTATCACAACCTACCCCAGATTTAATCAATGAGGTAGCAAATCTTGTGTTCATCTTGTTAACATGGAGAGTGTTCGCTGAATTACATATGCCTAAACCATAATCTTATTTATTCATTTATTTATCTATATATAAATAAAAATGTAACTATGAGTTTGTTCAAAACAGGTAATCTCCGAAAGTCCTGCACCGATCGCTTCCTAATTTTCACACAACGTTCCTTTGAAATACGGCACCAATCATATATATAGATTGTGTAGATGTCACACCTGTGCTAGGTACATGCAACAGAAATGTAAAAAATGTAAAAAAAATGGTAGGTGGATGGATACAGAGAGCAGAGGGCCACATTTTGTATTATGTCATAGTAGTAGATAGGTAGGTAGGCAGCTATAGGGATAGAAAGAGGGAGGGAGAAATACAGTAGGTAGGTAGGTGGATATAGAGAGGGAGAAATACAATAGATAGGTAGGTAGGTAGAGGGAGAGAGGGAGAAATACAGTAGTTAGGTAGGGAGAGGGATAGATAGAGAGGGAGAAATACAGTAGGTAGGTAGGGAGAGGGATAGATAGAGAGGGAGAAATACAGTAGGTAGGTTGGGGGTTATACGGTGGTTGTGCGTATGTGTTTGTGTGTGCAGGTGTAGATCTACACACAGATTGGTTGGCCATTTAACCAGACTGGGCCACAGCAACACATGGCCGGGAACAGCTAGTATAAATACTAAATTTATATGTTGCCTGTTTCACTGTCAAGTGACTCTGGATGACATATACTTGTTTTCATACTGTATGTCACATTAACAAAAATATTTTGTACATATTTTATATTCTCCTTTCCCCAACTAAAGTTTCTTATGCAGCTTTCAGTTCCACTACCCTAATATTTACTTTTTGGCATGAAGTTTTTTCAAATATACAGGATTTGGGCACAAATCCTATGGTTCTTTTGTATAAAATACTGGCATTTAGAATAATAGCTCCTTGCAAACTGCAGGTATTATTGATAGTTTGCCATCTTAATATTTACATCATTTATGCAATTTGATATTCCCTGAACAGCCAGTTTGCACAATAATAACTTTTGATCTGCTTAATATTTTTACATTATAATTAGCTGTATCCCCAGATAATTTGGTTAAGACTGATCATCCAAAGTTTACGAATTAGCATTTTTAGAGGGAACTCTGAACACAATACAAAGTTCTGAATTAGAAAAAGGGCTCAGAAGTCATCATCATAAACATTGTCTTCAGCATTGAATATGGAGAAACTGGTTACTGAAGCTGAGACTGGACAAATCAGGAAAATATAAACTTGTATTCATCATCTGATTCTGAATACAATTTTTGTATTCAACTTATTACCTTCTTGTAATACGATGGTTTAAATCATATTGGAGCATTGGGATTCCAGAATGATTGTCTATACCTTGAAACAAATTAGTTTGAAAATTCATGCTAAAATACTCTGACAGTTGGGAGCTTATGATTATGCTACCAAATTAATTATGGGCATTGATATATTTTGCTTATTTTATTATTTTATTGAAGGTTTTTACTGTATTGCATGTAAATGTATTTTAATGCTATAAATTTACATGCAATATAGGAAAGACCCTAAATACAATCTGGTGATACACTACACCTAATTTAAACAAATAAACAATAAATAAATAAACAAACAAATAAACAAATAAATAATAGATCCCATCCATGTACAAAAAAACTGCAGGAAAAACTAGAAATTGCTAAGAACTGACAACATGAATCTAATTCATCTTATTTAAAAACATATAAAACATCCAAAATTAAAAACTTTAATTAATCAAATTGAAAATTCAATTGAACACAGCTATTGTGGAGTTAGCAGTTTCCAGTTTCAAACAGCATTTCCCACCAAAATGCTAATATGTAGTTGTAGTAGTTGTAGTTTATTTGATTTATATACCGCCCTTCTCCCTTTTGGGACTCAGGGCGGTGTACAGCCACAATAAAATGAACGGTACAAAATCTAAAACAATATGTTAAAAAGATATTAAATAAATGGCCTACATTTTAAAACCCCATACTAAAATCACTATAAAATCCCTTTAAAAACTACCTTTAAAAACTACGTTTAAAATCTTGAAAAAAAAATTTCCTTGCTGCCAGCCAGGCTGAATGGACTGGGAGGGGGGTGTTTGTTTCCAAAAAAAACCCCTCGGACTTAAGCGGCACTTTAAAATGGCTTCTCTGGAAGAGAAAGCGGAAATCTTAAATCCGGACTGTCTCTAACAAGGGAAAGTGGTATGCGGCTACTTGCAACATTGTTTCTAGGTCTGGCTGGATAAAAAAAAATATTTTTCTACTCTCTCCTCTGGGCTCTGAGATGGGCGGTGGAAGGTGGCTTTTCTTTGTCCCTGCCTGACTATTTTAACTATGGAAAATTCCCAGCGTCTCTCTACAATTGGGACTCTCTCTGGATATTGATGAAGAATTTTTCTCTTGCTGGATTTGTGATTTCCTTTCTGGAGTACCTTCGCTATTATAACTATTGAGTTGGAAAATTGTCTCTCTCTTGGTTCCTGAATTTTACAACGTTTCAACCTTGATCAGAACTTTTGGCTCCCGATTAGTCTCACCAACCCCACCCTGAAAACGCCATTTTGGTGGCATTGACTTTAACAGTTAATCATGGCTCAAGAAACAGCATTGGCAAGTTTAGAACAACGGATGGCTTCTCTTGAAACTGTTATACAAACTTTGGTAAAAGAAATTCAGGCCCAGAGGGCAGAAAACATTATTTTCAAGAAGGAGCTATTGGACACACGGAAGCAAGTGCTGGAAAACACACAGAAGACTGAAGAATTGGAAGGGGGGTTGGTGGGGGTTAAGGGAGAGATTAAAAATGTTATTAAAGAGGTTGGGGAAACAAATGGGCATGTGTCTAGGATAGATATGGAAAGAATGACACATTTTTTGAGATTTCAGAACGTTCTTGAGGAATCTGGTGAATGCCTCCCTGATCTTATGAGCACAATTTTAGCAGACTATTTACAAAAACCTAAAGATGAGATCAGGGGGGACATTGACCTAGCCTACAGAATTAACTCAGCATATGCCAGGATAAATGAAGTGCCTAGAGAGATACATGTGAAATTTATTAGAAGGTCAACCAGAGAGGAAATCCTGAAAGCGCAGAGAGGTAGTCCATTAATTTACCAACAAAAAGAGGTTGCTATCTTGAAGCAGATCCCTAGAAAGATTCGAGAAGCAAGGAGGGAATTTTCCTTCTTGTCAAAAATTTTATTTGATCACGGGATTTGGTTCAAGTGGGTGACACCCGAAGGGATGCTGGTGTTCTGGGAAGGAGGAAGAGTGAGGATTAAAACAGTGGTTGAGGTGGAAGCCTTTCTTAAAAAACATTCCTCTGCCCTGGGGGAAGATCCAGGGGGGACGGAGGGGGCCGCGGCCCCGCCCGCTGGGGGCCAGGGAGGAGAAAAAGAAGATACAATAGCCAAGAGACTTAGATCGAAAAAATAACTTTGCCTTGATTTTTCTGAACAATTTTGCATAATATTTTATCTGGATTTTTGTAAATGTCTGACAGCATGGAATTGAGAATTTAGGTATATGTACTTGCTTTTACCTTGTAGTGTTATGAAAAATGTTTTTTTTTTGTTATTTTATACTCTGTATTTTGAGGTCTCGGAAGGGCCAACGACTCTGACGTGAATGCTCTCAAAATTTCTTTGTATCCCTTACCCTACCCTATAGAAAAAATGTAAAACCAATAAAACTTTTTCAATATAAAATCTTGAAAAATATGATGTGAATCTGTGAGCGTCTCCTGAAAGACCGTTGGTGGTGGAGGTTCAGGCAAATTAACGTATGGAGTTCTTGGTGCCCTTTCCTCTCGGGTCTCTTAAGGCCAATCACTGGGGATAAGACCTGGCTGGGCGATGAGATATCTGCAAGCAAGCGAACAGAGAAGTCCACAGTTCAACCCTGAGTGGCTGTTACTCTCTTCTTTTGGAAATTCCTGTATGGTTGATGGGCTCTCACTAGCTTCTTCATTTTTTTAATGGAGGGGGAAGAGTCAGGACCTTTTTTCTGTTACTTTCCCCCCCCCCTCACATCTAATCTTATCATTCCATTTGGTTTCTATTATAACCATGTTAAATTATTTACTTTAAAATTGAAACATCTGAAATCATTTAATGTTTATCTTTTTTTGTACCACTTAAATAATGGAGCTCTGAAAAAGTTTTATATATACCAATCAACACTCCAACAATTAAAGAATTACAGTTAGTTGTCTTATTCTGCACAAAAATGAAACCTGTGAATTCAGATGCTTCTATTAGCTGATTAATTTTAAAAACCACAATAATTATCTTTTTCACAAATACTAGCTTTCTATTTCCTGTCTGGAGGGAATAAGTAAAAAAAACATTTTTTTTCTTTCACAAGAATATTTTAAGTATTTAGTTTATGCTTTTTATTATTTCAGTTCTTCATGTATCATTTTGTTAAAAGGCAAAGACTGGGAAGCATATAAAATACATTGGTGCTATGAACATCTGGATCCCTTTTTACAAAAATACAAAAAAGTTGTACTTTTTTTTTCTTTAGCAAGTTTAGTTAAACAAATCAATAAGGTTAGTACAAAGAATGTTAAGAAATAATATAGAAAATCTATATGATTACAAGCCATATTGATAGTCCATCTAGGTAGTATTACATAAACAAGTATTTATGGACATTTTGAAGCAAAATCTAATTGTTCTTTTTTATTAATTTTTTAAAAAGTAATATGAACAGGGCTTTTTTTTTACATTTTTATGCAACTTTTGTAAGAATAGTTTCCCAAAATATTCCCTTTTATACAGTATTTTTGTTAGAATGTGGAGACTGTTAGAACATTAGGTCAAGTCAATATACATAGACATTCATCACGTTCTTCTCTTTTGGACTAAGTTATATTATGCAAAATACAGAAAAAGTGAGAAGCAATAACCAAAATAAAAAGCAAAAAAAAATGGGGGGAAATGAAGGAATTGATTTTGTTCATCTCAGTTCCACTGATTACATCAATCTCCCATCCCTACAAACCATCCTTACTTCCTGTTTGTTCTTTGGACAACAAAAACAGCAACAAAACTGCCTTATGAAATGCCTACTAGAGAGTTAGATTTGCACTTCTTCTGCTTCTATGAAATTCCCTTCCATTTGAAGTCTGCTGTTGTAGTGATGGGCAGTAGAGTAGAAGAAGTACGATCGTTTGAAAATCCACGGTGGTAGATTATTTTTATTCCTGGCAGTTGTTCATATGTTGAGTGTTTGTTTCTATTTTAATGAGGATATCAACTTTCATCTTGTGAGATGGTGTGAGTCACTTTGTCTCTCTCTCTCTCTCTCTCTCTCTCTCTCTCTCTCTCTCTCTCTCTCTCTCTCTCTCTCTCTCTCTCTCTCTGCCTATCTGTCTGTCAGTCTGCCTCTCTCCTCCCCTCTCTCGCGCACACACATCACAATACTCACACACCACAACACAACACACACACACCACATCCCATCACAGATATACAGAAAGACACAAATATACTCTAAAGTAATACGCCAGCTGGACATTTTTGACTTTTAGCTGAATTAAATGGTGTTCCTTTTCTCACATTTTAATGCACCTGCACACTGAGAAGAGTGGGTGAACTGAAAATAGGCTGTTTTATTAGCCTAGCAGTTACCTTTGAGGTTCAGAAATGTCCATTTTTCCTTCTGCCTTTGTACATAATCCCAAGAGACTTGTACTTGGTTTTTCCTGGAATAACAAAGTCTTCCAGAAGTCTCCAAATATGATTGTTAACCGAATGCCAACTGTTTCGTTTAATCTTTTATTTTATTTTTAAAAGCACATTAGTCATTGTGTCATCGAAAGTGCACTGTGACTGCTATGGCATTCATGTAATTTTCTATTTAAAGAAAGTTCCCCCCCCCACCCCACCCCCACTTGCTACAGCTAATCGGCTTTATAACAGAAATTAATGTTTCTGCATTATTTTTGCCGGTTTGCATGGAGGTTCTTTCTTCTCTCTGTTAATATAATAGGAAAGGCATCAAGAAGAAAAAGTTATTTTAAATGCACTAACTCGGACAGAATTTAATCACTTCTTGCCCTTTGTCTAAGATCACTGAAGAGGCCCATGTATACGATTTAATACCTTACATAAGGTGACCAGACATCCCGCTTTTGGCAGGACAGTCCCGCATTTCAAGCATCTGTCCCACACCTCGCGGCCTCTTAAAAATGTCCTGCTTTTTGGTGGCGGGGGCCGGGCGGGCGCTCTGCACGTGCTCAGAGGCACGGGGGATGGACAGGAAGCGGCAGGCTGGTGGGCAGGCAGGGGAGGGCTGGCGAGGCAGGAGCCAGGCCCAGGCAGGCAGCAGGGCGGCAGAAGAGGAGGAGAGCCAGCCAGAGTCTGCATGGCCCTGAACATCTTTGCGCCGCACTGTGATGCGCTGAGAGCGGCCGGCCGGAAGCCTCATTGCCGCCCGACTGTCCCGCCATGGGCGCCCGGGATGAGCCAGGCGAGGAAGCGTCGGCGGTGGGACTTTCAGCCGGCCGCTCTCAGCGCATCGCGGCATGGCGCAAAGAAGTTCAGGGCCGCGCGGACTCCGGCTGGCTCTCCTCCTCTTCCGCTGTCTGCTGCCTGCCTGGGCCTGGCTCCTCCCTCGCCGGCCCTCCCCTTCCGCCTGCCTGCCAGCCCGCCAGCCCGCTGCTTCCTGCCAGCGCCCTGTGCCTCTGAGCGCGTGCAGAACACTGGTGCCCATCCGGCCCCGCTGCCCCACCAGACGCCTACCTGCAGGTGCCCTGCTTGGGGGGAGGGAAGGGAGGTAGGGGGTTGGCCTACACGCCCCCTGGCCAGCGAGGGAAGTGGATGCGCCTCCCCTCCCCGCCCCCCCCGTCGATGGTGTCCCGCTTTAGTCAAGTTGAAATCTGGTCACCTTAACCTTACACCCCTTTTTAAAGTATACCAGATGCCTTTCTGTTGGTACAACTGTTTCCTGAATGCCAAAACATCATTCATTTCTAAAGTTTCTAGTTTGTCCTGGTCACTTAATCCTTCCTAGAGCAAAGCAATTGAAATAAAAAAAAGTTCCCAATCTGATAATGGTTTTTAAAAAGACTGACACTATGAAAAAGAAACCAGATAAGCCCTGGATAGCATCTTCTTTCGCCACTACTTAAAAATATCTATCCCATCATGAATATAAAAAAAAAAACAGTGACCCAAAATGTTTAAAATTTAAATCTATAAAGATGGGATTCTACATTCAGTTGGGATTATTTGGGAGGCATGGCTGGACATGGGCAGACTTTGAGCTGTATTTAAAATAGGAGGGTTTAATAAATGCTATGGGAAGGGCAAAGATGAAGATTGGAGTGTGCTACACACACACTGGAGCTTTTGTCTCCATCCATTTCAAGATGATGGGAGAGAAATGTTTGGGAAAGGATTTATGAAAGCTGTGGAGACTGCAAAATGAGGACTTTAGAAGACCAGCTCTAAAGCTCTGAAGTATCAGAATACTAGAATGATCTTGTTTTTGTATAGTTCATTTATTACATGTATTATGTAGTCTGTGGCAAACTTTATCATGAAAGATTAGGGCACCAGGACTCTATACAAATGGGAACATAACTCTAAAAGAGAGGCTCCTTGCTTAAACGGCCAGAATCTACTTGCAAAAGTAAATCAGTTTAAAGTGCAGCTGCTACATGGATGGAATTGTATTTGTATCCATTTCATGTATTCACAATCATGTTTATACATAGATCTGTTATCTAATTCATACTTGTTGAAATAAAATAAATAAATAAATAGCTTTATCTATGTAGTGTCACATTTGACTTCCACAGTCCAGCATGGCAACCTGAACCAAGCACAAAGCACAGGCCCAGGATGAACATTTAAGTCATAGGTCAGCTCTCTCTGCTGTTAACTCATTCATTCTATAGTAGTTTACATTTTCAAAAGGTATATAATTTGTTTGAAACTTCAGTGATACAAGCAAGGGTGGGATCCTCCTGTTTAACAATTGGCTTGCTGTGCATGTGTGCCAGTGGTGGGTTTCAAATTTTTTTAGAACCTCTTCTGTAGGTGTGGCCTGCTTTGTGGGAGTGGCTTGCTGGCCATGTGACTGAGTGGGAGTGGCTTGCCAGCCATGTGACTGGGTGGGAGTGGCTTGCCAGCCATGTGTCTGAGTGGGAGTGGCTTGGCAGTCATGCGACTGGGTGGGTGTGGCCAACTTGTGAAATGTGGTGAAACTCACTTAACAACACTCTTGCTTAGCAACCAAAATGTTGGCTCAGAAACTCTGGCATTTGAAGCACCCAAGTCTTAAAGCTGTCAAGTTACAAGTACCTCGCACCCCTCACCCTTTAGAAAAAAAAAACCCCAGGGGTGTTCAAACTTGACAGCTTTAAGACTCGTGGACTTCAACTCCCAGAATTCCTCCTCTTGCTCTTTATCTGGATGATGGGCGGACGGGCAGGGGGAGGGAGCTGGAACCGGTTCTAAAGGACCCTGTAGATTTGTGGAACCTCTTCTATAGAAGAGCTTAGAACTGGCAGGAACCCACCCCTGATGCATGTGCAGTTTAGAGAAGACTTAACCTCCAGATTACTGCTTGGGAAGGAAAACAGAGCTGAGAAGATAAAGGTAGGTAAAGCACAGGGGCGGACCGGTGGGCCCACTTGCTAGTGGGAGTGAACCGGTTCTCTCCCAGCTGATCTTCAGAGTTACCAGTTTACCCGAACTGGTAGAATCCCACCTTGGATACAAGGCTACAGCTCCACTTTTTTCTTTTGGTTGATGATTATGTTCTGTTGTTATGTTAAGTTAGCTGATTGGTGGTTGCAGGAGAGTTCTAGCCTGCTAGTATTGGAGAGCTACAACTTGATGTCCTGGGCTGGGATAATAGAATTTAACAAGAGCTGATATATCAAATGTGCAGCTTTAATAATTATGTGATATCCCGAAGGGTGTATTACGATTGTAATGCAAGTGTTTGTTAAACTTGTGCTTCAGATGTAATGATTATCCAATAGAATTTATTATGAGGGAAAGGAACTCTCACTTTGCTTTTGAATTTAATCTCGTTTGAAGCAAAATGGGTCTCTCTGGAAAGTGGAGATCTTCATCTTCAGTTACTATCTGCCAAAGTACCCAAGTGATCTTTTGGTTTATTAAGGCAAAATGCATCAAGGTTTGTCACTTCCATGCCATTTTATTATGAGTTGACCTTTCTGAATGTTAGAATTGTACTTGTGTTTTTCAGATAATCTAGAAAAATATAGAGGACACAAATTATTTATTGTTAGAATCGTTGGAATTAAAATACTTCTGCCAAGGTCAAGAGATATGTATTCTCCCTTTTACTACTCTTATTTTATTTCTCTTTTATTCTGTACTGTAGCCCCCTATCTTCACATGCAATTTGATGAATTTAGCTCTACAGCATTCAAGCACCAGATTGACTTGTTCACTCCATTGATTGGTAATTCCTTGTTTTCTAAAATTGATAAACAGCTTTAGCAAAGGCGAACGAAGGGTTCAAAATGCACTCAGAGGAAGGAATAACAGGAATTTGAGCAGATATTTACAATATAATACAATACAATAGCAGAGTTGGAAGGGACCTTGTAGGTCTTCTAGTCCAACCCCCTGCGTGGGCAGGAACCTTATACCATTTCAGACAAATGGCCATCTAACATCTTTTTAAAGTCTTCCAGGGTTGGGGCATTCACAACTTCTGGAGGCAAGCTGTTCCAGAGGTTAATTGTTCTAACTGTCAGGAAATTTCTCCTTAGTTCTAAGTTGCTTTTCTCCTTGGTTAGTTTCCACCCATTGCTTCTTGTCCTGCCCCCAGGTGCCTTGGAGAATAGTTTGACTCCCTCTTCTTTGTGGCACCCTCTGAGATATCGGAAGACTGCTATCATGTCTCCCCTGGTCCTTCTCTTCATCAAACTAGACATACCCAGTTCCTGCAACCGTTCTTCATATGTTTTAGCCTCCAGTCCCCTAATCATCTTGGTTGCTCTTCTCTGCACTCTTTCCAGAGTCTCCACGTCTTTTCTACATCGTGGCGACCAAAACTGAATGCAGTATTCCAAGTGTGGCCTTCCCAAGGCACTATACAGTGGCATTAACACTTCACGTGATCTAGATTCTATCCCTCTGTTTATGCAACCTAGAACTGTGTTGGCTTTTTTGGCAGCTGCTGCACACTGCTGGCTCATATTCAAATTTGTTGGTCCTTGTTGGAAACTTTTGTTTCTTATTGGAATTAAATTCATATTCTATTTCCTAATTGGCCCTAAAATGCAGAGGTTTGAAAGCTTTGCTTTAGTAAAGAAGACGTTCTTCCCAGGTCAGGGAACAGAGAACAAATGAATGTGCTGGGCTGCCTGTGTAAGAAGCAGCCTTTGGATTAATGGAGGAATGTTGCTTTTAAGCTTCCTTAAGAATGGTGACGATGCCTCATGTCTCCTGTATTGTTACTTGTGACTGTGACCCATACAAATGACACAGGTCCCTTTATACGCTTTCCGGTTTTTCATGATCCATGTTGCAACTAGTCTTACAATTGTGCATTGATTGTTTATGCTCTCCAATTAGAAAGGAAAATTATTAATGTAAATATGCACTGCTGATATACTGGACCAATATCCTAATCTGTTATTCTGACTTTGCTATAATTTTGAACAACTCATTTAGATTAGTGTTGTCAACATTCTTTTACCAAATATCAGTGTACAAATGAACCCCTTCAAAATCCCTTTAAAGCAGACATGTCAAACTTGAGGCCTGCAGGCAAGATCCAACCCGCGATGTGGTTAGATCTGACCCGTGGGTTGCCCTGGAGACAGTGAGAAGCCGGCCCCCACTACCTCAGCCCCTCCCAGCCTGGCCAGGGACTGTCCAGACTGTGTGTGCAGAGGAGGAGGCAAGTGTGTGTGTGTGTGTGTGTGTGTACGACTGATGTCCTGTGAAAGGGAAGCACTCACCACAAAGTTGTTGTAGATTGGTATGTAGATTGGTATGCCTCCGTAGCCCACAGCCAGCAAACACTTCCCTTTCACTAGGATGGCCCCCACCCCTGCATGAGCAAGTGCTGCCATCCTCTCCCCTTTCCCTCATTTCTTCTTGGGTGTGGAGAGAGGGAGGAAGGGAGGGAAAGAGGGGAAAAGGGAGGAAGAAGATGGGAATGAGGAGGAGGGAGAAAGGGAAGGAGGGAAGGGAGGGAGGGTATGAGGAAAGTCCTGCCTTAGCACTTGGCCGCCAAAAACCCTGCTGCCCTATTGCCATCCCCTTGCCCCCTCCTCCTGGCCTCTCCTGGTGGTCTCCCTGTCAACTCTGAAACAAACCTGGCTGAAGCTGGGATTTTTTTCCTTTCCCTTTGCTGCTTCATAGTTGCAAAATATTCTGGGTGGAGGGTGGGAATAGATGGAATGTTTCGTAGGCATAACAAAGGGGATCTCACATGGGAACCAAGGTAATCCCCCACAGGTGTTATTCGAAGGGGGAGAAGAGTGACCAAGGAGCATGCCAGCTACTTTAATTGGGCAATGTGACTTGCGACATCTGGGGAGGGAAACATTTCCTCTTTTAATTATGCTGTAACTTCGGGAAATTTTAGAGTTGGTTTTCACTGAGCTGTGCCGATATGATGTATCCAATAAACAATTTCTTTTTTTTTTTAAATAATTTTTTATTAGTTTTAACATTTTATAAAAGGAAAGGGGTAGGTAAGGTATTTTAACAATATTTTAGAGCTTCCACATCGGGGTTGGTGACCGCCTCCGAGTCTTCTTAAGTACGTTCCATTAGGAAATAATAAAAATAGGAAGGGGTACATACATTTTAAATCATAAGTTTCATAATCAAAAGTAAATTTTCAGGGGGGCGTGGTTATGGCCGGATTGGGGTGAGGACGTTTTCTCCATTTCCCAGGGCGTTTTTCACAGAAGAAAGTGGATTAAAGCGTTGAAAATGCACCGTTAGAAGTCAAAACTGCTTACAGTTGTACTGGAAGGGCTGTTGTCCCAAGAGTCTGACTTTTGGATTGGTAGGTCAACCTGGACTGCTTGAATTTTGTTTTGTTTACTGCTTGGAAAGATGGAGGGTTGACTGGAGAGGCTGTCGTGGATTACGAGGGAACAGCTGTTCTTTGTTTGGAGAAGTACTGCGATCAGTATTCTTTGTTGCGAGGCAAGGGCACGGACTTTAAAAAAAACTTTTTGAGCTTCTGATCCTTTGTTTGGGGTGCCTAAGCTGAAAGCAACAAATGTAACTTTCTGTTTTGAGAGTACCGCGATCAGCATTCTTTGTTGCGAGGCAAGGGCACGGACTTCAAAGGCAAAGTTTGTTAACAGTGGAAAGATCGTTTGGATGATATGTGGATTAAAACTTTTTGAGCTTCTGATCTTTTGTTCGAGGTGCCTAAGCTGAAAGCAACAAAGGTAACTTTCTGGACAACACCCTTATTGAGGAGGTTTGTTAGGTAAATTATATAACTGTATTGAGAATATAACTTGTTATTTGGCTTCTTTGGGTGCAATAAAACGCTGTCTCAGCTTCACCGGGGATTTAGCCCCTTAATCTTCAATAAAGACCTTCTTGGCAAAAGTGTTTTGTTTTAAAAAAAGCTAATTGAGTTGAAAATGGCGACTCAACAGCCTTCAGAAATGCAGCAAATTATTGTGGCTTTGAATACAATTGGCGAAAAGTTATCCGGACTGACAGATAGAATGGACAATATGACATTAGAAATTAAGGAAACAAAACAAGAAATGAATGAAATGAATGAGAATTTCGCAAAGCAAACACTGGAGATGAAGTTTATTAAAGATGAAATTGAACAGATTCATGTACATGATGCACAGATAGACCGCCAGATTGAAGGAATTTTTTTTTAAAATGAGCAACAAGATAAGAGAATTAGTCTTTTGGAAGAAGATGCAAGGAAATATAATGTGGTTATCCGAGGAATTTCGGAAGAAAGAGTGGATAATTTGAAACAAAGAGTTTTAAAATGGCTGAATGATCTTGGTGTGTCAACTGTTTTTACGGCAGCAGATTTGGTAAGCGTTTTCAGAGTTGGTAAAAGACGAAGTGGTTCAATTAGAAATGTATTTGTGAGATTCTCAAATCTTAGTGACAAATTGGAAATAATGGCAAAAATAAGGGAGTTGGCAGAAGTTCCAAAATTTGAGGAGAAAGCTATTCAGGTCTTTCCGGATATATCAAGAGAGGAAAGAGCGTGGAGATATTTTTTGAAGCCAATTACAAAGGTTTTGAGAGATAATGATATTAAGTATAATTGGAGGCCACCGCAGCAGTTGAAATTCTTTTATAAGGGGAGAATGCAGACAATCACTCCGCAAGTAGAGCCAGTAAGATATTTATGCGAGCTTGGGCTGATTGAGAAAGAAGAGGATTTAATAGAAATTAAAAATCAAATGCTTAAGATGGGTGGAGCACAAGCAGAATCTCCAATATCGGAAGAAAAAGGAGCGGTTGGTGGACAAGATCCTAAAGAATCTCCAATATTGGAAGAAAAAGGAGCGGTTGGTGGACAAGATCCTAAAGATTCTAAAAGGTTAAAGCGGAAAGAAATCTCGCCGGCGATGTCAGAACAGAAGAAAAGTCGTGAGGATATAAAGGGAAGGGAGCAGAGAAGGAGGAGGATCTTGGTAAAGCGCAAGAAGCTGAGTGCGGGGAAAAGTTAACATTGTCTTCTTTTTTCGAGAGTTGAATTTAAGCAGACAGCCCGAAAGAAATGACCCGACCATCGGCATGTCCCCTCCCCAACACTCTCTATGCAGAGGCGGAAACCGACTGAGGATGTGGGGGATGAAGATTGATTGTTATTTGTTGTGTTTTGTATGTTTTTTTTTGTTGTTTTCCTTATTTGGTGTTGGGATCTGGGCACGGAAAGGAAGAGGAGGGGTTAGGATTAAAAAAGCTACAGTTTAAATGCATTTGATAAAAATAATGACATGGAACGTGAAGGGAACAGGGAATCAAATTAAAAGGAGGAGATTGGAGCTTAAAATTAAGAGGGATTTGCCAGATATATTATTTCTGCAAGAAACTCATCAAAAATCTGAAGATTTAAATAGAATTTATATAAAGGGTATGCAAATCTATGAAAAATCTTTCAGAACTTCAAAAGCTAGAGGAGTCGCAACATTGATATCAGACAGGGTATATTTTGAAAAAGAAAAAGTAATTGTGGACGACGATGGAAGATATTTAATAATTGTGGGAAATATCAATGAGCAAAAAGTGACACTTGTTAATTTATATTTACCGAATGGAAAACAAAAAGACTTCCTTGAGAAAATAACTAAAATTTTGGAAATCGAAAGTGTAGGGAAAGTGATTGTGGCTGGGGACTTTAATTTAATTAGAGACAAAATAGATAGTACTAATCCCAACCGCTATAGAGAAACCAATAAAGGGGAGATTTTAAATGAATGGATGTTTCAAAATAGCGTGGCAGATGTTTGGAGGGAGTTGAAAGGTACTGAAAGAGTGTACACTTTTTGCTCTAAGATATATAACACGTATTCAAGAATTGATTATATTTTTGTTTCTAAAGATTTGCTGAGTAATATAGATAAAATAGATGTGGGAATTTTCAAGGAGTCTGATCATGCAGAAGTTACGATGGAAATAGATTTTAATTTTGAAAAAAAAGGAAGAGGTTGGAGATATGATGAAAAATTATATAAAAATGAGGAGGATAAAATATGGATTCTTAAAAAATGGGAAGAAAGTTGGAGATTAAATGATAATGGAGAGGTTACATTTGAAATTGTTTGGGATGCGATGAAAGCAGTATTCAGAGGAGAAAGCATTAAGTTATCAAGCAGGAAATATAGAAATTATAGGTGTAGAATTGAACGGGATATAAGGCAGATAAAGGTATTGGAGAATCAATTTTTACTTACGAAGGACAAAGAATGTTTGAAGGAGCTAAATTTATTAAAAAATAAATTGATAGAAGAGGATATAGAATTGGTTAAAAAAATATAAGATATTTAAACAGGGAATTTTTTGAATATAGTAATAAAAATTCTAAGTTACTAGCAAGGATGGCGAAAAATAAAAGTGAGAAGAGAGAAATTGGCTCTTTGATAGATGATAAAGGTATAAGATGTTATAAGAAATCAGAAAAATGTGAAGTGGTCAGGTCCTTTTTTCAAAAATTATATTCAAAAAAATCAATAGATTTGGAAAAATTGAAAAGTTATCTTGAAAAATATGTTGTGAAAATTGATCAAATATATAAGGACTTGATGGAAGAAGATATAACACAAGACGAGATTAATGAAATAATACAAGGGATAAAATTAGGGAAGGCCCCAGGAGGAGATGGATTGCCTGCTGAGTTTTATAAAGACTTTAAGGAAATAATAATACCAAAATTGCAAAAATTGTTTAATGGAATTTTACATGGTGAAGAAGTTCCGATGTCATGGAATAGAACGGTAATATCCATAATTCCTAAACCAGATAAAGACTTGGAGAGGATTGAGTCCTATCGACCCATCTCTTTAATCAATCAGGATGCAAAGATATTTACTGCTATTATAAGTAATAGATTATGTGGATTTATAGATAAATATATAAGTTATAACCAAGTAGGTTTTGTTAAAGGTAGATATATGAGTAACATTATTAGAAGAGTGTTAAATATTATAGATGTAGCGGAACATAACGATGATAAAATAGGTATAGTATCACTAGATATTTTTAAAGCCTTTGATTCTGTACAATGGGAAACTATTAAAGCAATTATTGAGGTATTAGGTTTTGGTAATAGATTCATACATGTTATTTCGAAATTGTATCAAAAAAGTAGTGCAAGAGTGAAGGTGAATGGAATAATGACGGAAGAGATTAAATTGTAAGCAGGTACGAGACAAGGATGTCCTTTGTCTCCAATATTATTTTTATTGGTTATGGAAGTACTGACTAAAATGATAGAAAAAGATGAAGAATTGGAAGGGTATAAGGGATATAAGATAAATTTGTACGTGGATGATACCTTGATCATTTTGAAAGATATAGAGAAAGACTTGAAAAAGATAAATAAACATTTGAAAGAATTTGAGGAAATGACAGGTTTAAAAGTAAATTGGTCAAAATCTGAA
Source organism: Rhabdophis nuchalis (assembly GCA_039707465.1). Taxonomy (NCBI): domain Eukaryota; kingdom Metazoa; phylum Chordata; class Lepidosauria; order Squamata; family Natricidae; genus Rhabdophis; species Rhabdophis nuchalis. The sequence goes on from CM077656.1 coordinate 2,959,388, forward strand.
TTATTAATGGATAAAAATGGTAAGGAGTGGGAGAATATGCAGGAACAATTTGGGATAAGAATTAAAAATACATTGAAATATCTGGGAATAACACTTTCACTTAAAGTTAGGGAATTGAAAAAACTTAATTATGATGTGATGATGAATGAAGTGGAGAAGATAGATAAATATAAAAAGATAAAGTTGTCTTGGTTCGGTAGAATTGCAATGTGTAAGATGATGTTACCAAAGTTTAATTTTTTATTTGAGATGTTACCATTAAATTTGACAGAGAAGGATATGGAAGGATATCAGAAGAAATTGGATAAATTTTGCAATGGTGGGAAAAGACCTAGATTATTGAAGAAAATGTGGTATCAAAATCAAAAGGAAGGCGGATTGGGAATTCCCAATCTACTTAATTATTATTGGGCCTATGGTATTCGAACTGTGGTAAAAATACTCAAAGGCGGAGATGGTCATTGGGGAGATTTAGAGTTAAAAGATATTAAGAGATTTGGCCCTACATGGTTTTTAGATAAAGCAAAAACAAAAAAGGTAATTAACAGTTATTGGTTAAAAGGACTGAGTAAAATTTGGAATAAATTTGTTAAAATTTTAATTCCGGATATAACCTTTTTGGGGAAGACAATTGGAAATTGGCCGATTAAAACCAATATAAGCCGTGATAAAGTAATTGAAGATGAAAACATAGAAATTATAATAGATTGGTTAAAAGCTTTAGGAAATGAAAGAAGGAAAAATGGAATAATTGAAAAATTGGGGCTAAACTGGTTTGAAAAAATACAGATAGAAAAATGGACTATGAAGGTAAGGGGGAATTGTAAGACAAGTAGAAACAAAACTGAATTTGAAAGCCTAGTATCTCAAATTATCAAAGACGAAATTGGGTTAAAGGGACTCGTTAGTAAGATATATAAGATTATAAATTTTGATGGGAAACCACAAATGACGATGAAGATGAATTGGGAGGAAGAATTCAATATTAAAATATCAGATATGGACTGGAATGTGAATTGGAAGAGTCGAATTATGAGGATTTTATCAACAAGGATCAAAGAACATAATTTTAAGGTTGTCTGGAAATGGTATTTGACTCCATTAAGGTTATCGTTGATGGACAAAAAAATTAGTAATAAATGTTGGAGATGTAACATGGATCTGGGGACTTATGAACATATGTGGTATAAATGTGGAAAAGTTAAAAAGTTTTGGCAACAATTGGAGAAAACGATATCTGAAATGATGAAGAAAAAAATAATACTGAGACCAGAAACTATATTATTATTGTTAATTAAGGAATCAGAATTAACAAATTATGAGAAAGAATTGGTTAGAATTATGATTATAATGGGAAGAATTATAATAGCTAGATATTGGAAATTAGAGGTGAATTTTAGAATAGAAGAGTGGTACTGTGAAATGTGGAAATTAGCTTTAAATGATAAAATGACATGTGATATTAAATTTAGAAAGGGTGTTTATAAAAGGGACACTTTTTGGAAAACTTGGGAGCCATTTGTGGAGTACGCGTTTGGAAATTTGGATGTTTCAACACCTGTACCCAGAGAACGTGGATTTTGGAGATCGTGAAGATAAATCCGAAGGACCAAGTCTTCCTTTCCCATGTATAGCACAGGGTGAAACATTGTATTGTATGGTGTATGTAGTTTTTGTTGTAGTGTTTTAAAATTAATAAAAATTTATTATAAAAAAAAAAAAAGTAAATTTTCATACATTCAATTTCTTTGTTTCTATTAACATCCATACAGGAATTACCATACATCAAAAAAAGAAAAAAAAGTTATTTTGTGATCTGAGCCTCTTTGCTATTGTTTCTTTCTCCTCCACCCCTCCAGTAGGCGGAGCCGTGGCCCCTCCCGTTCCCATATCGTCATCATCCAGGATTGAGGAATGTTTTTAAAGAAAATTCTCCGCCTCTTCCACTGTTTTCATTCTAACTCTTTGTCAGGGCCCCTTTCTTCGAATACTCAAGAAAGACCACACTTACACATTGTTTGGAATGTATAAGGCTACTTTTACTGAATACAGAAGATCAAGGGACCAAGGTGAAGCAGGAAGTAACTAGTTTAGGCGCGAAGAATGATTATTAAAGCATAAGCCCACCCCAATAGCCCTAACCCCGCTTCCAGCAGTGTCCAATGCACGTTCGTCTCCGACATCAGGTGGGCAGTTCGTCCAACACCATCATCAGCATGGAATGTGAGACCGTTAAGCCACAGATAACACCGGCCGGTAACATCTTCCACCAATCTTCCACCAGCTCACATAATTAACCCCATATAGCCCCACCCTCCCCTTTTCCATGGCAGCCAAGCAGCATAGAGATAGACGAAGAGCGAAGGCTGACACTCTTCCTCCCTCCCAGAATACCAGCATCCCTTCGGGCATCAACCACTTGAACCCCCCCCCCCTTTTTATGTAATTTTTTCGATAGGAAGGAATACTTCCTTCTTATATCTCGTATTTTTTTAGGGATCTGCTTCAGTATGGCCACCTCATTTTGCTGATATATCAAAGGCCCCACTCTTTGTGCTCTCAGTATCTCATCCCTTGTTGACCTTCTTATGAATTTAATATGTATCTCTCTGGGTACATCATTTATTCTGGCATATGCTGAATTAATTCTGTAAATCAAATCAATGTCCCCTCAAATAAGTTCCTTATTTTTCTTAGTGTAATCCGCTAAAATTGTAGCCATTAAATCTCTTAAATTCTCATTATCAGCTTCTGGAACATTCTGAAATCTTAAAAAGAAAGACATACGTTCAAAATCAATTCTAGACATTTGGCCAGTAATATCTGTAATTTCCTTCTTAAAATCTTTTATCTCTTCCCCCATCCCAACTGCCCCCACCTCCAGCCCCTCAATTCTTTGCTTATTATTTGTTATTTCTCTTTGTGCCTCCAAAAGTTCCAGTCTTGTACTTAAATTGTCTTTCCGAATTTGTTGTATTTCATTCATTATTTTTTGAAACATCTCCTCTGTAGTTGTTGGCTTGGGATCCTCGGCTTCTGTTTCCCTCTGAAGTAAAGCTGTAATCTTTGGTTGTGAGGCTGGACTGGGCTTTGTAGATACTGGGGCAGAGCTTGATTTCCCAGAAGGAGGCTTTCTCCATGCCATAATTAAAGTTTTAGATGTTAATATGAAGAAAGAAAGAAAATGGCGCTGTAGGGCGGGCAGTCCTTGAAGTCCGAGACAAAAGCAATGGTAGTTCAAATTAAGTTTGCGATCTCCAGAGAGAAAAGTGAAATATAATTTAACAAAAATAGAAGGCTTCACATAGGAAGAGAACATTGAAAGTCACTAGAGCAAGCCTTCTTATATTTATTTTGAATTTAATCTCATTTAGTTTATTAAAAAGGAGGAATGCTTGTTTTCAAAAGGAAAAGTTCTATCTGGGAACAAAGAAACACCATCTTTCCGCCCTGCTGGCAGCGGTGAAGAAAGTAAAAGTTTAAAAACAGTCAATTTTAAATGTAGCAAGGCTCAGGATACATTGTTTAACAGCAATTCCTTATTTGGCAATACATTTCCTTTTTCAATTGATCCATCAGGTGTCACTTTCACTCTCTCCACTTCGCGGGGTTAGTTCTCTAATGCCGCTTTTTTTTCCAGGGGGGTTGTTTCTCCCAACTCCCCCCTATTTCTCTCTTTCAAAAGTTGAACGTAGAAATTTCACATAAGTCACTCACATTACTTTTTCTTCTGATCCGGAGCATCGGCGCAGCCATTCAGCCCCGGCAATTCTGCTCATTGAAAAAAAATTCTCCATGGTTCCAGCTCCTTCAGCGAAAGGGAAGCACTCCCCCCGCACTCCGTTCCTCGGCTCCTGGGGCGAAGCGGGAACAGCCCCCCTGACCGCCGTCGAGATGGGGGCCTCACCGCAGGCTGCCCTTACAGGGGGGGTGTCAGCCTTCGCTCTTCGTCTATCTCTATGCTGCTTGGCTGCCATGGAAACGGGGAGGGTGGGGCTATATGGGGTTAATTATGTGAGCTGGTGGAAGATTGGTGGAAGATGTTACCGGCCGGTGTTATCTGTGGCTTAACGGTCTCACATTCCATGCTGATGATGGTGTTGGATGAACTGCCCACCTGATGTCGAAGACGAACGTGCATTGGACACTGCTGGAAGGGGGGTTAGGGCTATTGGGGTGGGCTTATGCTTTAATAATCATTCTTCGCGCCTAAACTAGTTACTTCCTGCTTCACCTTGGTCCCTTGATCTTCTGTATTCAGTAAAAGTAGCCTTATACATTCCAAACAATGTGTAAGTGTGGTCTTTCTTGAGTATTCGAAGAAAGGGGCCCTGACATTAAGCAGGAAGTAACTAGTTTAGGCGCGAAGAATGATTATTAAAGCATAAGCCCACCCCAATAGCCCTAACCCCCCTTCCAGCAGTGTCCAATGCACGTTCGTCTCTGACATCAGGTGGGCAGTTCGTCCAACACCATCATCAGCATGGAATGTGAGACCGTTAAGCCACAGATAACACCGGCCGGTAACATCTTCCACCAATCTTCCACCAGCTCACATAATTAACCCCATATAGCCCCACCCTCCCCGTTTCCATGGCAGCCAAGCAGCATAGAGATAGACGAAGAGCGAAGGCTGACATGGGGACTCTTCGGGTCCCCCCCTGCACCCAAAGGCGCCTGCTAAGGAAACACAGCGGCGGACGTGTAGAGAACACATCCGTCCGCGTCCAAAGCCGGAAACGATCTCCCAATAAACAATTTCTTTGATGATCCTGCCTGCCTCAGAGGTCTACTTTCTTTGGATGTGTTACTCAGAACTCTGACATTAAACCAAATCTCTTAAAATTTTCTACTCCTTATGGAGTCACTCTGGGGTTGTGAGACCTGACTGCCCACTTGAATATTTCAGGGGAGCAGGGAAGACTCAGGGAAGAGAGAGATATGGAGAAGGAGATCAAAGGGCCTGTTGACGCCAATATGCCCCCTGCTGACAACCAGCAGACTGTGGGATCACTGGAAGACAATGCAACCCAGATGGTGACTTAGCAAAGGCTCGTAAAATGCTCTGTCTACCAGGGACCTGTACTGGGCTGAAGAGGAACTCAGGTGCCCAGTCTCCAGCCAGGGGCTTGAAGCAGAATTCTCCATGATGTCCATGCAGGACTCAGTGGTCCTCATGCTGCCCTGGAGGGCAAGAAGACCCATCAAGTTGGATGAGTTGGGAGAGTGGAGATACCTGACTGCTATCCCTGGCCAGTCAGTGGACCGACTGTGGGAGACTTCAACTGGATAAGCATCTCAGGGATGGGACAAATGTGCAGGTTTGAGCCACTCAGAATGGTCCTGAACCTACCGCTTCCCTACTGTTTCCACCCCATCTCAGTCTGAGTCTAATCATGGCCACTAGGTCAGCTAGTCATCCTCCCTAGCAGGATCAAACCTGGAATCACAGCGAAGCTGTTCACATCACCGACAGGTGGTGAGTCTGACTGGGCACCTGTGAAACCCTCTGGGGTGGGCTGGTCCTCTGTCCTGGCCATACTACCCAAGGCTCAGTTAGTTCCATTTGGGCACCACTTCAACCTCCTCATCCTCCTTAGCCATCAGAGCCTCCAGAATGAAGACCATGTTTGATGACCTCATGTTCTTCCTAAACCAGGTGTGGGCCTACCTGGACTGCCACACACCCATAAACCCAAATGAACCTGTGATGGTCCATGTAGTGACTGCAAATCTAGAGGGGGAAGCAGCACAATGGGTGATACAACTCCATGGCGAAGATGCGCCAGATCGGGGAAACATTGATGCCTTCCCATAGGAACTGAGGACCAGGTTCAAAGATGACTTCCAAACCCTGCAAGCTGAGGTAGACATCTATGAGCTCAAGCAGAGGGGCAGACCAGCCAAAGAGCACATCAGAGAATTTCAAAGGGTTGATGGCAAGCTGCAGCAGTGGCTGGAATACCTCTTAATGTTCTACTTCAAGGAAAGCTTGGATCATGAACTATTCCACATGTGCATCTACAGGGGAGTCCCTGCCTGGATCCATGAATGGTACGGGATATCATTGGCATTGTACATTGAGCTGAAGCAATATAAGATATGTGTAACCCCTCAACAAAGAAAAGTGCCAATTTGGCATGCTTGGCTCCTATGCCAGCAGCGAGCACCTCCAGCGGAGCCTCGGAGCTGTTAATCAAATGCTTCTGCTGTGGCCAGCAAAGCCACCGGATGCCACAGCCCCCCAACAAAAAGGGAACTCTCCTGGTACAGCCAAGATGAACCCCCCACCCCACAGAAGGCCCAAGAGAAGGGGAAACTTGACTGCCAGGCCATTGAGGTCTCCTCTCCCTCAAGCAAGGAGGGAGGAATTCTGGCCTGGAACATTCAGCATCCTGTTCTTTGTGACAGTGAAGATGAGGGTGAAGACGACCCAATGGTAAGTGAAGTCATCTGCCCTTTCGCTATCCACGCAAAAATCATAGTACCAAAATCTGGGGCCCAGGAGAAGATAGATAATAATAATAATAATAATAATTTAATATTTCTAAACTGCACCCTCTCCCCTCGGGGACTCGGGGCGGTGCACAGGCACAGTAAAACAATAAATATATACAAACATTTCATTAAAAATAAATTAAATCTAAACCTGCGCTAAAATTCCCATTAAAACTAAGCTATGCTATAAAACCCCAATAAAACCCCAAAGACAGAGAGACTATCCTAGGCCGGCCAGACAGAAGAAATGAGTTTTTAATTTGAGATGGAAGGAGCGGAGGTCCGTGGTCGTCCTAATGTCGGGGGGAAGGTCGTTCCAGAGGGCCGGGCCCGCCACAGAGAGAGCCCTTCCCCTGGGCGTCGCCCGCTGACAGAGTCTAGTGGACGGCACCCGGAGAAGTCCTTCTCTGTGGGAGCGAATCGGCCGTGAGGATGTATGAGGCAGGATCCGATCTCGCAGATAGCTAGGTCCCGAGCCATGGAGCGCTTTAAAGATGATAATCAACACCTTGAAGCGCACCCGGAAGACGACAGGTAGCCAGTGCAGCTCGCGCAAGAGCGGTGTTACATGGGTAAACCTAGCGGTTCCCATAATTGCTCGCGCGGCTGCATTCTGGACTAGCTGAAGTCTCCGGGTGCACCTCAAGGGGAGCCCCATGTAGAGAGAGTTGCAATAGTCCAGTCGGGATGTCACGAGCGCATGAGTGACTGTGCGAAGGGCGTCCCGATCCAATAGGGGGCGCAATTGGCGAACCAGGCGAACCTGGTAAAACGCCCTCCTGGCCACGGCTGTCACTTGATCTTCCATGGACAGCCGGGCATCCAGGAGGACACCCAAATTGCGCGCCCCATCCACAGGGGCAAGATGTTCGTCCCCTATGGCCAGCGATGGAGTGAGCTGGTTGAATCGGGCAGCCGGAAACCACAGCCACTCGGTCTTGGTCGGGTTGAGCCTGAGTCCGTTACTTCCCATCCAGACCCGCACGGCTTCCAGGCACTGGCACATCACCGCTACGGCATCGTTGGGGTGGTTTGGGGTAGAAATATACAGCTGGGTGTCGTCAGCGTATAGATGGTACTCTACCCCAAAGCCACGGATGATCTCACCCTGCGGCTTCATGTATGTGTTAAACAGGAGAGGCGAGAGGACCGACCCCTGAGGCACCCCACATGTGAGGGGTCTCGAGTCGACCTCTGCTCTCCTGCCAACACAAATTGCGATCGGCCAGAGAGGTAGGAGGAGAACCACCATAAAACGGTGCCTCCCACTCCCAACCCCCCCAGCCGATGCAATAGGATACCATGGTCGATGGTATCGAAAGCCGCCGAGAGGTCTAATAGGACCAGGATGGAGGAACAGCCCCCATCTCTGGCCCTCCAGAGATCATCGACCAACGCGACCAATGCCGTCTCAGTGCTGTGCCCGGGCCGAAAGCCGGACTGGCGCGGATCTAGATAATCAACTTCCTCCAGGTGACGGGGAAACTGTTGTGCCACCACACTCTCGACAACCTTCGCCAAAAAGGGAAGGTTGGAGACTGGACGATAGTTGTTTAAAAGAGCTGGGTCCAAAGAGGGCTTCTTAAGGAGGGGGCCTCACCATGGCCTCTTTTAGGGAAGCAGGCAAGGAACCCTCACTCAAGGAGGCGTTGACAACCTCTTGGAGCCAGCCTCGTGTCACCTCCCAGGATGCCAGTACAAGCCAGGAGGGACACGGGTCCAATGAACATGTGGTGGCTCGCAGTCGCCCACGTAACCTGTCCATATCTTCGGAAGCAACGGAGTCAAACTCCTCCCAAACAAGATCTGTCTCGTGGCATCCCACTGGGCCATCAATGGAGGGTAGTCCGTTCTGTATCTGAGCGGTTTTCTCCTGCAGAAAAATCACAAATTCCTCTGCTCTACCCTGTAGCGGGGCTTCCCGCACCCTCTGCTGAAGTAGGGAGCGGGTCACCCTAAACAGGGCGGCAGGGCGGTTTTCTGCGGATGCTATGAGAGTAGCACAATGATGGCGTTTGGCCACTCTCAGCGCCACAATGTAAGTCCGTAAATGGGCTCTTACCTGTGTCCGGTCAGATCCAGATCGGGTGGACCTCCATCTTCTCTCTAGGCATCTCTTGCGGCGTTTCATCACCCGCAGCTCCTCGGTAAACCAAGGGGCCAGGGTGACTCGCCGCCGCAGGAGAGGCCGCAAGGGCGCGACCCGATCTAAGGCTCCCCCGGCCGCACTATTCCATGCGGCCGTGAGGTCCTCGATCGGGGCACGGGTCAGGGGTACAGGAAGTGGCCCAAGCGCCGTCTGGAACCCATCCGGGTCCATTAGGCGCCTGGGGCGGAACCAGATTGGTGACTCTGGCTCCGCCTCCCCGCAGAGGGGAGCAGCGGTCGGAAAGTCGAGCTGGAGAAGTGAGTGGTCTGACCATGACAAGGGTGTGATGACTATATCCCCTATGCCCAGATCACTCTTCCATTGGCCCGAGACGAAGATAAGATCCGGCATATGTCCGCCCTCGTGAGTGGGGCCCTGAATTAGTTGGGTCAGGTCCATGGCCGTCATGGAAGCCATGAACTCCCAAGATGCCTTAATAGACTCAGGGTTACATGTTGCCTGATTAGTTGGCAGCTGGTCCTGAAACTGGGCATCAGGGCGAGGTTTGAGCTGGTCAATGGATTGGAGGGGGGGGCTCCCGTGACACTCCTTAGCTAACCAATCAGGCTATAAATGGGCCATCACTGGGAAATGATCCATTTCATAGTAGCTCCAAAGATAATGGAGGCAGTGATATTGGGGCTGTCCTGGCTGGACAAATGGGGGGAGAAAATTTAGACTAGGGGTGGGGCCCTCTCCCACTCCAAACAACCCTGAAGTGGGAGCTGTCCAGTGGCTGAAGGACAGTAAATGGAATGAGAATGTGAGAGGTGTATCAGAGCAGGCAGCAGGCACACCCTTAATTCCCAAGGAATACTGGGACCTAGAAGACATATTCACTGAAAAGGAATGTGACACACTATCCCCCACATTGCCCTACTGACTGTGCAATAGAAATCCTAACTGGTGTGAAACTACCCAAGCCAAAGATGTGCTCCATGATCCCTAGGAAAATGAAGGAACTAAGGAAGTACATCGATGAGAACTTAGCCAGAGGATTCATCCAATTGGCAAAATTTTGTATGGCAACACAACTGTTGTTCAAAGAAAAAAAAGATGGGACAATGAGATTATATGTGGATTTTAGAGGGGATTAATGGTGTATGCATGGAAAACATGTAGGCCAGGTAGCCCCAAGTCCAATCATAGTGAAGGGAAAAACTTATTACAAAGTAAAAAGGATTCTAGACTCTAGATTGTATAAGGGGAAGCTGCAACATCTAGTACAGTGGAAAGGACATTCGCTTTCAGAAGCCACTTGCGTAAAAAGTAGCGATGGGAAGGTGTATCCGTTACTTTAAAAGTCCCATGATAAATACCCCCAGAAACTGAAAGAACCTCTTGTGGGGATGAAGAAAGGGAGGTTAATGAAAACCTAATCTATTTTGTGCTTATATTTTCCAGGAACTTCTCATGCTTTAAGGGAGAAGATCTGACTGTCAACTCTGAATCAAACCTGGCTGAAACAATTTCCTTTCCTTTCTCTTTGCCACTTCATAGGTGCCAAACATTGGGGCGGGGGGAGGGGAGGAATCGATGGAATGTTTCATAGGCATAAGAAAGGAACTCTCCCGTGGGAACCAAAGTCATCCCCACAGGTGTTATTCGAAGGTGGAGAGGAGTGACAAAGAAGCCCGCCAACTACTTTAATTGGGCAATGTGACCTGTGACATCTGGGGAGGGAAACATTTCCTCTTTTAATTATGCTGTAACCGCGGGAAATGTTAGGGTTGGTTTTCACTGAGCTGTGCCGATATGATGTATCCAATAAACAAGTTCTTTGAGGACCCTCACTGCCTCTGGGTTCTGCTTTCTTTGGATGCATTACTTGGAAGCCTGACACTCCCATCCTATTGCTGAGGATGCTTTTCTTACAAAGCTGGGTCTCCTTGCATGGAGAGGGAATGGTCCTCCCTCTGACCCAGGCACTTTGCCCTACTACACCCACCATGAGCAACCTGGCCAAGGAGAATGAGCACAGCAGCAGCAACCTCGAAGGGGAGGTAAGCACAGCTGGGCGCCTCCTTGGGGCAGTGGGACTGGGGGTGTAGAGGTCTCCAATGCCCTGTGAGCTCAAGGGTTGGGCTGAGTGCTTGCCCTCCACTGCCTGGGGCCTCTGTCTGGGGTCCTCCACGTGGCCTGAGAGTGAAGGCAAGGCTCCTGTGGTGGATGAGACTTTGGCACTTATCCTGGTCTTGCCTTCCTCTGGATCCCCCTTCCCACCCTCGCCTGGCCCTCCACAGGAGGCAGAGGACAACGTTGCTGCATGTGGCAGCAAGGAAGGAGATGTTTGCATTTTCCTTCAAGTCCAAATTCTGCCCTGACAGATCTCTGGAGAGGAGGAGGAGGGGGTGGCAGAGGACTTGTGTGAGGAAGGCTGCCCTAACAAGCCAGCATCCTTGCCACACATGATTGGAAACAGGCATTCCCTTTCAAGAAGGCCCAACCTCCCTCGTGCCTGTTATTTTATACTACTATACTTTATCATACTACTTTAATATTACACAAACAAAATGATATTTAAAATGTGCCTTCATTCTAAACCTTTCCACTAAAATAATTCCTTTATGAATTAAAGCTAGCTTTTATAAATTCAACAGTCAACATATTAACTAACTGGCTTTCTAATTAAGCCAACTGAAGTCTGAAATCTGTCCTTGGTTAAAATGAAACATTTTGTCTTCTCTGTACTTTGTATTTCATTATCTCATTAATTTTGGGAATTAACCAATACATAAGCAAGTTGCAACTTGTGCATAGAATTAGTTACACAACTCTACCCACTGACTGCAGCTGATGATGACTCTGGATGAAATACAACCAGATTTTCAATAAATTGTATCAACTCAAAACACCTAACCACAAAAAACATTTTAAAATTTAAAAAAGGCAAAAATTGATATAGACCTATCATTGAAATCAAATATTTATTTTAATATGTTCTTATCCATTACTATTAGGAACGTCTCATTAACATGCTACCCAGCATCTCACCCCTGTATTTTCCATTTAATAAATGAAAGGATTTTCTAGTTTTGCAATGGTAGCAAAGTGACAGAGGGCATGTGATTGGGGCAATAATTACACAGCCTATCTCCGCCTGTTGTCAAGTATCAAGCATGTTTCTAAAAACTGAATGTTGGTACCAATTAATCTTAGACCTTTATTTTCTAAGGCTTTTGCAGGTAGTCCTGATTATTTAATAGCAGTAGTATATTGTAAAAAGAGAAAGCACATAGATAAGCTATACTTGAACAAAGATATTGTCACATAGAAAAGTTTTAATTATTCTAAAAATTGATTCTTAAAGTCCAAAATGCTTGTGAAAATTTAGATTTTGAATGACAACTACAAAATGAAGCATAATGTAACATAAGTACGAAGGGTGGATATGCTTAAGAAAAGTTATTCCAAAGCATAATAGGTTATATATGGCTATCTAAACAGATTCTAAGGGAATGGATCAAAATGTGGGTCAGAATGAACATAATGATAAGAATATTGAAGAAATGTGCAGGCATTGAGAAAGATAGTCTTGAAGGCATTGGTGGATAGAAACTAATCAGCCTATTGATACCTACAAAAGCCTGTAGCAGATATTGTATTTCTAACTTAAGTTGAATAGCATTGTTCTCTAAAAGATTCTCTACCAGAGCTATTTTTATATGGCTTTCTCATTCTGTATTGCAGAAGAACTTTTAAAACTTAGTACCGTATCACAGGGCAAAGCAAATATGCCAACTGCCTTCAACACAGTTGAAGGTTGCTAGGTTGAAGAATGATGCATTAAGTCATGATAAAAAAAGGGTTAGATCAATGAGCTAGACTAACCAGATCTCTTTTGCAGGACAGATTTTGTTGACAAATTTTCACCCTTTACAGCAATATTTGAAACAATTGTTTTATTAGAGAGAGGGTGAAGTCAAAGGGAGAAAAGATTATTGTTAGCCATAAGGATAAAGCAGGAAGCCAAATAGTGGGGAATATGCATATGTATGCACGCTATAAACATGTGACTAGAAAAACAAATCTTAAAATTCCAAGTTCTACTTGTTTTACGCAAAGCTGCATATTTATTTTGAGATTGATTTGATTTATGCAATATGCATTTGCCAATACATTTCTTTCCCTTCCTGCTTTAAACCTTCAGTTCCACAACTTTGTTTTTAATCCTATTACTGCTAATTGGGTGAGGCCTGAAATCTCTTCTGCTTAGGATAAATTCAAATTGTAATTGGGAAAATGTGTTTGTGTTGGTGTGTATGTGTGGAGAGAAAGTAACCAAACCATTATATTGCTTTAAAATGTTTAAAAATGATTTTATTTTAAAAAATAAAAAAGAAGTCTGGAAATGTGAAATCTTGACAGGAAAGAATGGATTGGATGCATATATCAGGATGGTAAAATTAGCTATCTTATTTATTTGAAAAGCATATATAATCATCAAGACTCAAAATATCTTTTTCACTATACTCAATTTTTTTCCTCAAAAGTACAACAGACATTTTAGGTGGTTTTCTGATATGGGCCCATTATACCTTAAATTTATTTATAAGCATTTTTAAACTACTTCTATCTTGTGTATATTTTTATATACATTATTAATTCATAGCTCTAAGAGGAAAAACCAAAAAACATAGGAGTTTAAGGCCAATTTTGCCACATATGGTGTCCTAGGGCTCTGCTTAAATGCAAGATTTATTTTTTATTTTATTTTTCAAATTTATACCCCGCCCTTCTCCGTGCAAGGACCCAGGGATAAAGATAAAGGGAATGTAAGCATATTTATTTCCTTTTGGCTTATAGCTGGTATGTCTGGATGGGCACATCTGTTTATAGATCCTAGTAATTCAATATACTTTATTACTCCTAAAATAACCTTAAACTTGATGTTAATTGTGTTGCTACTGGAAAATCTAAAACTGATACTGCCATAAAAAAAAGCTTTTACCTATACATTCAATTAATAATTTTTAAAAATGTGTATCTCTGTGTCTATTACTTAGTAAAGTAAGGGAAAAAGATGGTAACACTTTCAGAGATCCCACAGGGTTGGGCTACATCTCTGTGGTTAATGGCTTTTCTTCCCACACCACCACCATTTCTTCTAAAAAATATGACCCTTCTCCACATACAAAAGCCACCCTCATTGATTATGCACCATGAAAAGAAGATGTGCAAATAATGCTTATCTGTGTTGAGTTCTGCCAAGACATTACTCTTTAAAAGAACAAAAGCACAAGGGAAGTATCCATAGGAAGAAGTAGTCTTTAGCTGCCTGCTCTTGGCCATATTCATGTAGACATCATGCAATGTTATGAAATATATCATAAAGAGGTAACTCTAAGGGTTGTACACCTACAACTGCCTATATGAACTTATGGATGTTAAGGATTTATTTATTACACTTCCATGTTTCCTCAGTTTAATTTTTTTTGAATGATGATATTCAACTGAGAAATTGTAATGATAATTATATGTAGATATGGACTGTCAACTTCCTGCCCTACAGGCCCGATGTGCCATGTGCTGGCCACGTCCATGCCTGATTTAGCGAAGAGGAAAAACATCCCGATATGTCACTAGACACCTCCGTGACAACCTGAGTTTGACACCCCTGTTGAGATGATAGCAGCTCTTCTTCCTCAGAAGTTAATCTTCTATGTAGAACCTCCTTTTCTGCCTCCACCCTTAGGAGGAAGAAGGGGCAAAGGAAGAAAAGTAAAAATGCCTTTGTTTTATCTACCCATTTCCTATTCTTTGCTTCATTATACCCATTGATATGGATGATTGTGGCAGTTTATAATCTCTGTATTTTTACTTACTGCTTCTTTATTTATTACATTTATGTTTCAGCTTTCATTCATTAACAGACCATCAGAAAGCAACATGAAAAGGAAGATGTACTATATCATAAATACAATATAACCTGACAGCAATGTTCCTGTGCTTTTTCCTCTCAATTTTTCTCACAAAACATTTATAAATCACTAGCTGAGGGTGACTTAGAATCTGGATCTCCTTGCTCCAAGACCAACATGTTAACCACTGCATTCTACTGGAATTTGTTTAAATGGATGTTTACTTGTGCTTGAAATGTTGAAGAATTCCAGATATCTCATTGTTTCTTGTTGAGTTTATAGTGCAACTTGTTGACTCATTCCACTAAATGTTAAAGCTCCTTTAATAGGCTTGAATTATTGAATTATTACCATGATTGCTTTTGTGTTGTTGCATGTTGGATTTCATATGCCAAGTTGCCAATTGAGGTTTATAAACTGTGTTAAATAGGAAACCTGTCTTTAAACCTGTTGGGAGAAATGTCTGTCTGGGTTCAGTTCCAAGTGGGGAAAAAGACACTAGAAACATGGAGGCTGCTTGGAAAGATGGTTTAATGGTGGACATGACCACATGACTTGAGGTCTTGGGGGAAAAGGTGATCACATGCTTCAAGATGTTGGGTAAAGAAGAAAAGAGCGAGATGCTGAAAGTTCCTGGCTTTATACTCTCTGTTTGGCCCAACCTCTCTGTTTCCTGTTCCTGTATAAGAAATGTATTCTGATTGGTTGTCAGACTCCCATAGGACCATGCAGGACAACTCTTTAGGCCAGCGTTTCTCAAATAGTGGGGCGGGCCCCCCTAGGGGGGCGCGAGGCTCTGTAAGGGGGGGGCGCGGAGCCGCACACCCGGAAAGACCGATACCACCGTTGCATTCTCCGCATGGCCCGAGCGCCTGTTCCTTAGCAGCTCCCAGCGCGCCACCCGGCTTAGCAGCTCCCAGCACGCAGCCCGGCTCAGCAGCTCCCAGCGCGTCGCCCGACTTGCCCGCTCACGGCTCTTGCCCGCTGCCCGCCTGGACGCGGCCAGTCAAAAGCCGGGAGGGAGGCGACCCCCTTCCATGGCGTGGAAAAGCGGCCTCCCTCCCAGCTTTCGACTGGCTGCGTTGGGAGCACTGGGAGCTGCTGAGACCATCGCAGTAAGGAACAGGCGCTCGGGCCATGCAGAGAAGGCAACGGCGGCACCAAGGAGAATAAATATCCTTGGCTCAGAAGGAGGCGAGGGAAAGAAGGGAGGGGGCAGCCCCGGGGCTGGGGGGGGTGCTTTCCGGGGCTGGGGGGGGCGCTTTCCGGGGCTGGGGGGGCGCGAAATGTTTTCTTCTTCCTAGGGGGGGCCTGACAGAAAATAACTGAGAACCACTGCTTTAGGCTGTGTTTTGAGTCGCATGTTTGGTTGAGTTCCCAGATGCTATGTTGGAGTTTCTGTAGAAAACTAATCCCAGTTTCGTTATGCAGAGTAAACTAGCTCAGGGCCTCTAATGGCCCATTGAGAAAGGTGAGTCTATTTCCTGCCTAAAATCTAGATTTCTTGGATGTGAACTGATGCAAGGACTTGATACATGCTATTTATGTATACATACGTATTTCCTACCTATTCCATGTCCACTAAATCAAATAATAAATTTTCCATCAGCAACTCTATCCAGAGTCTTTTGTAATGTTCTATAACCTGTAACATACATTTTATGTGAGTAATAAGAGTTGATAGAATGCGAGGAAATGTTCCTATATACAAATATTTGCTTATATTCAGCTAGTATTTCACAGTAGATACAGATGCATGACTTAGAATAATACAGTCAAAGGGCCATTCAGACCACTGAATCCAATCCCCTGCTCAGATTTAATGACTCTAAAGCTTAGAAATTGGAGAGGAAAAGAGACAATGTTACAAGTGTATGTTTAAAGAGTTTGTAGGAAGTTGACACCTAGCCCTCTCCTAGAAGAATGGAATATCCTAGGAAATATTGAAAAGGCAGAATATTATATTTCCCTGGATCAGAAATGGAGAAACATGTTTCTCATAATTATTAAACATTGAAAAAGTAAAATGGAAAATTGTTATAGGAATTTTGACAATTGGATGCATTCATTTTAGAACCACACTTATAACTTTAAAAAAAAAAATGATAACTCCTTGTTCCTCTAGCTACCCATTTGTTGATAACTTCATATTTTCCACTAGTTTACATATTTTCCTAATAAAGGAGCCATGTGAGATGTTCTAAACTTGGGATACACAAACAATCCTTTTTTTCTTGTTCTCAGAAATCCATGGCTAGGTTAAGAATGAGTTCTGTTCCTAACTCTATCTTAAAATTGAATATGTGTGCAAATTGGAACATGTCTCTACAAACAGACTGCCTATTACTGGAAATGCGGATAGTATTATCCTACCTCAAGCCACTGAACTACTGAACCTGTGCAAAGCTTTCAAGAACTACTGAAAACCACTGAAATTGGACTGTATGTGAAAAAAGGGCATGGTGGCTCCTGAAAGCATTGCATCTTTCATCAGTTCAAGGAAGGAGGTGAATGCCATATGTGCCGTTTTTAGCCATAGGCAGCCCATTTGTATATAAGGGTTGTACTTAAATCAGACATTTTTAATCGGGGCATTGCCTGCATAGACTTGGCTGGAAAACTGAAAAAGCATTCTGGAAGGAGGCAATGCAAAGCACTTTCACAATGCTACCAAGAACATCACATGGTTTTGTTCCTGAAGGTTTTATGTACAGTGTGTCTGCAGGTGTGTATACATTTGAAGACAAAAGGAATATTGGATTGTGTACCTATTCCTATGATTAAGGAACAAAGGTATTAATTCTCAGATATGTACATAGCATAAATATGGAAGGCAGTGCCACCACATATTTTTGATGAGGATGTTGAAGAAAACTAACCATATATTTATACTTATAGTAACAGAAGCTATTTAATTACTAGTGCCTGGAATGTCCTTGTAAATAGGTTAATATTTAAATATGATGCATCTCACGATATCTCAATATACATTGGCCTTTTCATGCTAATTCGTTACAGCTCAATATTTAAATATGTGAAAGTGTTATGTAACAATGAACAGTTCATTGCTATTTGTATGTATACCTAATTTCCAATCAGACAAAAAAATGAACACTGTTAAAACTGTCAATATGTCCAAAATTGTGGAAAATATTCAAGTCAGTGTGCGGTTTAGAAGCTGTACTATATTATTGGAATTGTGAATTCCAGAGCTCTAGCCTTTTGGAGCCCAATCAAACCTCTCAAAGGAGCTTGGCATCTTGATGATCCAGTCAACTCTTTAAACATCTTGTCCTTACGATTGGTAAATGAGAAAACATTTTAGGCATAACTTTAAAGGGAACCTGGAAGGTTGTACAAATGCCAAAAAATGGGATTAATTGGCATAATACAAGGTAGCTGGGCACAGTTGGGAAAGTGTCAGTGTAAGGAGAATCCCCACCAAGTAAAACTGTTTGAGCAATTAGCTATCTGAACTCTAACCCTTCCAGAATAATTAATGAATAACAGAGAGGATCAAGACAAAGACACAAAGTGATTTGGTGTGTGCTAGCAAGTAATACATCAAAGAATGCTGGTAATTGGCCCTGTGGCTTTCATTCTTTGCCCTATTTCTTTCAATTCATTGACTCAAAATAATGGGTTCAGGTTCATTATCAACAGGTTTTAGCTGTAAGAGTACAACACTTTAACAAAGCTAAGATTGTAGCACTCCTGATGGCTTGGTTAAAAAAAAGTTTAGTCTGGAGCACACTCCCTTGAAAGGGACAAAGGCGGGCAGGGAGTAACTTTGCACTTAATGAAAAAGTGGGCATTCAAAGTTTTTCTGAGTTTGCTCAGGTTTGGCTGTGCTTGCTGTTAGAATGCTGGAATACAACTGGTATGGGCAGGTATGTATAAATCCAATTAAAGCTCTCATATTAGAACAGTGAGAAAGCCATATCTAGCATGACTTCCAATAAATGGTTGAATGCTTGACGCCAAGTGCCTCAAGGAAAAGCCAGGTTTTGCAGTAAATGTCAGTTTATTATCAGATTTATTGGATGAAACCACCTTCTGATTATTGAAGGATTTTGTGCTCTACAGATGATTGCAAAATTCCATCCTCATATTGTTATTGTGGTACTATTGTTATCATTGTCATCATTACCCTATCTAATTAGGGCTGTTTAGTTTTTTTTCCACCTAGCTTTGGAAAAGATAAGGAAATATGGTTAGGGTTAGAGTTAGAGTCTGATTATTGACTGAGTAAGGTTAGGAAAAAACCCAAGGATATGATACATACTACAGTTTTTTTTAACTTGCGTGGAAGGAAATGATTTATCAGCAGTGGTAACATAATATTTTTAAACCTGAAAATTGTCTTAATTTTAATCTGTTTGCATGATAACTGCGTTAAGTACAATACCAGGCTTGGAAAATGTTTATGATTTTGAGAAAAAAATTGTCCAACATGTGAATGTTAATATAAGAAGGAAAATGGCAATACAATAATCTTTAGATGTTGACATTTTTGTCAGAATATGAGGTTGTTTTTTTTTTGTAATTTACAGAAAGGAGGGATTTTGAAATGTGAATGTGTTACATACAAAAGCAGTAATCGTTTATGGACGGTGGGATACATAACATTTGTATTTAATTAAATGAATCAAGCTGTAATCTTCAGTTATAAATTTATTACCCCAAATTAAACTTCATCACCTATATTGATACTGAACTGTTGGATGTCAAAGCCATTAATATTTTATGAGACTGGAGTACAGATATTGAACAGGATTCTTACCACGATGCTTTGCTGTTGAACGAGACTGTATTGTACAGATTGAGTGTAAATAATGGCAAAGATTGGCCCCTTTCCAAACCATCTTTGCTATTTTCCTGCACATTCTGGAATGGTTCAATTATTTTACAGCATATAAAAACATTAATAATTTTTAATCAGAGTTTTTTAGATGCTCTTCTATATTCTAGTCAGTATTGAGTGATACCAAGAAAAATCAATACTTGCAATGGTTATCTTGCTATCTATATTTTAATGCTCAACATCATCCTCTTTACTCAGTCATTGATTTTATAATTACATAATTCAGTGTTTATCAGTAGAAGATAGTAACATCTTGATGATTTGCATGTATAAATATGAGAGTATAAATTTAGATGATCTTATGCGCCCCACTGTCTGCAAGCCAAAAGTACTGTAAGTTGTCAGACATTTTGAAATCAGGTAATATTTCCTTTCATTTATTTCATTTATTCGACTTATTAACCGCCCCCTCTCCCCAGAGGGACTCGGGGCGGTGCACAGGAAAATATAAAAATACAATACATCACAAAAAATACATAAATACTTAAAACTACAGTGGTAGCTCGGTTCACGAACGCCTCTGTCCACGACCAATTCGGATTACGACCAAAAATTTCCCAAAAAATGTGCCCCGGTTCACGAACACCGTTTCGGTTCACGAACGGAAAAGTTCGTAAAAATATGCTCCGCTTCACGAACTCCGCCTTGCTTCACGAACTCCGCCTCGCTTCACGAACTCCGCCCTCGCTTCACGAACAGAAAAGTTCGTAAAAATGCTCGGATTCACGAACCCCGTTTCGCTTCACGAACCGGAGCCGCGGACGACCAAAAAACAAGGTCAGAACGGATTAACCGGATTTACATTGAACCCTATGGGAAACTGTGCCTCTGTTCACGACCAATTCTGTCCGCGAACAGAGTCAGTTCAAGAATCACGACCAAAAAACAAGGTCAGAACGGATTAACCGGATTTACATTGAACCCTATGGGAAATTGTGCCTCGCATCACGACCAATTCGGATCGCGAACAGAGTCAGTTCACGAATTAAGTTCGTGAACCGAGGTACCACTGTATATTAAATTACACCCTGTGCTAAAAACCACCCCATTAAAAATCCCTAAAGCCCAATATAAAATTTCTCTACTGAACAACTGAGGCTGAAAACGGTAGGTTAGGCCAGGCCGGCCTGTTGGAAAAAGTAGGTTTTTAGTTGCTGGCAGAAGGAGCGGAGGTCCGTGATAGATCTAAGTTCGGGGGGAAGGTCGTTCCAGAGGGTCGGGCCCGCCACAGAGAAGGCCCTTCCCCTGGGCGTCACCCGCTGGCATTGCCTAGTGGACAGCACCCGGAGAAATCCCTCTCTGTGGGAGCGAATCGGCCGAAGGGATGTGTGGGGTAGGATGCGATTCCGCACATAACATGCCATGGAGCGCTTTGAAGATGGTAACCAGCACCTTGAAGCGCACCCGAAAGACCACAGGAAGCCAGTGCAGCTCGCGCAGGAGCGGTGTTACGTGGGAATACCTAGAAGTACCCAATATTGCCCGTGCGGCTTCATTCTGAACTAGCTGTAGTCTTCGGGTGCACCTCAAGGGGAGCCCCATGTATATATCTTGATCGATCTGTTTAATTTTTAAATCAATTATTTTTCATTTTCTCAAATGTCTGCTTGTTGACAATTATATGTCAAAGGAATGTCATTATTCTTCTGACACATATAAGCAACATTGGACATCAAAACAACTGTTCTGTAACTGCTCTCCTAAGGACAGATATCAAGGTTTTTATTGCAAAATGCATATAATATCCAGAATGTAGTTTTCTCTTTGTGTGAAACTTTTGGTTCATCTCAATTCTGGAAATGATATGACCTTTTAAATTAAATTCTGGGTTTCACATTTATTTTGTTTTGTGCTAGGAGCAACAGTAAAAATTTAAAACTAAATGTTCAAGGGTTAAGACTACGTATAGTCTTAACAATTGGAAATTTATAATCTTTGGGTTATAAAGTTGGAAAGTTATAGTTTTCTGAAGTATTCATTAAACTTTATTATTAATTCTGTACTAATCTTTATTATCATCTGTGCACCTATTGAGTTTGACTATATTTTTTATAGTATTGAGAAAAATCTTATGAGTAAACTATGTGTAATACAAAATACTTAATTAAGATACCCAAGTCTTTTTATTTGTGTCAATGTGTGGAAGAAAAATCCCTTCTTGCAGAAAGCATTCTTTGTTCTAGAATGGTCATTTCAAAGGCATTCAAGAAGTAAGTTGAAATGGGACTATTCCAGAAGGCTTTTGAGTCCTTAGTGATAGGCACCAATCATAGATGCTAAATAATAAATTAATTATTATCAGTGATTGTTTTAAAATGATTGTGCATCAGGATTGCTGGTAGCTTGTACTGTAGTCCAGAGAGCTGGAGGCAGCCAATAAATATTGTTAGCAAATAAAAAAATAAATGTCTACTAAACGCCTATGCATACCTAAATGCAAACAGGAGTACGAGAGACTAGATAATGCCAATCACATTTTAGCATGATTTTATACAAATTGGTAAGAATACTTTGATGTCCCCTAAACATAATAGAAGTTTACATTCTGCACTGGATTGAATATAGTCTTGGTTATAGCAAATAATATTAATAATATCATTGTGCATTAAGGGCTTTTGCATATATTGGCTTCTTAATCTCAGTCTGAGATAAACATTCCTGCATCCCCTAATTGGTTTGCCCTTTTAAACAGGCAAAGCCTTGATCCATATTCAGGACAGTGATTTTCTTCTACCTTCTTTGAACTTTCCTGCTGTGATGGAAGAGTCATCTCATCCTGCGTTGATTTTGTCCATTATCTTGAATAGGATTATGTTATTATTTCTGGAGACAGAGTCTCAGCATGCCTCTGGATTTTTTAAATCTAAAATAATATTTATAATTTATTATTATAATATATTATTTTATAATAATGTCTTAAATAAAGTGAACCTGTATAGATTTTGGTGGTTTTACAATTTAATGAATTTTGGCTCCAAAATTTCAATAGTTAATATGCAGGATGTGTGTGTGTATGTCTGTTTGGATGTATGGATAACTGATAGCAGATAGATAGATAGATAGATAGATAGATAGATAGATAGATAGATGGATGGATGGATGGATGGATGGATGGATGGATGGATGGATGGATGGATGGATGGATGGATGAAGCAATGAATCTTATTTTCACTCATTTTCTAGTCAGTGATTTACTAGTAGTAGCCATAAATTATTATTTAATTTTAAGAGGAAAGGAACAATGACATTTCATACCTTGCTCTTTAAAAAAAAAGAAAAGTGCCCCCATTAGTTTTTTACTTTGCATTGTAAAAAGTGGGCCTCCTTGTTATACTTGGAGTGAGAACTCAGAAAGAATTTCAGAAGAAAATGAGAAAGGAGGAAGACCCTTCTCCCCCTTTCCACACAATGCATCAATTGTTGGAGGGGGATTAAATTTTTGAGGTCAATTTCTCCTCCTTTAGTTATGTAGGCCATGAAAGGTGGAATTGGCCTCTTTTTATCTATCGTATTTGTTGTCCTGACCTACAGCTGAGGAGCCTGCAGCATTCATTCAGGGGCCCGAATTCCTGACAGCATGTAGGAATAAGTTCTTTTTTAACAGATTTTTCAGGGCTATTGCAGGGAGGAGAAACAGAATTGCTCTGAGCTCAAGGTGTTTTTTTCCTTTTACATATTTCAGAAAAATGCCAGTCAGGTCTTCCAAGTGACTTCCAATTGTGTTGGCCTGCAAACTTAAATAATATTTATTTATTTGGGATCATATTTTCTCAGTAACTCTTGAATACGATCCTCTGAATGGAAGCATCAGTTTAGGTCTGGCACCAGAGATTATCTATGAAAGCCTTTTTCATGGCTTACCACCTTAGACCATAAAGTCGGATTCTTCTTGGGTGTTCACTCAACTATCCTCATGCAACCAGTACAACCAATCTTTCTTATACTGCTACATTCGCACTTTATCAGTACTTAACACTTTCTCTATTCTTCATTTGTTACTATGGGCCATTTCTGCCCATCAACCTGCTTTCTGCATCTAGTTTCAAGCCAAAAGTGTCTTCTATAATCAAACAGCCCTGAAGTTTTGGTATCGGTGGAAATCCATGTTTTTGCTCAGAAAACCAATTGATAAATAGATGTGTGATTGCCAATGGGCACCGGTAATGAGGAGTCATTATTGAGTAAGTCTACCATACTCAAGAAAATTGTATTGTAGTAAGATTGAAAAAAAAATAAGGATGCTCACCTAGAATTCCTTTTGAGTAGCCAACATTATACATTACCTCCATTGGGCAATTCAGCAATCAATTTCATATACATGTTCTTGCCATAATAAAATTTAGAGTTCTTGCTATAAAATATGAAGTGACTAATGAATAAAATATATTATTACTGAACCAATTAGATAACTACAATTATTACCATTAGTCATGTGCTGACACCCTTGGTTCAATTATTATAATGAACCAATTGGATAGCTACAATTATCACCCTTTAAAAATTCAACAACTTTCACAGACAATAATTTTTCAGACAGGTAAATAAACACTGATAATTTGAAATACATAATAAAGATCACATAATTTAGGAGCATTTCCAAAATTCAGAACTGTTAAGCCCGGTAAGAATGCTAAACATCATGAAACAGACCCCACCAACAAATCCCTGATCATATAATATCAAACAGGTTTCAGACTCTCTTTCAGGTGGGCTTCAGATCAGGGTGCAATACATGGACAGCATTGGCCATGCATGTTGATGACCTGTGGTGGCATCAGAGTGGGATACATACATAATGGTGCCCCTTGAGCTTTCAGTAATGTTGATCATGGTATTTTTTTGGTGGTTGGGAATTAGAGGCATCATTTTGTAGTGGTTCTCGTTTGTCTATAGAAATTCAATCAGCGTTAATTGGGAAGACAAAAGCTTGTTCCCCTTTGTTTGTGAAGTGCCATAAGATTTGACTCTTTCTCCTCCTGTCTAACATCTAAATGAAATCTCTGGGTGAAGTTGTCCTTTGGTTTGGGTTTGCAACAACCAATAAGCTGATGATACCCAGTTATATACCTCTGACCTGAAGCGGTCAAGGAGTGCTTTTGAAGGTCCCGTTTAGACTCAGGTTCAATTTTGATGAAACCAAGTGGTTCTGTTTGTTGGATCCCCCAGTTCTGAAAGGGTCACATACAAGACTTATTTGTAATCTGGAATTTGTCTGAACTCACAGCTATTGGTAAATGAAGAGGTTGCATGATAGCTGAAGGCGTTTAAACAAGCTCATTTGGTGCATCAGTGGCACCTGTTCCTGAATCAGGAGACTCTTGGGGCAGTAACCTGTGACCTGGCTGCTGATTGCATTACTGCAACATTTTCTGCATGTGCCTATCCTTGAAAACCACCTGGAAGTTATATCTGGTTCAGAATGGTGTGGTATAGGCAGTAATGGATGTGTTACATATGATCATGATTCCTAGTGTTTCATCAGCTGCTCTGGTTACCAGTCAGATTAGAGATGCAATTCAAAGTCTTGGCTATCATCTATAAAGTTGTTTATGGCACAAGACGTAGCGATTGAGGAACTGCCTGATTTTGTAAATGCAGCCATATTCCTTTTGGACCTTTGGCCTGCCACACTTTCTAAAATTCTACTATGCCGTTTCTATTGTGGGAAAATGGGAGGGGGGATGGTATGGAGTAAAATGCTATGTAGCCAAAATAAAATTCCTTTCTAGAAAGCCAAGGTCATCCTTTGTTTCTGCACCTCTGCACCTGACCGGAACTGGGTGGGTGGGACTGCCAGCATGGCAGTGGGAGATTGGAGCATGGGGTGGACTTGGGGGTGTGAGGGAAAAGATCTTGAATTTTCAACTGGGTGGGGGAAACCAGGAAGCTTTCAGATTCAGCTTTTCCCAGATGTGCCAACAGGGCTCTCTTCATCAATTGGAACTTTGAGCAATACTTTGCTTTGGACTCTGATTTAATTTTGGATGCTGTTTGAAACCCTGACAGTATGTTTTCTTTTCTTTCCCCCCCTTTAATTGTAAGCCACCCAGAGCCACTGTGGGTAGCAAAATAAATAAATAAGTAAATCAATGTTCTTAGAGATTGTATAATAAACCAACTGATTAATTAATGCTATGTTATTTTCAGTGAATATAGATTCCTAACTTAGAAATAGCTTCACTTCAGTCATAAACTAATTATCAGAAACGTATAAGCAGAAAGTTTTAAATATTTTCTAAAATGTGTTTATGTTTTTTTTAAAGCAAGCAGCATCAATAGTGCTTGACCCTTGTTAATTATTCAAGCCACATCCTTGGTCTGAATGATCTTAAAGACATCATTAATATGTTAAAAGTGTTTAGGTTATATAATTTAAAAATAATCTTTGTAACCCAGATGTGAAAATGCTTAACACATTCTAATCATAGAAACTCTGCTATTGTATAAAGAAGGAACAGCCAACATTACATTTCATCTAATGGAAAAATGTATCTAATGTTAGTGAAATGTTCACTTGCTTTGTATACTTTTACAACTGTATTCAGTTGTAAAAACAATACACAGGTAATCTGGTCCTAAACTAGGAATTTACACGTAGTTGTATATGCTTTCTGTTGCAATAAATTATATTTGCATGGAATCCTGGCTGAATGCTTTAAAAAACAAGGTAAATTAGTGTTGTGTGTTAATGTACTCCTAATGTCTCTAGTCTATTTCAGAAAACTGTTATTTCCATCTGGGTAAGCATGACAAATTTCTTCCACTTCCCCATGTCAGCTATACTGAAAGACATTCTTGTTAGTTTCAGGAAACTGCTCATCACCTTTGGAAAGTGCAACGAATTCCTGCACCTTCAATGAACTAGTTGGAATAAATTCCCCAGCACTGCTAATCTCAAAAATCCTGATATAGTCCAGCAGCATCTAAATAGCTGAGTTGCCAGTAGCACATATTGCTGAAGATCAGAGAGGACTGATAGATAAATGGAAACGACAGAGAATAAGAAGTTAAAGACATTTGTTTTGGTATACTCATTCTTCTTGTCATTCGCGGGGTGGAAAAGATCAAAGGGAGATTTGAGAGTTCAATCGTATTCTTATTGGAAAACCTTTGTCTAATTCTGGATGAACAGGGATGACCTGCAATCTCTACAAACCATTCTAGATGTTGAGTAAACTGTTATATATTACAGCACCTCAGTTCACATAAATGGCTTGCTTTTAGCTTGCTATGAGTGCAAAGCCACATTTATTTATTTATTTTATTACATTTATATACCACCCTATCTCCCTTGCGGGACTCAGGGCGGTGAACAGGCGATAATAAAAAACCACAATAAAACATCCAATAATCCAATAAATATGCTAAAAGTTCTAAAACCAAATTAAACAGTGGGCCTGCTCTAAAACCCCAATAAAACAAATTAAAACTACGCCAGGACGGCCGCACGAAATAGATGGGTTTTCAGGGCTCGGCGAAAAAGGCGCAGGTCTGTGATTGTACGTAGGTCAGGGGGTAGGTCATTCCAGAGGGCAGGAGCTGCCACAGAGAAGGCTCTCCCCCTAGGGGTCACCAGCCGGCATTGACTGGCCGACGGAACCCTGAGGAGGCCCTCTCTGTGGGAGCGGACTGGTTGGAGGGAGTTATGTGGTAGGAGGCGGTCTTGCAAATACCTAGGTCCCTTGCCAAGGAGCGTACATATTAGGTATGTTGCAGATCACCATGTTAGATTGAAATAAGGTAAAGATTCCCCTCGCACATATGTACTAGTTGTTCCCACCTCTAGGCGGCAGTGCTCATCTCTGTTTCAAAGTGATGAGCCAGCGCTCTCCGAAGATGTCTCCGTGGTCATGTGGCCAGCATGACTAAATGCTGAAGGCACACGGAATGCTGCTACCTTCCCACCAAAGGTGGTTCCTATTTTTCTACTTGTTGCAGGATTATATTCTTAATATAGGCAGAGTATAAAAGAAGGGTAGCAAAAAAGCCACTATTAACATCTTCCCATCAGAGAGTCCAAGGACTATGAAAGTATTCCCCCCCCCACTCCAATAAATTCCATGAAGATACTAAAATAAGTTCATAATTAGAGGTATTTTTAATTAATTAGACATATTCCTATTTGCATTACTAATTAAATACAAATAAAATATTATATTATCCTCAATTCCTTGGAAACAAAAATGAGGAAAAATCATTAATGAAGTTTCCTGTCATATACAATTAAATTTTAAGCAATCTGAAATAACATTACATACAGTACAACCTCTGCTCACAACTATAATTCATTCCATAACTTTGGTCACAACCCGATTTAGTTGTGACTCGAAACTAACCAAAATTAATGCAGCGGCCACACGAAGTTGCTGTTGCTTACCAAAAAACTGGTATGGAAAAGGAAATCGGCTGCGGCCATGTTTGATTGCCACCTGAGCATGTCTTCATGACCAGATTCAAAAATGTGAATTTTTTGGTTAGAATCCGATTTGTTTGTGGTCAGAAGCATTCATGACCAGAGGTTCTACTGTAATTAGGTTAAAAATGTGGAAATGTCTGCTTAATAGCAATGTTCATGATTCCTTTTCTCATTTTGAGATTAAATTTCATTACAG
The DNA here is from genome assembly GCA_039707465.1 of Rhabdophis nuchalis. Lineage (NCBI taxonomy): Eukaryota > Metazoa > Chordata > Lepidosauria > Squamata > Natricidae > Rhabdophis > Rhabdophis nuchalis. The sequence continues at coordinate 2,987,372 of CM077656.1, forward strand.
TTATCTCTAAATTATTTTAATTTATTTATTATATAATATTTAGGTGAGAATTCTACTTAAATCCACAGGGACCGGATGAGCTGCTGATGGACTCTTCTAGCAAGGAACCATATGAGTCTGCCCTTAAAGCTGAGGAAGACTCTGGGGGTAGAGTCAGAGCAGGAACCAGAGAGGCTGGTTGGCCAGCAGGAGGCGCCTGGGTCATGGAGCAGTGGGGAGGATCAAAGGCAGTTTGTCCATGATGCAAGAGTGAGCAGAGCTGAGACACGGAGGCAGCAATTACGTCGTAGGCATGCTCACAGACATTGATTAGGCACCAGGTGGTTGTTGAGTGGCCCCTCCCAAGAGAGCTTATAGGTGAGGCGATGGGAGGGGACATTTTCAGGAAACAACCGTTCGGAATTAGTAGTCAAGAAAGTCTGTCTGTGAATTCCAGTCGTGTCTGTTCGTTTGGATTATCTGTGTGAAAGGTCGCTGCAGAGCTAACGTGAGTTGTCTGGGCTCTCAGCCAAAGGACTCGTTATCTTGTTAATTAAACAGTGGCAAACAGTCAAGCCTGTGTTCTGGTCTATTCACAGGCCGGGGACAGAACATAAACCCAACCTCAAAGCTTAGCATATTTGTCCTAAGTCTGTAGCTAATACTTAATTCATGCACCAATCAAATATTTATCATAACATATTTGTTTTGCTGCAGCTTTCTTTTTTTTCAGCATCAAAATATGTGGTTCAGTTTATTTCTGAAGGAAAGATAAATGTTATTAAAGAAAGTTTTTTTCTGCCTGAGCAAGATACTACTTTCCTTGCTTCCTTCTCTATTCCCTTGGGAACTTTGAGGAGCGTGATGGAGAAGACTGGAAGTCACAGTTATTTATATCATTTATATATTTATTTATTTATCACATTTGTATGACTGCCCATCTCACCCAGGTATCTCTGGGCTGTGCAGAATAAAACTATTAAAATGTAAAAACCAGCTAGAATAATTACCAAATTAATATATGTACAAATAAAATTGTAAGACAGTTAAATTAAGATGCTATATGTAGTGCGACCAACACATGCATTTTATGTTGCCAGGGATTTCCCAGGCCTGATTTTAAAAAAAGAATATTTTGAGGCTTTCTGAGAGGCAACCTAGGTTGGGGCTAATCTCAACTCAAGGGGGCTGATGTTAAAGACAACAGGGGCTACAGTAGAAGAGGCTCATCTTCTGGGTCCCATCAGATGAAACTCCTTAGGACCTATGGCATGGGTGCCACAGGTGGCACACAGAACCATTTCTTAGGGCACGCAAGGCGTTGCCCTGTCAGCTCCAGCGCACATGTGTGCACTGGCCAGCTGACTTAGGTCTTCTTTTGAGGCCGTTTTTCACCCTCTAGGCTTCAGGGAAGCTGCTGAAGCCTCTGGAGGTGTGGGGGGAGGCTGTTTTCACCCTCCCCAGGCTCCTAGACAGCGTCTGGAGCCTGGGGAGGCAGAAGAAAGCACGCCAAAAGCAGTGGGTCACACACACAGCATTATGGGTGTTGCGTGCCCATGCATGACCCCCTTGCGCTCCCCCCGCTTTTGGCACGCGAGCAGTGAGCAGCAGTGAGCCACCCAGGCTCCTTGGTTCTCCGAGGAGTTGAGGGTGATGAAGCGCCGCAAGAGACGCCTAGAGAGGAGATGGAGATCCACACGCTCTGAATCTGACTGAACACAAGTAAGATCCCATTTGAGGACTTATCTTGTGGCGATAAGAGTGGCCAGACATCAGCACTGTGCTACTCTTATCACATCCGCAGATAACCGCCCTGCCGCCCTGTTTGGGGTGACCCGCTCCCTCCTCCAACAGAGGCCGTGGGAAGCCCCCTTACAGGGCAGAGCAGAGGAATTTGGGGAGTATCTGCAGGACAAAATCGCTCAGATTCGGAGCGAGTTGGCCTCCACTGAAAGTGGTCTAGGGGGGATGTCAGAGGCCGGTCTTGAGACACCATCCTGGGAGGAGTTTGACTCTGTTACTTCCGAAGATATGGACAGGTTGCATAGGCGACTGAGAGCCACCACGTGTTTATTGGACCCATGCCCCTCCTGGCTTGTACTGGCAACCTGGGAGGTTTCACGAGGCTGGCTCAGGGAAATAGTGAACGCTTCTTTGAGTGAGGGGTTCTTGCCTACCGTCTTGAAAGAGGCGGTGGTGAGGCCTCTCCTCAAGAAGCCTTCCCTGGACCCAGCATTGTTAGTAAATTACCGTCCGGTCTCCAACCTTCCCTTTTTTCGAAGGTTGTAGAGAGTCTGGTGGCACAACAGTTTCCGCGTCACCTGGAGGAAATTGATTATCTGGACCCGCGCCAGTCCGGTTTCCGACCCGGACACAGCACTGAGACGGCATTGGTCGCGTTGGTAGATGATCTCTGGAGGGGCAGAGATGGGGGTTGTTCCTCCATCCTGGTCCTATTAGACCTCTTGGCGGCTTTTGATACCATCGACCATGGTATCCTATTGCATCGACTGGAGGGGTTGGGGGTGAGGGGCACCGTCTTATGATGGTTCTCCTCCTACCTCTCCGGTCGATCGCAATTTGTATTGGCAGGGGGGCAGAGGTCTACCTCGAGGCCACTCACTTGTGGGGTACCTCAGGGGTCGGTCCTCTCGCCACTCCTGTTCAATGCATATATGAAGCCGCTGGATGAGATCATCCGTGGTTTTGGGGTAGAGTACCACCTGTACGCAGATGACACCCAGCTGTACATTTCTACCCCAAACCACCCCAACGATGTTGTCGAAGTGATGGCCCAGTGGAGGCCGTACGGATCTGGATGGGAAGGAACAGACTCAAACTCAACCCGTCTAAGACTGAGTGGCTGTGGTTACCGGTGCCCCGGTACAACCAGTTGACTCCATCACTGGCCATAGGGGACGAACATCTAGCCCCCGTGGATCGGGCACACAACTTAGGCGTCCTCCTGGATACCCGCCTGTCTTTAGAAGACCATGTGACAGCCGTGGCCAGGGGGGCATTCTACCAGGTTCGCCTGGTGCGCCAGTTGCGTCCCCTCTTGGACCGGGACGCCCTTCGCACAGTCACTCATGTGCTTGTGACGTCCCGCCTAGATTACTGCAATGCTCTCTACATGGGGCTCCCCTTGAGATGCACCTGAAGATTACAGCTAGTCCAGAATGCGCCCGCGCAGGTAATTTGGGGCGCTTCCAGATACTCCCACGTAACACCACTCCTGCGCGAGCTGCACTGGCTGCCTGTGGCCTTTCGGGTGCATTTCAAGGTGTTGATCACCATCTTTAAAATGCTCCATGGCACAGGACCTAGCTATTTGCGGGATCGTATCCTGCCCCATACATCCCTTCGCCCGATTTGTTCCCACAGAGAGGGACTTCTCCGGGTGCCGTCCACTAGGCAATGCCAGCGGGCGACGCCCAGGGGAAGGGCCTTCTCTGTGATGGGCCCGACCCTTTGGAACGACCTTCCCCCCGATATTAGAATGACTACGGACCTCCGCTCCTTCCGCCAAAAAGTAAAGACATATCTGTTTAATCAGGCCAGCCTGGCCTAATCTCTGTTCCTTGTCCCAGTCTGTAGCTTAAATTGTTTTAATTAGGTTTTAATTGGGATTTAGTTTTAATGTTTCTATAATTTTTTAGTACAGGGTTATTCGTTTAATTCGGTTTTAAATTAAAAATTTTTAAATTTAAACCGCCCCCTCTCCTCGGGGAGAGGGGGCGGTTTAGAAATTTGAATAAATAATTAATAATAATAAATACTTCCTTCTTTAAGTTTCACTGGATGCTCAGTTACAGTCTAGTCTAGTGGTTAAGGCACCAGGCTAGAAAATGGAAGGAAGTGAGTTTAAGTTCCATCTTATCCAATAAAGCCAGCTGACTGACTTTGGGCCAGAAACTCTCTCTCAACAACAATCTCATAGGGTTGTTGATGTGGGAAAAATAGATGGAAGATGTATTGAATGAGTTGTAAAATTAATAAAAGTAGGAAGTAAATAAATACATAAATATAGATCAATCAATTCTATTCAAACTTTTGATTAAACTTTTTAATTTCATTGTAATTTCATTACAATCTTATTACAATGACAATAAAGATTATTATTATTATTAATTCAAACTTTTGATTAAAGTTGTCAGCTATGCTTTTTGCTGTGTCATACAGGTAGTCCTCAATTTATGAAAGTCCATTTTATGACTGCAGCCTTGGACTTCCATCATAAAACATTGCACTGCCCCCAGTCACATGACCACATTTTGGTGTTTTGCAATCTGTTTGCCTCTATGGTTGCCCAATGCCCTACAATCATATGATAAGCACTTGCAGTCTTCTCTGATTGGGGTATTGTTGACTTGATTGCTGGTCTTTTTGTTCCTTTTTGGGTTGGGTTTTGCATCATCTACAGAGGTTGTTAATATTGACGGCTGATTTGTCTATTGATAGTTGATTTGTCAGAGTCTCAGACTTCTAGAAATTCCCGAGCATTTTTAGACTTGACTTGGTCTAAGATGGTCACATTTTCCCAATTGAAACTATGATTAAATCTCTATAGGTTCTGAAATTAAAGAATTTTCATCATGTCTTCTGTCTGGTCGTTGTGTTTGTGGATGCATTCTGCCAGCCTGTTTGTCCTATATAGTGATTGTTTTTTTTTTTCTGGGAATGTTGGAGCTTTTGGCCTGCTTAGGATGTTTTGAAGGCCTTTAGTTGACTTGTGTGTTATGCTGATTCCATGTGGTTGAAGTACTCTTGGTGCTTTCTGAAATATTCTTGATGTATGGCAATGTAATTCTTTTCAGGGTGTGGGTTGGGCTGAGTGATCAGGGACTTTTTGATAAAGTTGCATGGATAAGTCTTTATTCAACTCATGGTTAATAATCAATCTAAAGCAATATGTAGTTTTTGCTGAAATACTTCAATAAATAGTAAAAACTCTTCAGGTTTTACTTTCTTAGACCTCCTAATGAATGCAAACTACAAGATGTTAGCAAGTTCCCATTCTATAAACTAATCAACAAATAAAAAAGGGGGAAATTTATTCACTTCCATAATTACAGCAATTATTACTGTGTTTCTCAAAAAATAAGACTCTCTTATTTTCTTTTAGACTTGAAAATAAGCACTTGGGTTTATTTTTGAGGTGGTCTTACTTCTTTTTTAAAAAAATTTTTTTTTTCAAACAAACACAAACATACAACACATCTAACATTAAAACCTCTTCAATTACATGCAGTGTGTCGATTGATTACAGGGTCTTTCTGGGTCCTTTCCACAGTCGTCGCTTGAACTTTATCTAAATTCGTATACTATCAATCAAATATCTTTGTATACATTGTTATTATGCTTCCTTTGTTTGATTATCACTGTTGTTTCTCCATTTTGAACAAGGTATTCTAAATATATAACCATTATATTAAAATAAATCATTATATCATCTTCTATATATCCAATCATAAAAAGTTATTATTGTTATTATTATTTTTTATCCTGTTCTAAGTCATTCTATTATTTTGACATTGAAAACATTCTCTAATAATTTTCAGTTCCATTATTACTATCATTCATCTACTATACATATATACAAATTATTCCCATTATTAAAAATCCATTAAGCCTGACTATTATTACATCCTTTCAACTTCTTTTGAGGTGGAGAAGGCCAGACTCGGTGAACTGGATGTGCCATGGACGCATCATCACCTCCATTCCAAACCTTCAGTGTTTGGAATGGAGGCTTTTTGGCTTTTTGGAACGGGAGGAAAATGGGGAGGAGGATTTTCCTGCCTGCCATCCATCCCTCAGTCTGTGCCGAGTTTGAGGAATGGATGACAGGCAGGAAAATCCCCACCCCCTTTTCCTCTCGTTCACCAAAAAGCCTTCCGCGAGCCTCCCAAAAAGAGTGGGAAGGCAAAGCAGCTGGCTGCAGAGCTGCCGGCTTTGGGGAAGCAGCCCTACCAGCAGAAGCTCTGCACTCAGAAAGAGAAGGGCAAAAGCGGTATTGGCACTTCCCCAAAGGGCCAGTGGGTTGCAGTTGCAGCAAGACAGTTGCCCTCCCAGCACCTGTGCCACCACTTGTGCTAGCCACGTTCATCCCCCTGGGCTTATTTTCAGGGTAGGGGTAAAATTAGACCCACCCATCCAAAAATTAGAGTTGGGCTTATTATTGGGGTGGGTTGTGTTTTTGGAGAAACATGGTTTCTTCCCCCTGAACTCCGCACCATCTCCGACCTCCGCCTCTTCCGCAAGTGTCTGAAGACACACCTATTCCACCTAGCCGGCCTAGCGTAACCTCCATACTGATTATTAGATAGTTTTAAATTTGGGATTTTAATTCGGTTTTTAGCGCAGGGTTTATTTATTAGAATAAGTATTTTAAATTTTGATATATTTTATATATTTTGTATCTATTTTAACATCCCTGTACGCCGCCCTGGGTCCATTTGGAGAAGGGCGGGGTATAAATTTAATAAATAAATAAATAAATGGTATATTCCATTAGGAGAAAAAAATCTATATAAATAAAAATGTAACAAGAGTTTGTTGAATCAGGAAGGATGTAAACTTAAGCTAGGATATATGGTTTAAGTTTTATAAGTGTTAGGTTATATGACATGGTATTTAGATCTTAAGAATTATTTTCTATGTATTTTAATGTTCAACTAAAAGGGGGTGTTTATGTTGAGTTTGTTATAAGGTTTCTAATGGATTGATTATATACAGAATAAATATCAGATTAGGAAGTATTATGTAGCTTTTAGGTAAGAATGCTTTGATTGATAGGTGAATAGAGTAAATAATATTTGGGATGCTTGGAATTATTAGAGTGGTGTATAGCGGAAGTCAGGGGGGTGGGTTTGAATGGGAGGTGGGGGAGGGTTAGGGTGGAGGGCGGGGTAATATATATGTATGATTAATCTAGAGAGGGGAATAATGGGATATGCTTTTTTTTTTTAAAGAGAAATTTATATTATGTTTTTTATATCTTTAATTAACTTAGAAGATGGTGTTAATGGGATATTAATATACTAAGAGAAACTTATATTGTGTCTGCTGGGAGGCGAGGGGGTATAATATCTGAATGAGAAACTTATTTTAAGACGGGGTGAGGGGGGGTATAGTATTTGTATGTGATTTATATTACATGTCGGGGGGGGTAAAAAGGGGGAAAATCTGTGTGAATAAAACTTTTTCAATAAAAAAAAAAGAGTTTGTTCAAAACCGCTACTCTCCAAAAGTCCTGCACCGATCGCTTCCAAATTTTCACACAACGTTCCTTTCAAGTACGGCACCAATGATATATATAGATTGTGTAGATATCACACCTCTACCAGGTACATGCAACGGAAATGTAAAAAATTGTAAAAAAGGTAGGTAGATGGATACAGAGAGAGTAGTGAGCCACAGGTATTATGTCATTCCTTTATGACATAAAATACTCTGAGGGAGAAATACAGTAGGTAGGTAGGTAGAGGGATAGAGAGGGGGAAATACAGTAGGTAGGTAGAGGAATAGAGAGAGAGAGAGAGAAATACAGTAGGTAGGTAGGTAGGAAGTAGCTAGGTAGAGGGATAGAGAGGGAGAAATACAGTAGGTAGGTAGATAGATAGGTAGAGGGATAGAGAGGGAGAAATACAGTAGGTAGGTAGCTAGGTAGAGGGATAGAGAGGGAGAAATACAGTAGGTAGGTAGATAGGTAGAGGGAGAGAGAGGGAGAGAGAGAAATACAGTAGGTAGGTAGGTAGCTAGGTAGCTAGGTAGCTAGGTGGAGGGATAGAGAGAGGGAGAAATACAGTAGGTAGGTAGGTAGATGGATAGAGAAGGAGAGAGAGAGGGAGAAATACAGTAGGTAGGTAGGTAGAGGGATAGAGAAGGAGAGAGAGAGGGAGAAATACAGTAGGTAGGTAGGTAGAGGGATAGAGAAGGAGAGAGAGAGGGAGAAATACAGTAGGTAGGTAGGTAGAGGGATAGAGAAGGAGAGAGAGAGGGAGAAATACAGTAGGCAGGTAGGTAGAGGGATAGAGAAGGAGAGAGAGAGGGAGAAATACAGTAGGTAGGTAGGTTGGGGGGTTATACGGTGGTTGTGTGTACGTGTTTGTGTGTGCAGATGTAGATCTACACACAGATTGGTTGGCCACAGCAACGCGTGGCCAGGAACGGCTAGTATGATATAAAAATGAGTCCTTCCTTCCTCGCTCCCTTTATACTAAACCTCTATTTTATTGGTCAGAAAATGAAAACAATATATTTGTTGTACTAGTGTGCCAAAATGATTTCTCTACCATTTCTATATCCTAATGCAAATTTAATAAATCAAGTGCAATTCAGTTATTTTGCATCATAATCTAAATTCTAATCATCTCTATCTACTGAGTATGCTTCTCAGGGTTTATCATAGTTGTGAACTAAAATATGTAATATTTACAAATGGATAACCTAATCCCTTTAATGTATCGCTAAAGGCTTTATAGCAAGGGTGAGGAATCAGGTTTCCCAAAGGGCCACACGAGAAACAAGAATTGTTGTGCTGTCCCCACTACGCATTACTCTGTGTGCAGTTGACATGCAGCTAAACCCACATAACCTCCAATAAAATAGACCATGTGCATAGATCCGAATGCTTTATTAAAGGAACAGGATGGTGAAACGGAGAAAAATAGACACGCATGCAATAAGAACCCAATACAAAACGAGCAATGTTGAGTGAGCATAACAATTAAGAAATACAGATAACTCTAAATCTCACCAGTGATGCTCTGTGTATGGGATGCGGATTTTCGTCCTCATATGAACATGCGCCACGGATTAGGCTGTATTTTTCCTGGTGCTTCTGTTTCCTCTAAACGCTAAAGGAAATGGAGTCTGGCTTCCCAGGATGGACTTGTTTTTTGGAATGAGGAATGCTGGGAAGATGACGCTTAAAGGGCCAGGTGAGATTCCAAACAATACGGATTAGTATTTGGCCCCGGCCACTAGACAGAGCCAGAGAACAACAGTATCTACAAATTATATATGGGGGCATGTCAGTTGTGCAGGGCTGCTACACCCTTCCACCATCCCCCAGTGTACCCTTCTCCCCATTGTTGTCTGACCACCCTCAATCCCTACATTGCCCTTGCTACCTCCTGCCGCTGCTGCTTCCTCCAACAAAGGCTCCGATATGGTCCATGGACAGTAAAAGGTCTGGAGTACAGTGCTCCACTGAAGATCTTAGTAACCAGCTGAATGTGATGGAGCTTGTGTCACTCCATTCAGCAAAGCCATCAATCCTGTAGATTTTATATAGTCACTAAAATTCTTTTTGGCAGGGCAAGGTAAAGTTGTTTTGCCTTCAGTCATGTATAATGTAAAATGTGATCTGCAGGGAAGATTAACATTTCGGGCTATATGATTTAATACGTGTCTTAATCTCATCATGAATCCATCACTTATGAGAATGACTTCAGGATGCATAAGGAAGCTTTAACTAATAAGGCTGGAAAAGACATTAAAATGAAACCAAGTAAAAATGTTTTACTTGTAGACCTTAAATGTAGACTTTAAAATAGTTATACAAATGGAACATGAGGTTTTTTGAAATATGGTTTGTCTATAATATTATGACAGTTTTTACAAATTGTTGGGGAGACAGCAGGGGAAGTATGTTATCTGTTAATCCTGACTTGAATTCATCTCTTCAACAGCATATACTGGAAATTGTTTTCTTGTGATTAAATTAAAGATAGATCTTGGAGCAGAATACTTATTGTATAGAAAGAATTAGATTTATATTCCTGCTGTGCCTTGCTTATGAATTATATTCAGAAATGTTACCTTAATACTAAACTTAGTGCAACCTTTCAACAAAACTAATGCCTCATGATTTAGTGACCTGTAGAAGAAGCCCCATAGTAGATTTGAAGGTAGAAATTCAGATGCCGTAAATGATAACTACACATTGTTACCTTGTCTTATCTTAAAGTGATGTTGTCTTTCATGATCATCATAGCCATCTACAGTTGCTTTTTATTTAAATAAGTCTCAGTGCTTAGTGCTATCTAGAATTAAGCTGTTACTACTTATTTTTCTAAACAGAGGATTGTTGACTATTCAAACAAATAGTGACATTATTCCCTAAGTGGTACTGAAATGTGTGTGAATAAATCTGTTGAAAAGATTGTTATGGTCGCTGTTGGATATCTGCACAAAAGCATATAAAAATAGGACTTCCTGGGAGCATTTTAAGTGTGTGTAGCAGGAGATAATTAATGATTCAAGCCTTCCTGTGTTTATTGTTAACTTTCTTAACTCAGTGTGATCTGATATATGTTTTGTCAAAGGAGAAGATATTTGTGAGGTAGAAGCTGGACTGTTTCTTAAGTATATAAATATACATTTTTTTTAAAGGAAAGGGAAAAGAAAGAAAAGAAACACCTTAAGCCCTTGCTGTGGCTTCATTAAAAACAATTCTTTGATGGATTGGCTCATATTATTGAATTGCACTGTATGCTGACCATTAGTGACACACTTAACATTACAAAAATGACGGTTGAACTGCAGGGATGGGGCACAGATATTTGCATCTTTGAAAGTTGGTTTCACTTCAACAAGGTTACCTCAATACCCAATTTTGTCTTCTTCCCAGCTGATATTTTTTGTAGAAAAACAGTGTTGGTTTATAGGATCCAAAAGTCAGACAGAACAAAAGCCTATGCCTATTTATAAAATGCATTGTTCTAAAAAAGTGACAGCAGACTCCTTCTTTTATTGGGCAAACAAATATTAATTTTTATTATATTCTTCATTTTAATTTATATTTTGAATTTTTATATTGCCAGCCCCACTACATGATCAGAAAATCATCTCTATGAGAAAGCTAAAATTACTTTGATTGAGATTGGCTGTGATAACAATCTTGCACGTTGATTGTGCTTCCCTATTCTTATAGTGCAATGAATTAGGAAAGCATCTTTCTGAATCACATCCAAAGGTCGTTTTTAAAATCTGGACTTTAAAAAATGCTTCTTTTTGTCAGTCTTGTATCTCTCCATCATCCTTACTCTGTACAAACTTCTCTTTTCATTTTAAATGTTGGTTGTCGCCTTGAGGGCTTCCAAAAGAGACCTGCTTTGAAAATGTTTTTAATGTTTTAATTGTAGTATACTTTTGAATAGTAAGCCACCCAGAGTCATTGACATCAGTGGCAAAATTGAATGAATGAATGAATGATATAAATCAAACAAATTCTAATAAAAATAAATAGTATATCATTTTTTAATTAAAATACCATGGATAGATTGTTTGTTCCATTAAGTTGATGATGATGATGATGATGATATCCATTCAGTCGAGTCTAATTTTTGGTTACTCTATGGGCCAGATCCCTCCACATAGCAATAGCCCTGGAAGGCCGAGTCAGCCTTGAGCCTGGTAAGATTTGAACTGCCATACAGCTGGCAGTCAGCAGAAGCAGCCTGCAGTACTGCACTCCAACCACTGCACCACCACAGCTCATGTTCTTTGATGGCCTCATTTCCTTTTACTGCTCACTCTTCTAAACACGACTCTTAAACTAGCTTCGAAGACTCTCATTTTGCCACTCAATTGGAATGTATATAAAAGTTGCAAATGCCAACTTTTTTCATATGGGACAGCAACGTTTTGAATAGTCCACAAGATGGGATTTTTTTCTTGACCAAAAAAAATCTATTCTATGTGTTGTTACAATTAGAAATACTGGGCTGGAACAGGCATTGTTTTCTTGCTACTGTGTGTGTGTGTGTGTGTGTGTGTGTGTGTGTGTGTGTGTTTTGTATAAAAATAACTAATTGCCTCTGATATACAGAGTATCTAATCAAATTAATATTTACAGACTTGGGCTTAATGCACTTTTCACATAATGACAAAGCAAGGTCAAGATCTCTTGGTATCCAAGGCAGAAAATATAAATAGCATTTCTCTTAGTTGAAACATGTAGAGGAGTAAATAAAATAAATGAATATCTATTGCTCCTTTTGACATTTTTAATTATTTTTATTTTTTGATTTTAGGTTAGCTTTATGGCCTCCTTAGTGTTCACTAGTTGATCATTGCAGAAAGTAACAAGTAAAACAGATCTATGCTTTGGCTTCTTATATTCGTAACATGATAGAGCATAAGAAATGTTTACAAAGCAAATGTTTGTTTTACATCAGAGTTTTAGTTCAAAAATAAGCTTGCTCAGAGATGTGGGAGACCTGTGTTCTTGCTTGGTTCAGAGATGACCATCCATCATTTCTCCTGTGTCTTATCAAAAACCCTTCCTAATTTTTACTTCAGTTTTATAATATTTCTATCAACTTCCCATGCTTTCTAGCATTCGGGGCCTCTAATCTCAAACTGAAAACACCAATATGATATTTGGGGATATTCTGGAATGAAATCAGGTTAAGGAAAAATTAATGAAACATGGACGTCCAGTAAAAAAAAACCTATAGTGATTAAAAAAGGAATATTATTGCAATAGTCCTGCAAATGATATAAATCCTGCAAATGCCAATGGATTGAAATAGTAGTGGAATTGTTATGCTATTGGTAGTAGAAGCATGTTTTTAAAATATTGGGTCCAAATGATGGTCTTAAAGTCTGTTGGAAATTTTGCTCAGTTTTTCTTCATGTACATTTGGTGAATATTTGTAATATTCTACCAACAATCATGTAGATGAAACGATTCAATAGTGCAAAATGGCTGTCATGGGAAAAAGTTTTTCTTATTCACAAAATTGCTATCATAATTTGCATAGTTGTCACAATATTCTGTCCCATTGGCCTGGACTTCTCAACTACAGATAATCCCTCCAATGGGGTGTTCATCTTTGCTGTTTTTCTAAGGAGATGGGCACATTTTCAGCTAAAGCATCGGTCTATAGCAATCCACCATTTTTCTTTTTTAAAAAGTCAACAAAGTAGACCCAAGGGGCATACTTGAAAATAAAGATAACTGTGTACGGTGGTCCTCTGCTTTGCAGTGTGTCAGCTTCCTATTTAATTAAACTTAAAATAAAACAATAGTTACTGGTTAGGATTCCTCCAGAAAAACATACACAGCAACATTAATGCATAGGTTAGAGACACCAGTGCAAATTGGATTCAGATTTTATTTTATTTTAATTATTTTGACATGTTGATTGTTGTTAAACTTAATTTTGTGTATATATTCATTCATTCCTATATCTATATCCTACAATTTCATATGCTTCTTCTATATAGATCATTTTACTAGCTTGCAGACAGTGTTAAAATGAGCTTCACAACTGTTAGTGCAGATACACACACACACATCAGTATCAACATATAGGTTGATAAAAGATGTTTTCTGTTTCTCCTGTGCTTCCTTGACTATTAGGGAAGCATATGCAATATTTTGTTATTAGCGTCTTGCATTTTAAATACATTCCTAATGTTGATATTCTTATTGTAATGCAACCTTTAATATTCCCTTGGGATTATGCCTTAAATTTTCTCCTTCCTTCTTTCCTTGAAGCATAGCTTTGTCCATTCAACATAATATTGATATAAAGTATTGCCTTATAAATATTAGTATGCTCTTCTGTGTTTTTAAAATAGATTAGACAATGTCTTGAATACAAATACATTTTAAAGGATGCATTTAGACTTCAAAGGTCTATATTAGGAAGATGAAAGGCAAGGAAATATTTGTTGTAATCTATGCTGCCAGTATGAAAAATTGTAGGAAAAGGAGCATTTTGGTTGAAGAAAATTTTAACCTGATTTTTTACAAGATCATATTTTCCATTGTAATATTGAAATGGGTTCTGGGTTGATAAACAAAGCTTACATGTAAATACTAATGTTAATCAAATATACTGCTGAGTTAGTAGTCCTGTCACATGTGAGCTACCTATATTGTTACTTTAATGTATTCTCTTACTACTTTGATAAAAGCCTTAAGATGTTGTGACAGGTGCTTTGATATTTTCTTCTGATGTTACTGTGTTCCTTTCTTCTCTTCCTTCTTTTTCCAAATTTTCTATTTTGCATAAACATGAGCAGGCATGACAGTTTTAGTTAAGGGGGAAATCATCATGTTTTATCAGTTAAAAGGGAGTGGGCAAGAAAGGCAGGCTCTCCGCTTTAGCTCAAAATATGAGCTCAATGAAAGGTATCAAATGCAGCTGTTTACATTTGATAAACAGCAAATGTCATCTTATATCACACACATAATAAGGACAGATCGATACACATTTAATCCCAACAACTTTATTTTGGAGAGTGTTTTAGAATGAAACATTTTAAAGTATACCATTTAAATTAGGAAACTCATAGACAATAGACCCTTAAGTGAAAATGACCGAATGGGAAGGAATTATAATGGTATGGGAGAATATCAGCAAAGGGACAAGGTATAGGATTTGAAATATCACCCATAATATTTTTACAAGTCATATCATTTCTGATATCAATTATATGAATGCACATGATGGAAGTCAAATTATTATAATCGTTGAATTCATGATTTATCTAAGGAGGCAACAATGTACATATAATTTGTACATTGTACAAAAAGATAATTCTGTTTTTTGGGGAGGGATGTGTCTGACATTTTTTTACATTCAGTAATTTTCTTTTATTTATATTATAGTCTTATTCTATGTGTTGATTAGATGTTCTGTTCTGATATATCTTGTGATTTAATACAAATATCTTATTTCTGTTTTGTACGTATGAGAATTTAGTAGATTTCATTTACTTTAGTCCATTTCCCCCCTTAAGATTCAGATTTCTTACATGCATAAATGCAAAACCCATTTTCATCTGTGATGGATGATTCATGCTTTCAATGTAATTTAATAGTGCTTGTAGTATTTATATGTATACTGTATAGATAACCTGATTGGATGGAAATAAAAGGTGGTCATTAACTGAAAGACAATAGCAATTTGCACATGCTTGGTTGTATTGAAAAGTCCAAAAAGCAAAAATAAATTTCTAATGCATCTCTAAAATTTTGCATACATGCAACCCCTCCCCCACCCCTTTGGTAATCTCATAAACATCTTTAACCAACAGGAGATAATATTTGCAGGTTAGAGTTGAGCTTCTTTAGCTTTCTTATTTTCTACTTATCAAGTCACTATAATGCTATTTGGAAATCAATTTAGGTACTATGAACTGTGCACAATTTCAGCTTTAATCTTTCTCTTCACCACAAACCAAGAGTTCCTATTATTTATTTCATTAAATCAAAGACCAGGAAAGATTTGCTAAGAAATTTGATTATGATTAAGCCCAAATGAATGGTGGCTCAGGCACTTTCCATTTGTGTTACTCTTCTTTTTTGTTCAGGGTTTACGAAGCTTTCCACAGATAGGAGGTGAAATGGTTTGGTGTGAGAGTTCATCTCAATCTATTCACTCTCTTGTCAAACATAAATGTCAAATCAGCAGTACTGAAATGGTTTCAGAAGGGGGGGAGAGAAGAAAGTCTAGTGTAATGTGATGAGGTCCTTCAGAAGTGAAAATGAAACTTCAATGGTAAACATGAAAGACAGGTTTGAGGATTTGAAAATATAGGTTAAATTTTGCTAGCCTGGAGACTGACGTGTTAATGTTTAACTTGTGAGGATGTCAATTTTTTTTATGTAGAAGAATCAGTTCTACAAGTTACAATTTGGAGAAGTGAGATTTCATTAT
The DNA here is from genome assembly GCA_039707465.1 of Rhabdophis nuchalis. Taxonomy (NCBI): domain Eukaryota; kingdom Metazoa; phylum Chordata; class Lepidosauria; order Squamata; family Natricidae; genus Rhabdophis; species Rhabdophis nuchalis. The sequence continues at coordinate 3,003,037 of CM077656.1, forward strand.
CTTTGAGGATGCACAGCTTTGTGCTATATTTCAAATGCTTATGATTGTAGGCACATTATGTTTCTTTTACTTATATGCGGTTCTTATCTTAGGATGGTATATAGGTTACCTCTTCTCCACTAGGTTGTTCTAAGAATCGGTAATTTGAGCACAGAGGCATCTTCTACACCTGAAGTCAGAGCTCCCTGTCCAAGCCCAATACTTCACTAGGGAGACTTTTCATTTGTCACCTGGTCTATTGCAAGTCTAACCGTGCTCTAATTTGGCTTCTCAAAAGAATAAAAGGCTTGTTTAGAAAGAATTGATAAAAGTGGCAAACAAGTGGGAGGCGTATATTGATTGAATGTATAAAGTATGTATATAATCATATGGGGGGGGGGGGTGAAGGTACCCTGAAACTGGTATTATGAAATGCATTAGGATTTTTTTACACGTGCTGTAAGTCTGCTAAGTGCAGTCCAAATGTCATGGGAAGATGTGAGGAAATAAATCTAGCAAAAAATAAAGATAAAATCCCAATTTTAAAACAAAAATATCTCCTTTCATGTTACTATGTATAAAGCTAGTGGTGACAATGCAGATCAATAGGGAGGACTCCAAAAACTTCTAAAAATACCAAATTGTGAATGAATATGAATTTTGAAAAAAGGAAGGAAAAGAGAAAGGCTAGTCAATGAACTTCAGGAGTAGTTATTTGAAAAATAAGTAAAACAAAAATAGAAACAACTGAAGTCCATTGCCCTTTTGGTGATATTTGTGCATTACAAGGAATAAACTGTGGTGGAAATTGAAATGCTTCTTTTCCCTTCCTGCTAGGTTGCTTGGAAAAAATCTTTGCACATTTGTCTGCTAATTTTTCCTTCATAATGACCTGTGATAATGAAGAATCTTCATTACAGTTATATAACTGTATGCAGAGAGGGATGAAGTACATTCACTCAGATCTACTTGGCCTTGAGGATATAATTGTAAATGTTAACATCAAACACAGGAAGTATTTATGCATTTGAGGACATGTGGGGCCATGGTTTATGCTAGCCATCTTTTAGCTCTTCTTGCTTAGTCCTACTTTGAGCTAATGAAGTCTGAATCTTCAAAAAAGGAGTGATTATGCCAAACAGCTTTTTTATTTTATATAATTAGTTTTCATAAATAATTTACTCTAATTTTTTACTTTAATCAAAGTACCTATCATTTTAAACTTCTTTTTGTCAGAGAACTATATTGCACCAATAGAACTGAATATTTGTAATATAGGATCAAACTCCTTGGTGCTCTCTGAGCTTAATTGTTTTCATGCAGGTGTTTCATTAACACATAGGGTAACATCATCAGTGCACTGGTAAATATCTGCAAGAAAACAATCAAGCTTAGAGGACACCACAACTATCTTTCAAAAAGTAGAATATTTAGAAAAAATATAAATATAAAAGGGTAAATGTTCTATGTGTATCACAGCCTAAATATAGGTGTACCGAATCTACATTTCAGTTCACATAACTGATGGAACGGGACTTCAAGTTCCATTAAGTTTGACCTTTGGCTTGACTGGTAGAGAATTGTGTGAGTTAAAGTTTAATTTACTTGATTGTGATAATTCTATTTGTATTTAAATAATTATCTTAGTGTTTGCCTATTTCTAGGTATACCCTTAAATATACTTTTAAGCTTTTATTTCAGTAAGTAACAGGAAATGTTTTTATCTTGAAAAATGCCTTGTCACTTCTGCTTTATCCAAAATTCCATTTCATATTAAGGAAGTATACAAATATACCACTTCTCTCTCTCTAAAAAAAACTTTTCTAAATTTACACAAAGTAATTAGCCATACATTATTCATTGTCAAATATTTAACACGTTGTTCCTTGCTCTCTTGTCATTAGCAAGTAGCTTTCATTACAGTAACAGTGATCTCTGAGACTGGGTTGATAATAGGGGTGGTTATATAAATTGCTAAAATCCAATCAATCCAACCCTAGCCCAGCTGCTAGGATCTTCTGCATACTATTGCTTAACTAAAATGACCAAGCCCATTTACCAATTTCTTCTTCTTTTTAAAACACAGCATCTTATTGTGTGGCTAAGTAATTTTGGGAAGTAATATTTTATGCCTATCTTTAATGAATATGGCTTACTTATAAGGCTGATTGAATTCTCATATATTATATTTATTTTAAGGAGTGTGTGATTTTAATGTTAGTCTATTTTCACAATTGTTGTAATATGGGAATACAGCAATGTGTTCTAATGTATGTGCAAAAAGATTTTAAAGGGTCATATGAATACAATCATCATCATCATCATCATTTTAGCCATTGTCTATCCACTGCAGTATGAAAGCCTCATCTGCATGTTCCAGCCAATATGGTCCTCAGCTTTCTTTTGCCAACTAGGCCAACAATACATGCTGGTGCATGTTGTGTTATTTGATTATTAAAACAAAATACATATTTCTATTCGGATAATATTGCATCAGCTAAGCTTGATTTTTTTCAACAAATTATTTATTTTTCTTTTTAACAGTTATTTTAAAAATGAATACTACTTTTATGCTTTCTTACCCCAAGATTACAATCTTGAAGTCTTGAACGAAAGTTCTCATGCATTTATCATCCCTCTCCCAGCTGCTCCCAAATAACGCAACCTTACCTAGTAGTTTAAGGTAGGTGATACTCAAGTCAAAAAATGTATAGTAGCAATGATACTGATATTAAATTGGCCTAAATGAAAATGAGAATGAAGTAAATGAGAAATTCTCTAAATGAGAATGAAGTAAACCGTTAAAACTCTCTGTAATTTAGACTTCATTTTTAAGTAGTAATGCATAAAACCTCCCTTCTAGATTTCTTTTACTCTGCACAGGTGGTGCCAGAAGGAATTCACTGCTGATGTAATTATTGTGATTGATTGTCTTAATCAATTTAAATCAGATGAATAGACACTGATGACCAAAGTGCAACTTGTAGGTTCTTCTGACCGTCTCAATAGCTTTTGCTATAGTATCTTTTCTATTTGGAAAGGGGAGAGCTTTGTGCTATGCCTAATCAAATAGAAGGTGTTCCTGGGAGAATCCTGCATTACTCTACTACCAGTGCTAGAAAGCAAGGATATCTGCAGGAGGGAGGTCATGAAGTCAAAACAGTATTTGAGACTGCCATGTTGATTTTTTAAAATCTCCCCAGTATGTATCCTGAAGCGATGAGTGAAATCTATACCATTTGGTGTCTAGCATCAATATTAAATATAACAGAGTTGCAAACCAGGAAGTCTTAGCTTGAATATTATGTTTGCATTGTCTCTAGATGGTTAAGTCGCCCATTTATATTATTTTTTGGCTCTATGCATCTGTCCGTGAATATTAGTTGGAGTATAATTTTTACAGATGAAAACAGATGAATAGCTATTTTATAATCCTACTTTCCCATCTTTCAAGATACAGCATTGTTCACAGAGAACTTTATATTTCAAATTACAAAGGAATTAACTTTATTAGAAAAGCCATTAAGGCCTAGGTTTTGCCTCATGTATTTGGAAACATCTGAGTGGAATTCCCTTCTGGTTTAATTGTCATGTTCATTCTCCATTTTATATATTATATTTTGGGTAAGTTTTACATTTTTTTATGGTAATTTCTCAATTTATTTGTTATTTTGATTCTTTTCTTTTCTTTTTGCTGTATGTTGTCCAGAGTCCCATTGGGTTGAAATGAGAGGTTCATTGCTGCTCTCTGAGATCGGTTGTTTTCTTGCAGACGTGATGATGATGATGCTACTTAGTTTGAGTAATAAAATGTCTGCAAGAAAATGACCAGGCTCAAGGGGCACCAAGGACCCCTCAGTGTTACTATTAGATTCGCCCTCGGGAGATTTGATATAATTGATCATGGACTTTTTCTGTATTAACTGCAATGACTGGAAGTAAAAGTGTTGTAGTAGCTCTCCTTTCTATGTATCTGAATTCACTAGGTTTTGATGGGAGAAGCGCTCCATGGCATGGGACCTGGTTATTTGTGGGACCGCCTCCTACCACATACCTCCCACCGACCTGTCCGCTCCCACAGGGAGGGCCTCCTTAGGGTGCCGTCTGCCAGACAATGCCGGCTGGGGACTCCCAGGGGGAGGGCCTTCTCTGTGGCAGCCACCCACCCTCTGGAATGACCTACCCCCTGACCTGCGTACAACCACGGACCTGCGCCTCTTCCGCCGGGCATTGAAAACACACCTATTCTATGCGGCCAGCCTGGCATAGTTTTTACATAGTTTTTAATTTTGGTTTTAGTAGGGGTTTTAATTGAAATTTTAGCACAGGTCTATTAGTTTAATTTATTTTTAAGATATTTTATTGCATTTATTGTTTATACCAATAAATTGCCTGTACACTGCCCTGAGTCCCGCAAGGGAGATAGGGCGGTATATAAATGCGAATAAAGTTAAAGTTAAAGAAGTGATGGGAGAACCCAAAGCTCATGATTTTCCAAATAATCTAAATGGTTCCATGACATGAAACATTTTTATCGCTATAGTAGTGTAGCAATAAAATGTACTATGTATGACCTATACAGACTTCCAGACAGATTCTTTTTAGATGTATTTCAGCTGAACTGCCAGGGTTCCAAGAAACACCCCCAACAAAAGAAAACTCCAATGCTTGAGTTTCTTCAAAGTTCCACTTTATTAGACATGTCATGTTGGCACATCTGGGAAAACCTGAATCTGAAAGCTTCCAGGTTTTCCCACCCAACTGAAAGTTCAAGACCCTCATTTTCATTTTCATTTTATTACATTTATATCCCGCCCTTCTCCACAGAGGACCCAGGGCGGCGCACAGGAAATTTAAAAAACATACACAATAGAAGATAGACAAATAATTTAAAATATATATTAAATAATCCCCAATCCTGTGCTAAAAACCAATTATTAAAAACCCAATTTAAAACTTTTCTAAAAGTCCCCATGGGAGGTTAGGCTAGGCCGGCTTGATGGAAAAAATATGTCTTTAAACATTTGCGGAAGAGGCGGAGGTCGGTGATGGTCCGGAGTTCAGGGGGTAGGTCGCTCCAAAGGGCAGGGCCCGCCACAGAGAAGGCTCTTCCCCTGGGTGTCGCCAGTCGGCATTGTCCGGCCGACGGCACCCTGAGAAGGCCCTCTCTGTGGGAGCGGATCGGTCTAAGGGATATATGGGGCAGGAGACGGTCTCGCATATAACTAGGCCCCGAGCCATGGAGCGCTTTAAAGATGGTCGTCAGAACCTTGAAGCGCACCCGAAAGACCACAGGAAGCCAATGCAGCTCGCGCAGGATTGGTGTTATATGGGAGCTTCTGGTGGCTCCCGTAATTACCCGCGCGGCTGCGTTTTGGACTAGCTGTAGCTTTCGAGTGCACCTCAAGGGAAGCCCCATGTAGAGAGCATTACAGTAGTCGAGACGGGACGTCACAAGAGCTTGAGTGACTGTGCAAAGGGCAGCCCGGTCCAGTAAGGGGCGCAATTGGCGCATCAGGCGTACCTGATGAAACGCCCCCCTGGCCATGGCCGTCACATGGTCCTCCAAGGACAGCCGGGAATCCAGGAGGACACCCAAATTGCGCGCCCTCTCCACGGGGGCCAGTGTTTCGCCCCCAATGGCCAGAGTTGGAGTAATCTGGCTGAACCGGGGTGCCGGAAACCACAGCCACTCAGTCTTGGCAGGGTTGAGCTTGAGTTTGTTACCACCCATCCAGATCCGTACGGCTTCCAAACACCGGGACAGCACTTCGGCGGCATCGTTGGGGTGGTCTGGGGTGGATATGTACAGCTGGGTGTCGTCAGCGTACAGATGGTACTCCACCCCAAAACCACGGATGATCTCACCCAGCGGCTTCATATATGTGTTAAACAGGAGGGGCGAGAGGACCGACCCCTGAGGAACCCCACATAAGAGGGGTCTCGAGGTCGACCTCTGCCCTCCCGTCAACACATATTGTGACCGACCAGAGAGGTAGGATGAGAACCACCGTAAAACGGTGCCTCCCAGCCCCAACCCCCCCAGTCGGTGCAATAGGATACCATGGTCGATGGTATCAAAAGCCGCCGAGAGGTCTAATAGGACTAGGATAGAGGAATACCCTCTATCCCGCGCCCTCCAGAGATCATCAACCAACGCGACCAATGCCGTCTCGGTACTGTGACCGGGTCGGAAGCCGGACTGGCGCGGGTCTAGATAATCAACTTCCTCCAGGTGTTGTGGAAACTGTTGGGCTACCACACTCTCAACAACCTTCACCAGAAAGTGAAGGTTGGAGACTGGACGATAGTTCTCTAGTAAAGCTGGGTCCAGGGACGGCTTCTTGAGGAGGGGCCTCACTACCGCCTCTTTCAAGACGGCAGGCAAGGACCCCTCACTCAAAGATGCGTTGACAATGCCCTGGAACCAGCCTCGTGTCGTCTCCCAGGATGCCAGTACAAGCCAGGAGGGACACGGGTCCAATAAACATGTGGTCGCTCTAAGTTTCCTTGACAGCCTGTCCATATCCTCGGTGGTAACAAAGTCAAACTCCTCCCAAGCAGGAACCTCAAGACTAGCCTCGGACAGTCCCACAGGACCACTGTCGATGGAGGGTAGCTCATTCCGAATCCGAGTGATTTTCTCCTGCAGATAAATCCCAAATTCCTCTGCTCGCCCTTGTAGAGGGGCTTCCCGCGGCCTCTGGTGAAGGAGGGAGCGGGTCACCCCAAACAGGGCGGCAGGGCGGTTATCTGCGGATGCAATTAGGGTGGCACAATACTCACGTTTGGCCACCCTTATCGCCACTAAGTAAGCCCTAATATGGGTTCTCACTAGTGTTCGGTCGGCTTCGGAGCGAGAGGATCTCCATCTGCTCTCTAGGCGTCTCTTGTGGCGTTTCATCCCCCGAAGCTCCTCAGTAAACCAGGGAGCCTGGGTGATTCGTCGCCGCAAGAGAGGCCGCAAGGGCGCGACTCGGTCCAAAGCCCCCATGGCCGCACTTAACCATGCGGCCACTAGGTCCTCAGTCGAGTCGCGGGGCAGGATCACAGGAATTGGCCCAAGCTCCCTCTGGAACCTTTCCGGGTCCATTAGAAGCCTGGGGCGGAACCATCTAGAAGTGTCCGGTTCCGCCTCCCCGCGGTGAGGTGGAGCGATTGGAAAGTCCAGCCGGAGGAGAGCGTGATCTGTCCATGACAAGGGAGTGATGACTAAGTCCCCTATTCCCAGATCGCGACTCCACTGTCCCGAGACAAAGATGAGATCCAGCGTGTTTCCACCCTCGTGAGTGGGACCTAAAACTACCTGGGTCAGGTCCATGGCCGTCATGGAGGCCATGAACTCCCGAGCTGCTCCAGAGGCTTCGCCCGCCGACGGCAAGTTAAAGTCCCCCATGACTACCAGTCTGGGGGTCTCAACCGCCGCCTCGGCTATCACCTCTAGGAGCTCGGGCAGGGCTGTTGTTGCATAGCGAGGAGCCAGGTATACAACTAACACGCCCAACTGCCTCCCTAGGCCCCATCTCACGCAGAGAGATTCACACCCGGTTGTCTGGGGGACCGTGGTCTCCTTCGGCTCAAGACCTTCCTTTACGATAATCGCCACCCCCCCACCCCTCCCTAGGGCCCTAGGCTGATGGAAGGCGCGGTAAACTGGTGGGCAGATGTCTACGAGGGGTATACCCCCTTCATGGCCCAACCAGGTTTCCGTTATACCCACCAGGTCCGGGTCCCCCTCTGACACAAGGTCACAGATGAGGGGGGCTTTCTGAACCACGGACCTGGCGTTGCATAACATCAGCTTCGGGCCCCGGGTCTGTGAATCCTGCCCACCTAGTCTGCGATGGGAGGACGGAGAGTTGGAGCACGTGACCGCCTGTGTCCAGCGGCCACGGTCTTCCAACCGATGACGCCTATTCCGCCTCCCACCGCCCCTGCCCCTTCCTAAGACCAGATCGATGGAAAATGCCTCAGTGGAAACGACCCCCCCTTCCCCTCCCTCCGTTACTCCTCTTCCGCCGGCCGGCCCACTCATTTGCCATTTCCTCCCAGGACTATTTCCCCCCCCACCCTGGAACCCCCTAAAATCCGAATTAAAAATTTAAATAAAAACCCCCTTAATTTGCGCTTCGCCCCAACACCCACAAGTCTATCATATGGTCCAATCCTCTGTGAAGAAAGATTCCTCCCATCCACATCCATCCAAGTTCAGGGACAAAGCGACCTTGACTTTCTGAGAAAGAATGTCATTATGGCTACCCTTCACACATACTCTGTATCAGTGGTGAAATCTAATCATCTCCCACTGGTTCTGTGGGCATGGCTTGGTGGGGAGGTGTCATGTGACTGGGTAGGTAAATTTATTTTCACTTTCAGCTATGTTTTTAGCCTTTTAAAGCATTTTGTCCCTGCCAGAATTCCAATAATGCTTTAAAAAGCTTTTAAAAAAAGCTTCCTTCAATTGTGCGACTCAGCTGTGAGCCGTGCAATCTATTGGAAGCTGTTTTTTAACTACCAGTTCGCAGAACCAAGGACAATCGTCCCTACGGGTTTGGCTGAACTGGGCTTAACCAGGAGGATTTCACCTCTGCTCTGCATAATCCCCCTTCCATTTTCCCACAGTAGAAAGTGGGGCAGGCCTGAAATCCCAAAAGTAAAAGATGGCTTCCAGGTCTGGCATGGACTTTTAAGAATTAGTTAAAAATAAAATAGCAAAATACCTGTGAAAATATAATAGAAAAGATTTCCTTTGCCTTTATACATTTATACAATATACAATAGCAGAGTTGGAAGGGACCTTGGAGGTCTTCTAGTCCAACCCCCTGCCTAGGTAGGAAACCCTATACCATTTCAGACAAATGGCTATCCAACAAATGGCTATCCAACATCTTCTTAAAGACTTCCAGAGTTGAGGCATTCACAACTTCTGGAGGCAACTTCTGTTCCACGGATTAATTGTTCTCACTGTCAAGAAATTTCTTCTCAGTTCTAAGTTGCTTCTCTCCTTGGTTAGTTTCCATCCATGCTTCTTGTTCTGCCCTCAGGTGCTTTGGAGAATAGTTTGACTCCTTCTTCTTTGTGGCAGCCTCTGAGATATCGGAAGACTGCTATCATGTCTCCCCTAGTCCTTCTTTTCATTAAACTAGACATACCAAGTTCCTGCAACCGTTCCTCCTGTTTTAGCTTCCAGTCCCCTAATCATTTTTGTTGCTATTCTCTGCACTCTTTCTAAAGTAGCCACGTCTTTTCTACATCTTGGGGACCAAAACTGAATGCAGTATTCCAAGTGTGGCCTTACCAAGGCCTTACAAAGTAGTATTAACACTTCATGTGATCTTGATTCTAGCCCTCTGTTTATGCAGCCTAGAAATGTGTTGGCTCTTTTGGCAGCTGCTGCACACTGCTGGCTCATATTTAAATGGTTGTCCACTAGGACTCCAAGATCCCTCTCACAGTTGCTACTATTGAGCAAGGTACCACCTATACTGTACTTGTGCATTTGGTTTTTCTTGCCTAAATGTAGAACCTTAATTTTTTAAATTGAATTTCATTTTATTAGATAGTGCCCAATGTTCAAGTTTGTCAAGATCCTTCTGCATCTTAAGCCTATCTTCTGGAGTGTTGGCTATTCCTGGCAGCTTGGTGTTGTCTGCAAATTTGATGAGTTCCCCATTTATCCCCTCATCCAAATCATTGATGAAGATGTTGAAGAGTACTGGGCCCAAAACAGAGCCTTGGGGGACTCCACTGCATACTTCCTTCCATGTAGATGCAGTTCCATTGAGAACTACACGTTGAGTGCGGTTGGTCAGCCAGTTACGAATCCATCTGGTGGTGATGCTGTCTAACCCACATTTTTCTACTTTATCTAATAGTAGGTTATGGTCTACTTTATCAAATGCCATGTTGAAGTCTAAGTAAATTACATTGACAGCATTCCTCTGCCTTCTGCATTTATGAGCCTAATTCTATAATAGAATTATTTGAAAAGCCATATCAAATTTTGAAATTGGACATGTGACTAATTCTCTTTTTTCTTAACTCCTGGGAAACCTTTTATGGAAAAACAATTTTGGGTTATATTCTCTCTGCCTTTTGAAACAAGCAGTTACTATACTAGAGCTTCTCCTTGAAGAAGTGAGTACACCAGCCGAATACAGCTTGTAAAACAAATTTTCATATATAATCCAATTCTACCTCAATAGAAGCATGTACAAAAATACAAATAACACGATTTCTTTAAAAAAAAGTTGCAACACAATAGATTCATTCATCCCTTATGGTAGACATCATTCATATAAAGAGTAGATTGAAAAATGTATTTTCGCTGCATAGACATTTTTAGTTGTTAAAGTGGTCTCTATTTTGGGTTAGTGGAATTTGAAATTATGGAAATTAGGCTTTGGTTTCTAATTCCTGGTATATGTAAACTCCAAATAGTAGCTGTTGCTAGCTAAAATGACATGATAAGGCTAAGATTTTAGTTAAAGAGCTATGCACAAGGGAGGAAAGGTTTTTGAATGAAGTATTGTAGGATGTGTCTGTTAACCATCTTATTTGCTTTACTGCATTAATCAAGCACAAATTTGAATCTGGTTATTAGTTCCTGTTGAAATAGAGATGAGTGCTACCCCTTATAGATGGCAATGCTAGTGGAGTAAAATCCTCAAGCATTCCTTTTCTCCTTCCTTCCTATTAGTTCATATTGCTTTTCTGATTAAATCTTAGGTTTGTTCTGTATTAATTTTGTAATTTTAATTATTTTTCTTATATCACTCTGGAATATATGATGGAAGAGGTAAGTAAATCCATGTTGTGTCTAGAAAATACTGTATATCTGGTCCATCAATATCTATTCAGCTCAGGACTTTGAACACAGGTTCCCTTCAACCAAGTTGAACATTGCATTATTTAACTATCCCGGCTTCAAATTGGCTTACTGGCATGTCGGTCTTAGTGCTATAACATTGCAAAGAATTCAGGATCTAAAGATAGTTCCTCTTGAACTATGATACAAGAAGATTTAATAATGCCTAACAGCTATGATAAAGAAGTGTATACATAAAGAGAGAAAGCAGAACTATTTTTAGATTTTTGACACTAAAATAGACAGCTCAATAATGCCATTTGAGCAGCCCGTGTTGTAGCAGGAACCATGAAAATAGTTGCTACTTCGGTTTCTTTCATTTCACTCAAAGTTTGTTGAAGATTATGATGTCAAAAGGTTAATATAAATAACTATTTAATGTCACGTGAATGTTTTGTTTAAACTTCAAAGCTTTTACACACAATAACCTTTATTCTGAACAGCACAGAATAAAATGTAGCTATTGATGAAGAGGAATATAAAGAAGATTCTATTTTCAGGGTGAAGAGAGAGAAAAACTCAGCAATATTTGCAATCTGACCGTATAAACTCATAGGCCGCCTTAGCTAACCTCAGGGGACCACATGAACACGACCATATAGTTTTCTTTGTATCAAAGTAGAAATAATCAGCCTGTTGGGTTTTTTAAAAAAAAATTATTTTCCAGGTTTGTTTCCAGCCCTGGGCTTTTTAAAATATCGTCTAATTCAAGAATGAACTGTAATTATTGCTCCTGCTTAGCCTTTTCCTTAATCAGTGGAGATTTTGCCAACTGCTGGGAAGGCAATAACTACTTCCATGTTTTCCATGTTGAAAACTCAAGGGAACCTTTAACTTCACCAGGTAGAGCAGAGATAGCAGCAGATAAACAGTCTTAGCATTTGCTGTATGTCTCCTAAAAGGGGACAATCTTTTTTCTTGCCTTTGAAAATCAGAAGCAAAGAAGCAGAGCCCTAAGTGCCTTTCCCCTCTGCTTTCACAATGCCAAAAGCATCAGAGCAGCTCTTGCATCTTGATGAAATGAAAGCAGGGTTGTTTTATTATTAAGTAGCTGTTCCCGGCCAGGCGTTGCTGTGGCCCCGTCTGGTTAAATGGCCAACCAATCTGTGTGTAGATCTATACCTGCACACACAAACACGTACACACAACCACCGTATAACCCCCAACCTACTACCTACTGTATTTCTCCCTCTCCCTCTCTATCCTTCTACCTACCTACCTACTGCATTTCTCCCTCTCCCTCCCTCTCTCTCTCCCTCTCCCTATCTACTGCATTTCTCCCTCTCTCTCTCTATCCAACTACCTACCTACCTACTGTATTTCTCCCTCTCTCTATGCCGCTACCTACCTACCTACCTACCTACCTACCTACCTACCTACCTACCTACCTACATTTCTCTCTCCCTCTCTCTATCCCTATAGCTGCCTACCTACCTATCTACTGTAATTCTCCTTGAATCTTATGAACAGAATATTTTATGTGATAAAGGATGACATAATACCTGTGGCCCTCTGCTCTCTCTGTATCCATTTACCTAATTTTTTACATTTCTGTTGCGTGTATCTGGCACAGGTGTGACATCTACACAATCTATATCTATCATTGGTGCTGTACTTGAAAGGAATGTTGTGTGAAAATTTGGAAGCGATCGGTGCAGGACTTTCAGAGATCAGCGGTTTTGAACAAACTCATAGTTACATTTTTAGTTATATAAACTAGCTGATAATCCTGCATTGCCCGGGTATTTATTTATTCCAATTGTGTATTTTCTCTCAATCTTCCCCGCGGGTGAACCCATCCTTGAGTAAGCAATATAAAGCTGTCCTCTCATAGTGACATCAAGGGCCTCGTGTGCTTTCTTGTGAGCCATGGAACTTTCATCCCATGTGATTAATTGATATGTCTTGACCACCTGCACCCAACTACTTGCCTTGCTTTTGTTGCAGGTAGGATTTTCCTGCCTGGCGATGTCAAGTGGTAGCATGGTGTTCCTCAAGAATAGTAGGAACACATTTGTCCTCAAGAATAATCAAAGCCTTGTTGCAAATGTCCAAATGTAATTTCTGATGTTGGGTTTTCCCCCTTACCAGAGGGAGCCCCCTTGTGGAGTACTGTGAAGCCATCATCATGGCAACTCTACTGTGCTGTTCAGTAGAAGCCATTTTACAGCAGTATCATAGAAGCCATTTGAAGGCACAACAGGCTGTATCTTAACAGAACACACACACCGAGGGGTATTAGGGTTGTCTTACCACAACAGTATTTTTTTCCAGAGAGTAAATAATCTGTGTACCAAGTTTGGTTGAAATTGCTCGAGGCATTCCAGAGTTATGTTGGAACACACACACGCACACACACACACACACTTTTATATAGAGAGATAATCAAGGAATTGGACCAAAGGTGCTTTTTCAAGAGGTAACTGGACTTTCTGATCGTTCTTGACATTTCACTTTTCATCCAAGACACTGAAGAAGCTTCTTGAATGAGAAGCGAAATGTCAAGAAAAATTAGAAAGTCCAGTTGCTTCCTGAAAAAGCACCTTTGGGACAACCATGACCTGGATGACTGAGAATCTCCATAGACAAGGGACCGGACCTTTCCTAACAATGTATGTTCAAATCCCAAGGTGACCAAAGAAATCAAACATTTCAGTTGTGTCCACAAAAGGGTGAAACCAATTCTTCATGTATGAAGATTCTCATGATGCAGATGCTTTTCGTTTTCAAGTTAAACTCTGATATGATGTTCTCTGAAGGTCATATTTATAAGAATCTTAGAGGAATCAAATATGGTTTAAGGTGGCCATTTCATCAGTGTAACATTATACAGTGGTACCTCGGATCACGAACTTAATTCGTGAAATGACTCTGGTCGCGATCCGATTTGGTTGTGATGCGAGGCACAATTTCCCATAGGGTTCAATGTAAATCCGATTAATCCGTTCCGACCTTGTTTTTTGGTTGTGATGCGAGGCACAGTTTCCCATAGGGTTCAATGTAAATCCGGTTAATCCGTTCTGACCTTGTTTTTAAAATGTCCGCGGCTCCGGTTCGTGAAGCGAAACGGAGGTCGTGAATCCGGGCATTTTTACGAACTTTTCGTTCGTGATGCGAGGGCGGAGTTCGTGATGCGAGGCAGAGTTCGTGAAGTGAGGCGGAGTTCGTGCAGCGGAGCATTTTTTACGAACTTTTCCGTTCGTGCAGCGAAACGGTGTTCGTGAACCGGGGCACATTTTTTGGGAAATTTTTGGTCGTGAAGCGAATTGGATGTGATGAGAGGCGTTCGTGGTCCGAGGTACCACTGTATATGGTTTGATACTGTATGCTTACTAATTACTATTCATTCTGGTGAGTCAGTTGCCCTTCAGATAGATCACTTAAATTTCTTTGATGTAAATGAAATACTATGTAGAGATAAAAATGAATTTAGGAAGGCTGAATAGAATGATATAGCAGGATACTCTTGAAACATAATGGTTATTGTTAAATTGAAAATAAATTTAATATTTAGTCAGGACTTTATTTCACGATAGGTTACAGCTATATTAATGAATAAAAATCTATACAGATGCACAGATCTATTTCCAAGTAAACATGCATATAATTTCTAACATCTAGATACAATCCAGAAGATTATTTCAGACCAGACTGAATAATAAGCACTGAAAAATAATTATCTGATTTCAGATGCTGAATATTACATGTTTTCTCTTGGGAAATATTTTTAACTCAAAGATTGAATGCACACATAAAAATTAGTTTAAAACAGCCATGGTTTGTTTATGTGACTATATAAAATATACAATGAACATTCCAATTGTAATTGTGAATCAGTTACAGCTTCACTGGCTGCATGATTCAGTCAAATTGAAGTTCCGAAGCACCACTAAAATAAAGTTGAAATATTTTTGGCTGAATTTTTTGATTATTTTTTTTGTGTCCACCAAACCAGCAATAATAACAGCAGCAACCAACCCCTGATATACACATACATACATACATACATACATACATACATACATACATACATACATACATACATACATACATACCTATAATGGGATAGAACTTGAAAAAAAGTAAAAGCAAGATGAAATAACCATAGGATATCTGGGGAAGCAATCAGTATGTAAAGGATTAGTATAAAAATGTGAGTTTGTGATCCTCTTAAATTTGCTTGAAAAATCATTACAAAATCATTACAAAGCTAGGATTAGAACTGCCTACTGCATTTAGTGTTAAAAGTAAATTAAAATATAATACACAAAAGCTTCAGTATTATTTAAAACTTAAGAAACATTGGAAGAAAATTAGAAGAAATTTCTCATTAGTCATACTTGAGTATTTCAAGAAAGCCAGAGGCTGAATGTAACAGTACATATTTGTATAGCCCATATCCTTGAAGTAGATAAATAGTAGGAATGCAGAGAGGCTCTAAAATGGGTGTTATTTGAAGTTGTGGCTGTCAATCTGCACAATCAAAGGATGGACTGTAAATTAGCCATTTAGAACATGACCACTAACTTTATAATGACCCTTTGGTTGCACAAAATTGTGTCAGTCCCAAAGCAAAGCACCGAGAACACTCTATTGGTCAAGTCAGACTTTCATCACCTCATATACTTTCCTGGATAATCTGTGATAAACCTGAAAAATGCCTCATTTGACAGATTGCTCTTGCTATCAGGTGAGCTAATTTTTAAAAAGATTAATGATTAATTACTTTGTTAATGCAATGCCCATTTTTTAGAATGTTTGCTATTGGGATATAACTGTGTAGATAGATTTCATTTCAGATAAGGTTTTAAAACAGGGTTGCATGCTAATTATATAGCAAATAATGCCTAGTTATCTTTTCGAAATATTTATTCCCACCAATAGTGGGAAGAATAGGGACTAAACATTAGAAAATTTAGTAAGGAAAAATGGTTTGAAATACCAGCATTTTTATTGGCTTGTGAATATAGTGTAGATAATTCTGATGCAAGCAATAGCAATAATAATTTACTTGTATTAACATTCAAAGGATATAGATTTCAAGTGGAAATCTTGTCACACTGCTGTCAAATTTCTGTATCTGAAATGTGTATATATCAGGCTTTCAAAGGACCTGCAGCATTTCAGTGTTTTTTCCTGTTCTTTTCAGGTTCACGCCCACTTGGAAAATCCAATGAGGTATCATATTCAGCAAATTCCACAGCATCAATTGAAACCATTCCTGACACTGGATACCAAGTTATCTAACCATTCTCTCTCACTGCCTCATTCCCAATCGGTATCTTCTTCAGGATCTACACCTATAATAAAGAGTGGCCATGTGCCACCTACTACTAATATCAGCATTCCTGAAAGTCCAGTGACCAAGATATTAACTCTTGGAGGAGAACATGAAAATGTGGTATGATTTATAATTGTGACATTAGTTCAGAGAAGGCTATCATACTAAATGGATTTGACAAAGAAAACAATTCTCCAGTTTGTTCAGCTCTTGTTGTTTAAATGAAATAGGGTTAAGGAAGGATGACTTCAGACATTAATTTTATTGATTGCACCATAATCAAGCTTGCATATTAAAAAAAATCATAACTTCATTGTGTATTCAACTTCCTTTGGACATCAACAAGCAATGCATCATCATTAAGTCTTTGATTATCATATCATCACTGCTTAATGATTTGTATATGATGTGCTAAAAATAATTTTCATTGTTTTTCAAGCTTTCTAACCATAGCTGAACAACCTATGTGAGAGAGAAAAAATATTAAGGCTGATGTTTGTTATTGGAGGTTGAAAAGGCAGGTAGGGGAATAAAAACCCAACACCCCTTATTTGATCCCATATGTTTATTTGAGACTTCCTTTCCATTTCAAAGAAAAAAATAGTCTTTCTTTCATATAAATATACTATAAGTATTTCTTGTTTCAGCAAATAAGGATTGTAGAACTATTGCATTCTATAGAACAATTAATCAGTGTAACTCCTTGCCTCCAGAACTTGTGATTGCTCCAATACTGGAAGTTTTTAAGACGTTGCATAACCATTTATCTGAAGTGGTGTAGGGTTGGAGCAAGGTCCCTTCCAACTCCAAGGTCCCTTCCAACTCTCCCACCCCACCCCACTCTATTCTATTCTATCTATTCTATTCTATCATTTATAAGCATATTATTTAATAATATAACAGCTCCTATTCTGCAAATGTAGATCCGGCTGTCCGGATCTTTAAAGAGGTAGGTTGGTTTGGACAGAGACTGAAATGAATCATTTCTTGGAAATGGTTGAATAAATCAGTTGGTTCCTTCACTTCTAGCAGTAAAACAATAATATGTGTTCTTCATTTTCAAACTCCATGCCTTTTACTATGGAACAATTTTTGACCAATTTGAAGCTATTTCAATTGTTGGGATTCTCATGCCTGAGCTTCATGACCAAAATACTGATATTCCAGGGATAGAAAGTTGTTCTCAAATGCTTTAAGTTCTTTCAGTTATTTTTAAAATGTTTAGAACCATTATTTCTGCCATCTAGCCTACCTACTCTTATTTACTATTTCTCTTATCACGGTAAATTAGTCACATAAATGATTTGAGCTAATAAGAAGTCAATAAATAGTGAATAAGGCATTATTATAAGCAGCAGTATAGCTTTGGCTATGTGATGTGTATCCCACTGATAGAGGAGGAAATACATTTTGCATTAGTCATGTGAATGATTCTGGTTAATTAGAGATAATAAGGAAATAGCATAAAATCAGTAAATAACTGAAATCAATTTGATTGGCTGAAGACAAATCATATTTCAGAGAGGGAGCAGACTTGGCCTTCATTGTCTATTTCCTCAAATGGGAATTCTGATCCCCCCCAATCAACAAGTAACCATTTGGTTAAGTGGTAGATTTTTCTTTTTCTCTGTCCTTTCTTCAAAGAAGTCAGAAAGTCTTATTGCTTCCAGGTGATCTTTAACCCACATAATATAGAGGAACCATTCCAGTTAATTGTAAAAGGATCATGGCATTGTGCTCTTTCAGACCATTCTGAGGAGACAGGTTTACCAAATATTAGTTTTTGATTTGGTTTTGCTCTTAAGTGATGATTTTTGAGATTGCAGTCCTCTACTTCATTCAGTGTACGCATCATTGATCTTCGTTTGGCATGAACTTGAATAGCTTTGTACTGTAGGTTTCTCCATTAACTATCCATTTTCACTCATTAGCAATTCTTGTTGTATTAGATGGAAGACGTTATTGATGATATAATCAACATGGAATCAAATTTTAATGGTGAAGGGATAAGTCCTATTGAAACACCACTGCTCGTGCCAAGAGTGGTAAGTAATTGGCATACTTTTTCATCAGAACAATTGAGAATGTGGGCCAGAAAATTGTAGTTTGGAATTATAATCAGGTAAAATGTGTTATTTGCATTCTTTTGTCAAACTATCCTTTGCAATTACAAATTGTAAATGTGTGCCATAGAAAACTATATTGTTCAAAGTTGTAAACCTATATTATAATCGGTGAGGTTATGGATTCATCTTTTGGCTAGAATACCTTTAATATATTTATTTTCTTCACCAGTTTGTAGTCACTTTTTAGAAAAAGTTCATGCAGAACAACATGTATGATTCAAATTCCTTAGCATTTGTTTTATTTTTATTTTCAAGGATAGCATTTATTGTCAATTTTCTATGAAAATATAAATTATTGCCAAGAGAATATATCCCCTAATATTTTAGTATTGATTTTAATTATTTAAGTATTCTGTAGGTATGAAAAAAATATGAACAAGAATTGTATATAGTATATATCTACATACTTAACAATTGTTGTTGAAACTTATTGTTGTCAAATATAACAATATTGAAGTACAATTTCCTATATACAAATTGCAATTAAGTATAACACTTTATTAAAAATTCTCTCTATCCAACTTCTCAACATTTATGAACAATTATTAAAAATCAAAACTTCTCTCAACAGAAATTGAAGTTTAGCTGTTTTAAACTTCTACACTCAAATATTCATTTAGATCTTTATGGCACCTGAAATAATGTCATTGATATGAACAATTTCTAGTAATAATTACCATGATAATACTGGTACATAATACCAGCATTAAAATTTAGCACATATTTGAAGGGAAATGAACTGACTAACTATTAACACCTCTATCACTAATCTTAGATGGCTGAAAAAGGCTGCACAAGACATCAAGGCAAATGACTTTGTCAAGCACATTTTACATTAGATCAGGCATAAATTCAAAGGAGGAATCTAAGGTCATTTGGTATATCGGCTTCAGCAACTGTCAGTTTGTCATGAGTCCTAGCTTGACAAAAAACAAAAATGAACAAGAAAAACAAGATCAAATTATGTAAAGTATCCATGCTGGTTATTATTTCAAAATAACCATTTACTTAGTTAAGCATAATGAATGCTATACAGTATGATTCAATAGGGCTGAGTAAGGAAAATGGAAGAGTTGGCTTTGGTATACCATTAAGTGTGTCCCTTTAATGAAAAGGTTTAAGATAAATTTCCCAAGGGAGGAAATTGGATATGAGATGGGTGGCAAATAAATTTCCTAAATAAATAAATATGAAAAATATAAATTTATCATTTATATAAGCTGTTTCCCCCAAACATGCTTCAATTAGCTATTTCTAGCAAATAACAAAAAAAAGTTGTACTTTTAGTGTTGTTTCCACTGGTTTTAATGAATTGGTAAATGTTCTGAACTTTCAAGTTGATCTGATAATTGCTAAATGCACTAATACTGAGAAAGAAACAGGGCATCCATATGCTGTGCATAGTTGATCAGTATCAGCAATGGAAAGCAAAGCTTCCCCCTTAGTTCAGTTTCTGCTGAAATGTAGCTGGGTAGAATGTGGAAAGACATTGTATATTGAGTGTGTGCCATCTACAGCACACATGGAATCCATTTTGACTAGAATATTGTGCATTATTTCCTTCTCTCTTACCAAAGCTTTCTGTCCTATTTGGTATAACATTCATATGCACGGTAAGACATATGCAGATGAGCATTTCAAGAAATGCCCCCTAATCTGTAACATACAAAATGATTTCGTTTGTCTTTTATTTCAATAGGAGGTGGTTTCAAGTAAAACTATCTCTTGATACCATCTTTCTGGTTAAGTAAGATATAATTGTGTAATTTTATGGTGAGGATGTGATTTCATAGAGCTGTTTTATCTCAATGTTGTCTGTTTCCTCTTGCTGACATCTAGTGTATTCCTAGATCGATCTGTATAATAATATTTGTTCAGAAATAACTAGGCTTTTGAAACAATTCAGCTGCCGTGGTGTTTTGTTCTGCCTAATTTGTACGTAAAATATTTATACAACATTTTTGTTTGAGATAAAACTTGTCATAAATTGGAATTTACTTGGTAAATGCTTGCTTGCTAAGTAAAGAACAAACTACTAGGTCACCTTATTTCTTTTAAATCAATACAATTTATTTCAGCATAGAATGCCTGCCTGTCCAACCTGACATTCACTGCGCTTCCCCTTTGCCCCCAGACAAACACTTTGGAGTAATCTTTGTCTGTGTTTCTTCATCATGGCATCTTAGCATCTTATGGACATTTGACTTTTTACTTTGCATTTATTGCTGATAAAAACATGATACATTTCTGGTTTCTTATTTCTACACACATTATCAAAATATGTATCTCAGTATCATAGGAGTTGGCATGACATTATTAGCAATCTTGGTCATTGTTGGCAGGATCCATTTTGCCTTATTAACATTTAATACATTTAATTTAGTATTGTGCCCAAAATATATCATCGTATTTCACAAATTGAGTAAGTTATAAAGTTTCTAACTTGAAGGCTGGGTGCCGCCCTGGGTCCGTTTGGAGAAGGGCAGGGTATAAATTCAATAAATAAATAAATAATAAAAGAGAGTAAGCTTCAATCAATAGGATATTCTGCAGGTTGAATGTATGGAAGATGCATTTTATGGCCCCATTTTAGTATAATGTGAAAGTGGGGTCTGCAAATCACTTACCAAATTAACAAATGTATACCTGGCATGCAAATGATCATTATACGAATTGTATAGCGATCACAATCACATATCACTTAGAGAAAAACCCACTATTAATGCACAACATTTTCTTTTGAAAAGAATTGATATCAATCCAACTAGGTAGACCATTCCAGGAAATCAACTCCACAGGAAGACTAAAACTATACTTTGTTGGGATTGGCTATAACAACAGATTCTTGCAAGCCTAATTGTTCTTTGCCTTCTTTTATTTTATACCTTTGTTATTTTCTATATATTTGTCCTTTGGACAGCCCCTAGACGTTTCTTCTGTGCAAGCATTAAAACCTTAAATGGAAACATTAAAACCTCATTGAAATGTTGCCAAGATACTCTCAATCTTACACAGGAAATTACCCAAATACGCCAAGACCTGCATTAAAACCTTAATATATATTTAAAAAAGAATGGACAGAGAAGAGGAAACATTTGAACATTAAATCTTTGGGGCAACATTATTATTATTATTATTATTATTATTATTATTATTATTATTATTATTATTATTATTATTATTATTATTATTATTATTATTATTATTATTATTATTATTATTATTATTATTATTATTCTGTGGTTAAACTTCGGTGAGATTCACAGCCTTTGGGGCTGGTTGGTAGCTCAACAGCTCGAGTCCTAACCAAGGACCTAGGAACTGTCAAGGTAACGTCGGAGAATAGAAGCTGTTCCAAGCAGAGTGGCCCTTTGTAGAGTCAGAATGCTCAAGTCCGGCAAACCTAGAACCTCCACATAGCGAGGCAGCCCCCTAGGTGTTGCTCCAAGGGCTCCAATCACAATCGGGACAACACACGACTTTCTCTTCCACAGTCGCTCAACTTCAATTTGCAAGTCCCGGTATTTTGTGATTTTTTCTTGCTGCTTAATCAATCCAATTTGGCAAACAGATGATTGGCCTATAGTTTGCAGGGTCCTTTCCTTTTTCTTTATCTTTTTGGATCAAAAATGTCCTTCCAGTTGTCATCCATTCATTATTTTCAGGTGTTTTTAAGATCTGGTTCATTTGGGTTGCCAATCTTTTGTGCACACTTGTAAGTGCCTTTAACCAGAAGCCATGTAGTTCATCTGGTCCAGGTGCACTCCAGTTCTTCACTTTTCTTGACTGCCTTTGCACCATTTCTTTTGTTATTTTCACATCTTCCATTTTATGCACTTTAATAGAATCCCCAATCTGTTTGATCCACTTTGCATTTCTGTTGTGCTTCTTGTTGTTTTCCCACAGATTCTTCCAGAATTTCAGAGTTTTCTCTTTATCAGGCTTTTCATTTGTTGTTACTCCACCTCCACTTTCTAAGCTCTTATAAAAGTGGTGCTGATTTGCTCTGAACTGTGAGTTTTCTTTGAACTGAGTTACTCGGTTTTCATCCCTTTTAATCTTTTCAGCAACGGCAACAAATCTCTGCTTCAGCTCTTCAATTACTATCGCTATTATTATTATTATTATTATTATTATTATTATTATTATTATTATTATTATTATTATTATTATTATTATTCTGTGGTTAAACTTCGGTGAGATTCACAGCCTTTGGGGCTGGTTGGTAGCTCAACAGCTCGAGTCCTAACCAAGGACCTAGTAACTGTCAAGGTAACGTCAGAGGATATAAGCAGTTCCAACCAGGGTGGCCCTTTGTAGAGTTAGAATGTTCAAGTCCGGCAAACCTAGAACCTCCACATAGCGAGGCAGTCATTATTATTATTATTATTATTATTATTATTATTATTATTATTATTATTATTATTATTATTATTATTATTATTTAGCGTATGGCAAATACATGGACTTTTAGTAGTTCAAATGTTAATGTCCAGTCCACCCAGCCATTCAAGGATGGTCTATGTTGAAAAAAAATCAGACGTTGGGCTGGTGTAAGATCTTGATGGGCATTCGGACGCAATGTGGTGCATATTTTGTTGAGGAGCACCACAGTCACACTTAGGGGTAGAGACAAGACCCTACTTAAACAATAAGTCCTGGCAGACACCATGTTGGGTACGGATCCTGTTCACAGTTGACCAATGCTGGTGAGGAAGGTCAAAACCTGTCACCTTTTGTGTAGGGTCATCTGTGTAACTGCCTGTATCTGGGCGTTCACCATTTGGCTTTCCACTGTGTATTGATGTCAAAGTTGTTAGACAGCTGTTGAGCGAGTGCCAGAGAGGGCTTCCTGGATTTAAGCCTTCCAATTGATAGATGAGGAGAATCAGTGTGCATGGGAAGAAGTGGTGGGTTTCTCATAATTTTGTTGCACTCCTTCACTGAGGCTTCCTGCCTTCGTAGGGCTGCTGGTGCAATGTGGCTCAAGATGGGGAGCCATCAAGTTGGAATAGATTTTGAACATCTGCTAATTACACACTGCTAATTTATTATCATGCCATTTTAGAAGGGTTTTGCTTTGCTTTGCTTTGCTACTCTGAAATTATCATGTCCTTTAAAAAATTAATCTCTGTGAACAATTATTTGAAATGTGAGTTTTAATGTGGATTGAATGCTGCATTTTTGTTTAGAATGAGAAACGTCCCACATTGGCAAGAGGCAGCCTTCTCATTGCAGTAAATATTTAGATCATCGTATGGTGGTTAAGATGTTAGTGGGATTGCCGGTGATGTGAGGTCAAAAAAGGAGGAGAAAGAGGACAACCACAAAAGTCTTTGGGCTAATCACTCTCAAGTTTCTTTATATTCTGCTATAGAATTGTTCTCAATAAATAACCACAAGCTGCTAGGTGAGAAGATACCTTAAAGCCTGGCTTAAGGAAAGATCCTCTCTTACACTATGAGGGGCGTGTATAAGTGCACCATTGTCCCTACCGTCCCTGCCCTTCTGTCCCCATTTATTCGTACCCATTTCATTCATACTCATGTTTATTCTTATACCTATTATCTTGTAAACAATTGTCAAATCAAAATAAATAAACTAGGAGAAAGTCCTGTCCAGTGGTGGGATTCAAATAATTTAACAACCGGTTCTCTGACCTAATGACCAGCTGGGTAGGTGGAGCTTGGTGGTCATGTGCCTGGGTGGGCATGGCTAACTCAACATCACTCACATCACCATGCACTTCACCCTAGCTGTTACAATGTAATAAGGGTTAACCAGAGTGGCAGTTTATGTAAGAAGGGTAATAAAGATTAGGTTAAAAACAACACCTTCCTTACAGGATTAAGGTGGCTATCTGTATCCTTAATACAGGATTACCTAGCTATCTGCGAGATCGCATCCTACCCCATACATCCCTCCGACCGATCTGCTCCCACAGAGAGGGACTTCTCCGGGTGCCGTCCACTAGGCAATGCCAGCAGGCGACGCCCAGGGTAAGGGCCTTCTCTGTGGTGGGCCCAGTTCTATGGAACGACCTACCCCCTGACCTCAGAACAACCACGGACCTCCGCGCCTTCCGACAAAAGCTCAAGACTTATCTTTTCCAACAGGCCGGCCTGGCCTAACCTACCTTCCAGCCTTTTTAGTCTGATCATCTAAATTGTTTTAATTGGGTTTTTTAAGGGGTTAGTTTTTAGGATTTTAGCTTTTTAGCGCAGGGATAAATTGTTTAATTTGATTTTATATATTTATGATGTATTTATGTTTGTATGTTTTATCTCCCCTGTGCACTGCCCCGAGACCCTTCGGGGAGAGGGAGCGGTCTACAAATTAAATTTATTATTATTATTATTATTATTAGCCCTGTAAAATGGAAAAAAACAAAGTAAGATTTATTCCTACAACTAGTTCTCCCAATTGCTTAGAAAGTTAACAACTGGTTCTCCGGAATAGGTGCACGCTGGCTGAATCCCACCATTGGTCCTCTTCCAAGATAGATATATTCTACTGGAAATGAGTTAAAAACTCATGTGATCGGAAGTCAAGCACTGAAATGGATATTGTGGCTTTTAGTGTTCTAATCTGAATCCTATTTTCAGAAAAGGATCACAGCATAATTACATATCAGCTGTTGACCTATTCCTTGAAAGGTTTTCTAGTTAATACTGCTGCTATGTTTCCATTATCTAGCTTGAACACTATTCTCCTTGGATGTTCTGCTTTTCCAATATTGTCTGCCTCATCCATCTGCTTACTATATAATCAAACTCAGCATTTTGCTTGCCTGGTACAAAGACAAGTGTTACCTTGAAGATAAAAGGTCTTGTAGATGGGCAGTTAAATCACAGAGAATTGAAAATAAACAATTAAAGTTACTTCAAGGTCATTTCTGACCTTTTGTAGCTAATAAGATACTCAGCCTGTTTATGAACAGGCTTAATATAGGCTGGGCCAAATAGAATGCACAGAGCTGTGCTGTTTCCTCTGCAGTTTAGAAGGAGAAATATATTTTAATAGTTTTGTTTCATTGTGTAGGTAGTTGCATTAGAGGCAGTGGATCAGTTTGCAAAGACATGAACATGTTGGTCAATTAAATTGAATAATAAATAAATAAATCTATATAAATAAAAATGTAACAAGAGTTTGTTCAAAACTGATAATCTCCGGAGGTCCTGCACCGATCGCTTCCAAATTTTCACACAATGTTCCTTTCAAATATGGCACCAATGATATATATATATAGATTGTGTAGATGTCACACATGTGCCAGGTACACGCAATGGAAATGTAAAAAATTGTAAAAAAGGTAGGTAGGTGGATACAGAGAGAGCAGTGGGCCACAGGTATTATGTCATCCTATGTCATTTTATATGACATAAAATACTCTGTCCATAAGATTCAAGGAGAAATACAGTAGGTAGGTAGGTAGGCAGCTATAGGGATAGAAAGAGGGAGGGAGAAATGCAATAGGTAGGTAGGTAGGTGGATAGAGAGAGGGAGAAATATAGTAGGTAGGTAGGTAGGTAGAGGGATAGAGAGAGGGAGAAATACAGTAGGTAGGTAGGAAGGTAGGTAGGTTAGGTAGGGGGATAGAGAGAGGGAGGGAGAAATACAGTAGGTAGGTAGGTAGGGAGAGGGAGAGAGGAAGAAATACAGTAGGTAGGTAGGTTGGGGGTTATACGGTGGTTGTGTGTACGTGTTTGTATGTGCAGGTGTATTTATTTATTTATTTTTCAAATTTATATCCCACCCTTCTCCTTGCAAGGACCCAGGGCGGCGCACAGGCAATATTAAAAACCATACAAAATTACAAAAAATACATTATTAAAAACTATTAAATTATACCCCGTGCTAAAAACCCTTATAAAACCCTAAGAATTAAAATTTATACAAATAAAAGTCAGAAACGGGGGGCTATGCTAGGCCGGCTTGTTGGAATAAATAGGTTTTGAGACGCTGGCGGAAGAGGCAGAGGTCCGAGGTGGTGCGTAGATCGGGGGGTAGGTCGTTCGAGATGGCTGGGCCCGCCACAGAGAAGGCCCTTCCCCTGGGCGTCGCAAACCGGCATTGCCCGGCCGACGGTACCCGGAGAAGGCCCTCTCTGTGGAAGCGGATCGGTCGAAGGGATGTATGGGGCAGGAGGCGGTCTCGTATTCAGCTAGGCCCCGAGCCATGGAGCGATTTAAAGATAGTCGTCAGCACCTTGAAGCGCACCCGAAAGGCCACAGGGAGCCAGTGCAGCTCGCGCAGGAGAGGTGTTATGTGGGATTGCCTTGAGGCACCCATAATCACCCGCGCGGCCGCATTCTGGACTAACTGTAACCTTCGAGTGCATCTCAAGGGGAGCCCCATGTAGAGAGCGTTACAGTAGTCCAGCTGGGATGTCATGAGTGCTTGAGTGATTGTGCGAAGGGCCACCCGGTCCAGTAAGGGGCACAACTGGCGTATCAAGCGTACCTGATAGAACGCCCCCCTGGCCACAGCCGTCACATGGTTCTCCATGGACAGCTGGGAATCCAGGAGGACACCCAAGTTGCGCACCCTCTCCACGGGGGCCAGTTGTTTGTCCCCAATGGCCAGTGTTTGACTTACCTGGCTGAACCGGGGTGCCGGAAACCACAGCCACTTGGACTTGGATGGGTTGAGCTTGAGTTTGTTACTACCCATCCAAACCCGTACGGCCTCCAGACACCGGGACAGCACCCCGACAGCATCGTTGGGGTGGTTTAGGGTGGATATGTACAACTAAGTGTCATCAGCGTACAGATGGTATTCCACCCCAAAACCACAAATGATCTCGCCCAGTGGCTTCATGTAGGTGTTGAACAGAAGTGGCAAGAGGACCGACCCCTGAGGAACCCCACATGTGAGGGGCCTCGGGGCCGACCTCTGCCCTCCTGCCAACTCCCATTGCGACCGACCAGAGAGGTAGGACGAGAACCACCGTAAAACGGTGCCTCTCACCCCCAACCCCCCCAGTCGGTGCAATAAGATACCATGGTCGATGGTATCGAAAGCCGCTGAGAGGTCTAATAGGACTAGGATAGAGTAGCAACCTCTATCCCGTGCCCTCCAGAGATCATCCACCAACGCGACCAATGCCGTCTCGGTGCTGTGACTGAGCCGGAAGCCGGACTGGCGCGGGTCTGGATAATCAACTTCCTCCAGGTGTCGAGGAAACTGTTGAGCCACCACACTCTCTACAACCTTCGCAAGAAAGTGAAGGTTGGAGACCGGACAGTAATTTTCCAACAATGCTGGGTCCAGGGAAGGCTTTTTGAGGAGAGGTGTAGATCTACACACAGAGATCTACACACACAGTGGTTGGCCATTTAACCAGACTGGGCCACAGCAATGCGTGGCCGGGATTGGCTAGTCTAAAGATAAATGGTAAAAAAATGAAATAAACATTGAACAAATTCTATTTTAGTTAATTAAAATGAACCACAAAAATGCATTTTTCTATCATATGCATTATTGATGAAAATACCACTACATTCTTAAATTTTTGAAGCACTGTCATTGATGGCTGCATTTTAAAACAGTGTGTCTGAGGTTTAAATTAAAGACCTATTTTTTTTAAATTTTCTCCTTGGAAATTAGCAGAAAATTAAGTATTTTGTCACCATCTATGCCCCAAGCTCTCTAATTAATTATAGGCTAAAATGGGTTCCGAGTGCTGCTCTGTTGAGACAAACTGTACCTGATAACTAGTTAAATTAGAAGCAGTTAAGATTACAGGTGAACAAATTAAACAAGTAAGCAAGTTTAAATTTTGAATTAACTGAATGTAGAGAGAATTTTCAGTGAATGCTGGACAGATATGAATCATGATTTTAACATGGTCCAGACAGGATTGATTTCACAAATAAGTACAAAGTAGTTCTTAATATAGAACATCTGGTTATTTATAACTGTCTTTATGAATTTATGATGTGAATGTGATGCATCTGTAGATGCAATGCCTGACGGCTGTTTCAGATATGTTACCTTAAGACAATAGAAGGATAAAGGTCAGCATGGATAATAGTGGCTGCTACAGTAAACCAAGTGGGTAGAGATTAGGAAAGCAGATTACAAATAGGTTCATGGAAAGAATAAATATATTAGGCTGTAGCTAAGTATGACTACCTAATGAACAAAACATTAAGGGAAGACGTGATAGCAACCTTCCAATATAGGAAGATGTCACAGGGGAAAAGGTGTGTCTTTAGTCTCTATGAGATCCTAGAATAGCACAACGGAAGAAAGCTTTACGAAGGCAAATTCGAATTCAAGAAGTAATTTTCCCATTGCTAGAGCTATTAAGCAGTAGAACATCATATCTCCTGGAACATGGCCCATCTCTAGAGGTTTTCACACAACATTCCGACAGCCTGTAAATAGATCAAACCATTTGTAGTAAAATGCCTTCTGAGCTAGGTAAACAAACAATGTCCAATATAAGGAAACCTAGCAGTTAAATAGAATCAAAGTGACAGTCAAGAAGCTCTCCCAAAGGTCATAATAGGAAGTTACTTATTCAAAAAACAAGCCATGCATTTTTCTGGAAAATGCATGCTTGAAAGAAGTGGGTTTAAAAAAAAAAAACTACCAATATACATCACCCTATTTTAGTTAATTAAAATGACTGGACAGATATAGCTAAATGAGTTATGAGTTCAAACATCGAAGTCTGATCCCAAATGTCCAAACTGGGCAGTCAAGGTCAAACAGATTCTTCAATGACCATCCTTCTTCATGACAGAAAAAAGGAAATAACTATTTGCACTCTTTATCTTTTATCAATTTTGTTATTCAAGGTATAGTAAAAGCCACCAAGTTACATGGTATAATCACATAAGAATATCAATAGCTGCTAATCATAATAGCTATGAATTAATGTCTTAAAGGTAGCTGACTGGCAGCTGCAGGGGAAAAAATGCTCCAGTAGATCGATCTTTGGCTTGATCCAACAGAGTTCTTATATTTTAAATAGGATAAATATACACATGCAGAAGAATAAAATTACTGGGGCTATTTCATAAAATTATTGAAAGATTGAAAAGCAGGACAATTTTTTAAAAGTGATGATGATAATGAAAAGAATGACAAAAAAATCATCAGCTCCTAACCCCGACTGCATATATAATTAAAAAAACTCCATATTTCAATCAAATAAAGCACAAACCAATGTTCTATTTTATTATTTCAATTAGCTACTACCAGAGCATATCTGAAATTTAATTTGGTTAGTGAGTTCTTCATGTTTCTGCAGTTGCATTGTCTAAATGGAATGGAATGGAATGTTTATTTGTATACCGCTCCCTCTCCCTGAAGGGACTCGGGGCGGTGCACAGGGAATATAAAACATAAAACATACAACAATATAAATATCTAAAATTAAATTAAATTACAATGACCCTGCACTAAAACCTAAAAAACCTAAAACCCTAAATCCTTAAAAACCCAATTAAAAATTTAAATGTACAGACTGGAGGTGTGAGAAATAGATTAGGCCAGGCCGGCCTGTTGGAAGAAATATGTTTTGAGCTTTCGGCGGAAGGAGCGGAGGTCCGGAGTTGTTCTGAGGTCGGGGGGTAGGTCGTTCCATAGGATAGGGCCTGCAACAGAGAAGGCCCTTCCCCTGGGAGTCGCCCGTTGGCATTGCCTAGTGGATGGCACCCGGAGAAGTCCCTCTCTGTGCGAGCGAATCGGTCGAAGGGTTAACCATTTGCTGTGTTAAACAACATCAAAGTTAAACTTTCCTGGATTGAAGGCCTGTGTCATATATTATTCCAGCTGCAGCAAGCCAGACTGCAAAAGAAGGTTGTAGTAGATGCTGTTTTCCAACCATTCAGCGCTCAGCATGGTATACGTTCAGTGAAATGACAATCCAGACACTCTTGTGTTCGAATGACATTCAAGACAGAACAGCTGGTGTGCAAAAGATCATTGACTTGAGGGGTGCAGATGATGATGCACTGGGAGATTTTTCTGTATATGGAAGAAAAACGCCATTATCCAGAGCATCCACTCTCCTAGAGCCGATTGACTGGTCTGAAGATGTTTATGAGCCACCTTTGACATGCAAACTGACTACAGCGGAAATAAAGAAGTTCATTGATGAACCAATGCAAGTACCACAGTGGCCCTCTCATGGCCAATCAATGGAGAGAGGTGTGAAACAGGTCACAGAGGCAGCAAGCAGAGTCTATAGACATGAGAAACGTGATTGTGAGGGTTATATCAGAGGCCAAGAAGCAAGTTGGAGGAGGATGTCGAAGAAGGAGTCAAAACAAGACTTGATGAAATTCGCCTAAACATTTTTGTAACTCAGATATTTGCTTTCTGATGTTAGATTATGATTGCATGGATTATTTTTTGCTTAGCAAGATAAGATTCTTGCAGAAAAAAACACTTTTATTTTTTTGTAGCACAAGGTGGATTTCAAGAGACTTTTGTGAGGTATAGGATCAGATGTGGATTTAGCATACCACGCTTAATGTGCAATTGCAAAAATAACAACAGATTTGAATTCTTGATGTAAAAATGCATATTTTTAGAACCCTCACTGAAAAAAATTGCAAAGACTAATTTTCACCCCATTAAATGACAAGCCCACTCAGACTCACAAATGTATGGTAAACATTTAGTGAAACTCTAATATGTACGGTAGTTATTAACAAATTAACCTTCCAGGGATAATGTTAACTTTATAAACAGCACTGCCTTCTTAATGGTCAGTGTATCCTTTCCTCCTTTCATATAATTTCATATTTGCTTTGCATTCTTTTGTAACTATCCTGATTCCTTCAGCGTCCCAACATTATACATATTATTGACAATTTCGGGCAATACTTACTGTAGCTGATGGAATATATGCTAGTCCATTACACCTGAGTCCATCAACATTTCTAAGATTTTCCATATTTTTTATATTTACACTGAAGTTCAAAAGTACAGTACATAGGAAGTGAGCAAGTGTTTACCTAAACTAGGGTATTGTCAGACATCTCAGGAAAACCAAACATGAAACAAGACTAGATGAACTAATTCTGCTTTATTGTAAAGCTACATTAACAGAAACTTGCAAGTTGAAGTTATAAAAGCACTTCCCATCATCACGTTTAATAACTTCATCCATTAGGGTGGGCCTAACCCTAAGTTTCTTCCTCTGACCTTTAAGCTATTGGGGGCTCCTGTCTCTCTTGTCTGATGGTTTCCTAAGCAGCATCTCTTTCCCTCATTCCCCAAGCTATAAGGGCAATACGAACAAAATAGCCAATGCTAATGCCCTGCTAGTGCCGCCCTGGGTCCTTTTGGAGAAGGGCGGGATATAAAACTAATAAATAAAATAAAATAGTAGAGGAGCTAAAAAGCTTCTTCACACACTTTGAGATCAAAAGATTAGTCTCTGTGCTCTAGCCC
This sequence comes from Rhabdophis nuchalis, assembly GCA_039707465.1. Lineage (NCBI taxonomy): Eukaryota > Metazoa > Chordata > Lepidosauria > Squamata > Natricidae > Rhabdophis > Rhabdophis nuchalis. The sequence continues at coordinate 3,034,706 of CM077656.1, forward strand.
AGGGATCTGCAAAGTTGGCTCTTTTAAGACTGGTGGACTTCAACTCCCAGAATTTCCGAGCAAGGGGAATGGCTGGCTGGGGAATTCTGGGAGTTGAAGTCCACCAGTCTTAAAAGAGCCAACTTTGCAGACCCCTGTGAAAGGCCCTCTTAGCTCCAGCCATTCACCCTGGATAAACATCAAGTGAGAGCTGAGCTGAAGGCTGTGAATCCCAACAAAGCTGCAGGTCCAGACGGGGTGTTGGGGAAAGTAGTAAAAACCTGTGCTGATCCATTAACAGGGATCCTGAGAAGGATTTTTAACATCTCATCATGTCCAATCATGCTTGAAAGCAGCCACAATTATCCCAGTTCTGAAGAAAGCAGCCTTAAATAGCTTGAAAGGCTATAGACCCATTGCACTGATGTCTATTGTGATGAAGTGCTTTGAGAGACTGGTCCTACAACACCTCAGGTCCTGCCTTCCACCAAATTTTGATCAACACCAGTTTGCTTATAGAAGCAACAGGTCGACAGGGGACGCCATCATCACTGCTCTACATATTGCACTGAGCCACCTTGAGAAATCTGGGAATTACGTCAGAATGCTTTTTATAGACTATAGCTCGGCCTTTAACACCATCTTACCAGGCATTCTCATTGAAAAGCTGACTGAGCTGAATTTTCCTCCCCTCACTTGTGAATGGATCAAAGACTTCCTGACCGATCGTCCACAAACAGTAAAGGTTGTGTCCTTTACATCTTCCATGCTGAAGCTCAGCACAGGCTCCCCTCAGGGCTGTGTGCTCAGCCCCTACCTGTACTCGCTGTACACATATGACTGCATATCCTCTGATCCATCCAACATCGGTGGTGGGTCTCATAACTGGAGGGGACGAACCAGCATACAGGGAAGAAGTCCAGAAGGGATCTGCATGGTGCTCAAGAAACAACTTACATCTAAATACTAGCAAGACAAAGGAGATGGTGCTAGATTTCTGGAAGCACAGAGGGGAACCTGCCCCACTGTATATCAAGGGGGGCTGTGTGGAGAGGGTTTCCCCTTTTAAATTCTTGTGAGTGCTTATTAGCCAAGATCTCACCTGGAAAAACAACACGTCTCTAGTGATTGGAAAAGCCCAACAGAGACTTCATTTCCTTAGAGTCCTGTGGAAAAATCAGATGGAACAATGGCTGATGACCTCTTTCTATCGGTCCACCATAGAAAGTGTCCTCACATATTGTATCACAGTGTGGTATGCTGGTTTAACAGTTGCGGAGAGGAAGGCACTACAGAGAGTGATCAATTCGGCACAAGAAACCATCGGTTGCCCTCTGACATCACTGGATAACATCGCCAGATCTCGCTGCTTTAGCAGAGCAAGGAAGATTCTCAAAGATGATTCACACCCTGGTTGGTATCTCTTTGCCCTTCTACCATCAGGCAGAAGATATCAAAGTATAGCCAGCCAAACGAACAGGTTTAAAGGTAGCTTCTATCCATGGGCTGTGAGACTTTTAAATTCAACCACAATCACTCCATGCACAGGCTAGTTTTTTCTTTTTCTTTTCTCTCTTTTTCGTTTCTGTTATAATTTTGCACCAGTGAGGTTAAATTTTGTTGTATTTAAGTACAATTTTGTTGTATTTAAGTACAATGACAATAAAGATTATACTTATACTTAAGCTCATTCACACATTCTGTTACAGATATAGATCTATATAGATTGATATATGTGTGATATTTGCATTTTAAAAAACTACCCCACAAGTTCTTTGAGAGAATGCAACTGTAAAATGCATATTTTAAATATTGCCCATAAAAAAGGAGGATAGTTAAATGTTAAAATATTTTTTCATTTAAAAAATCTGTATTATGAAATTTATTTGGCAAAGTTTAGCATCCATAAAATATTATGTAAGTATTTACATTAAAATTTGCATATGGGAGGAACACTGATCATATGTGAAAGTTGTGAATGAAAACAGGTGATTTTTATTATTCAGAAAAATCTGCTAAAAATCACAGCAGAAAACTGAAAACTGATGAATCAAGACTGCATGTTTCAAATTCAGGATAGAAAATGCATACATGCATAGAGGAAGAATCTGGTAGTCCTCCAATGAAACTGATTGGGGCAAAGGTTGGGGCAAAGGAAGGGCCTTCCTTCAGATACGTTTACATAGGTGACGTCTGCTGCTAAAAATAGGCATCCCTGAAAGCATCACAGTGCAACAGTGTTTTTATCATTTTAATAAAAACATCAGTTCTTGCAAATACCTCTGATAAAATTGCAATGTTAATTGGTTTTTATATTTACATTTACTGCGGATATAGTGTTAAATTCTACAGTTTACTAATATTATGGATTATGATGTAGTTTAGATATTTGCTTATTTTGATTCGTTTCATCTGATTTCTGATGTCTCATTGTACTGTTTTGGTTTGGTTTGGTGTTTTTTTGATGCCTTTGAATTAGTCTTGACTCCTGGTGACTGACTGGACAAGCCCCTTGGCAAGCAGATTGCCATTGCTTACGTCTTTAAAGGGTGGCCCAAGATCACCCAACTGGCCTTGGGCCTAAGGCAGGGCTAAAACTCACAGTCTCCTGGTTTCTAGCCTGGCCCCTTAACTACGATCTTTCTCTCATTACTCCTTACTTGCTTGCTGTAAGAGTTCCTTGTAGCCATAGAACAAATAGGACAAAACCATCAGTTGTTGTGCACTGATCTTGAAAAGAATAAAAAACAGACTCTTGGGGCTATGCATTGTCATTCTTCAGTCCAAAAACTACGGCTGAATGCAAAGCAGGAGTGTCCTCTCCAGAGCACGAGGCCTGGGTAGATTCATATGGAGGATAGACTGTTACCCAAGCAGCAGATCCCACCTCTCCACGTTGCTGAAATAGTCAAATGGAACGGCAGAGCCAATACGATGGGTTCCAGCTACGTCGCAGGAGTTACCAGAATGTGGTTGTACACAGTCAACTCAAGGTTGACTCCTGAAGCCTTTTCCGGTAGTGGATATAACCACAAGGCAGTGGAGGTTTGAAGTCAGAGTTTGCCTTCTTTTAGAACAGTGATAATCAACCTGGTCCCTACCACCCACTAGTGGGCTTTCCAGCTTTCATGGTGGGCAGTAGGGGTTTTGTCCGATATTGAAGCACTTTCCTTTTATTAATTTAATTGACTTCCCTACTTTATAAATCACCATTACTGTGGAACCGGTGGGCGGTTAGAAATTTTTGCTACTAACAGAGGTTGATTACCCCTGTTTTAGAAGATGGTTCTGCCATTTTATCTGCCATTGGGGCATACGGAGCTCTCTTCCACCTTCAAAACTGTTGACCGTCTTTTCCTTCAAAACCCTGGAAACCCTGGGAAGGGGCCCTTACAAGGTGCTACTAGCTGGGTCAGTTGGACCAAGTTTTTTTAAGGAGGTGTTACTCCTCCATCACTCACCCTTTATCCAGGCTTGTGACAGGCAGAGCCTGGCTTCCCAAACATTGGGCCCAGGATTGTGGGATTTTTGGGGATATAGAATCTTAATAAAACTGAAACTTTATGTAGGGCACTAGGTAAGAGCATATGAAAGTCGGTTGTATGTCTACTGGGTAGCCAGCTAACATCTAGCAAGTTAAAATCCTGGAAACAGTCCCCTTTCCAAATCATGTAGTATCTATCTATGGGGGGAAATTGCATGCACACAAAAAGTAATCTGCATGAATCACCTGTTCATATTGCATGAGGTTCTATCATCAAGGGCATTACAAATTTGAAAGTTATTTTAAAAATCCCAACAAAACACAAGCTTAATTTTATGTTTGGAAGGATTTTGTATTAAAGATTAGAAATGAATAATCAAACAGCAGATTATAAAATTTATGCCTACATAGCAGATAGAGAATTAATTACTTAATGTCTCCTAATGTCCTTGCAAGACAATTGCCCATAACATGGTCTCATATGCTCTATCCAGGTCTATTTTAAGATGCTTTGCATAGCTGCATCTTTTTTGTATGCTGCACAAAGCACAAACAATTTAGGAATTGAGTTCAGGGAGATAGTTAAAAATTCACTTGGGTCTCAGGTAAGATCAGCAAGGTTATTTTCCTTTCAACTTAACTCATATTTGAAGTGTAGTAACAGTAATCCTGTTATTGGAAAATATGCTATGGCATTAATTCAAAATTAGACATCAGGGGCCATAACCAGGCATCATTCTGCATATAAAACTCAAATCAATCTCCTTCTAGTTTCTGCATATGGAACAATGGCAATTTTGACCCTTAACATTTTATTTCATTTTATAGATGATAAGAGCAAAATATGTTTTTCAGATGAGCATTTGCAGTTCCCAGTGAGATTAAGACATGAATACGCATCTGAAATGGAATTTTGTTCTGAAGTACCTATATATGCTTTCCCTATGACAAAATCATGAATTTATTTTTATTCTCCCATATCTAATTTTATGCCTTTTTCTCTCGCTCTCCCTGTGTTCTTCAAAGCTTTCAAGTAGCATTCTGGATATATACAACAGTGACCAAGGAATGACGGCTGCCAATATGGGTCTTACCAATACTTCCCGCCCTTCTAATTTGCCAGTTAAAAGGGAAATCGCAGGTAATACAGCTTTGAGATTTTTGGCAGACTAAAAACCTTGTTTGAACAAAGGCTGAAGCATCGACCTGTCTGTAGAACAAATGTAATTGAAAATATAGCAGAAGTGGTTTAAACACACATTGGACACCTTCACTGTGTATTGTTTCTATTCTGTAATTCCTTATTAACTGATTTTAAACCATGTGATAGTTTTTACTTTTGGTAATGATTTATGAAATGTGGAGAACAGGTAAGGAACACTCTTAGCCATTTAGCATTCTATTGCTAGATGACCAGTAGCCTCCCTGAATCAGAATCTTCTGGTTCAAAACATTTTTCTCTATTTGTTCTGAAGTGAATATCCCTAACAATAAAAGTCATGGCCTTGCTGATCCTTATAACTAGACACATGCAGCTAATGGCTGTAATTACTGTAGGATACATAATTGATCTGCACACATTTTGACTTCTGGCCCATGATATAAATAAATTATCATCCATTACATTTGTTCCAGGTCATCATAAGTGACTCTCTTAAAGGTTCACAATACAGCCATTCACCACATTAATGAATTAACATCTTTCAGACTTTCATTCAATTAATCTAAAGAATGTTAACAACCATGGAGTTTATCAGGGCAACTTAAAGGAACAAAGAGATGATTTTTCTTCCTCTTTCTCCAACATACAAATCCGATTATGCCTGGCAAAATAATAACAGGAACTCAAATTCACTTTAAAGTATTATAAAGTTTTCCATCACCACAATGTAAAGTACAACAAATTGGATACTGCTTCCCTAGAATTTTAAAAATTAAAAATGTATGATATATATATTTTTAAAAAAAACCTCAGCACACACTGTAAACAACAAGTGAAGAAGTAGCAAGTAGCAAAAAGAATTAGGAAGTCTGAGATGGTAAACCTTTCTTAAAACCTTGTTTGTAAAAAGTTTATTGTTCAGATAGAATAATCTATAACCTGTTTAGTTAGACTTTGCTTTCTATCTCAGATACACACAGAATCACAAAAGAAAGACTGAAAAAGGACAACCATAATCTCAGTGAGTACATTTAACACTTTCCAAATATTTATTATTGTTAGTAGACTGTGGAAATAACTCTGTGCTTTAGAGCTATTGTTGAAGAAAGTCTGAACAATCTTTTTTGTATGCGAAGGGAAGAGACCTGAAACATTATTGACCTGGACAACAAACCAACTCTTCCAATTTTTCAGTCAAAACCATGTCTTCAATTTCTTTCCTTTTTTTAATGTCCCAGTTGTAAGCCATTGTCAGATTTTATCTTCATCTATTTTCCCCTCGATCTTTTATAGAAATTGACCATGTAATGCTATTTCATGCCAGTATTCTGTTCTTGCTTTTATTATATTATTTTGTTTCCTACACATTCAATAAGTTCCAATTTTCAACTTATATCACTTCCTGTTCTTCCTATCTCTTATGCAATTATTTTCTTGTTTGACAATTTGTTTGATTGAAGGAAACTTTTTCTCCATTTCTGTGGGAAAGACATCATCTATTAATATTTCAATGGAAATGTAATGTATAGTGAATCATCATATACTTTATTGGTTTTACTCCACACTGGCCAGTTCAGGGAGTGTCCAAATCATATAATCCTAGCAGTGTATTATATCACAGGTATGGCCCAGGTATGGATGCATTTTCCATCACTGGTTTTATGCCTCGCTCTTTTCTCTTTTCTCACTTTTTGTATTTGTTGCTTAATAATCACATTTTAAACTTGTCCATATCTGATGTTATTCAACTATAATGGCTCCTACTGGTTTGGCCATTTAGCAGTAGCAATAGTATTTAGACATATATACAGCTTCATTGTGCTCTACAGCACTCTCTAAGCAGTTTACCGAGTCAGCATATTGCTGACAATCTGGGTCTCATTTTACTGACCTCAGAAAGATGTGAGGCTCAGTCAACCTTGAGCTGATCAGAATCAAACTTCTTGCAGTGACGTTTGTGTGCTGCCATGGCTTCTTTGGCATTTCAATTTCATATATTGTTTTTGATTTTACCCCAAATTATTACATATTAACAATACCGCATTATTGGCCCTCAATTCCTTGGGCTAATCTAGATATGTTGCCTATTGCTGTGTGCATAAAAGAAAATCCTGAAATCACCAGAAATTGATTTTTAGGAGAAAGAACTAGAATGCTCAATTTGCAGACACTGTCCGTGTGGCCCATATCATCTTATAAATTGTAATAACTTGTACCATAAGGTAAGATATCTAGGAAAATTGTATTTTCTTACCCAATTGAAACTAAGTAATGAAACCAACATCCGACTTTACTTAATATCCTTGTATTGAATTATGCAAGAATTGGTGAACTTAACATAACTGGAGTGTATTTTCTTCCCATTGTTTCTGTACAATTTATATGCATCATGCTTCATGGGTGTCGTAAAATGAAACTGTGCATTCCAAATAAATTATGTCTGTGTGTCAAATAATTAGAACACTATTCTGGTTAACTTGATATTTTTAGGTATGAATAATCATTTTGGTGACAATGACCACTAGCTGTGCCATAACATTCTATAATAATATGAAGCAAGTGGATGACTGCATTCAACAATGCAGATATTAAATGTACAAATGTTGGGTGTGAAAGATCAGATTCACACATGAAGGTCAAATTAAACTGATTTAATGCTACTCAAACCTATGCACAGGAATGTTCTCACCTGCTAACATTTAAATAAGGATCAACAGAATTAAGGGAGATTGGACTTCCACTTGTGCCCACGTAGAGATTCTAGGCTGATCCCTGTTTTAACTCCACCCTCTGCCCCTCCTTCCTCTACAAGATATTTTACAATCAAAAAGTGACTCATACTGTTTGTTTAAAAAAACACTTGTAAAGTAATTTAAAAACTTAAAGTATATTTATTATGTACTATTGAGCAGGTTGTTTTTTTACCAAGTTTTCAAGCATAAATCAAGATTTACAATTTGTGAAAGAACAAAGCATACATTTTTAAGATCAAAGCTAGACCTTCCTTAAAGTAAACATGGATGAAATTGTAAAGTAAATGTTTTTATTCAAATGAAAGCAAACACATGATGGTATTATCACCTCTTTGCAGCCTTACAAAATAACTTATCTGATATGATAAAAGTACTGATTCATTCACTAAGTAATGAAACCAACATTGGTTTCATGAGCACTGGTTCCATTCAAGATGGCGTCGCGCTTAGGCGCTGCGGCTTTGAGCTCCTGGTGTCACAGTAGAGTTAGGCAAAAACAAGTCTATACCCGCAGGGAGTTATTAAGTTATTATTAAATATTGGATCTTCTAGTCAACTCGATTTTACCAGCGACTTCCAGCAGTCTCATAATATACCAAATGACATAGTAAGACTGCCAGGCTCTCCATGGATCGTTGTTCTGCCTAGGAGGCAGCGAAGAGAGAGGAAGCAGAAGCGGGGATGCAGAGCAGGTTTGGTAGTTCGATTACGGAAGCAGCCTCACAGACCAGCATTACCAAGCATTTCCTAACCAACTCTAGATCCTTTGTCCACAAAACCGATGAATTAGAGCTATAGATGGCAGCGAATAAGCTCATTCGTGACTGCTGTGTTATGATCATCACAGAGACCTGGCTTCATCCACTTGTACCGGATGCGTCTGTGGAGCTAACCAACCGCACCACACACCGCTTTGACAGAAACAACAACTCTGGTAAAAGCAAAGGTGGAGGACTGTGTATTTACACACATAATAACTGGTGTATAACAGTAGAGTTGCTTATACACACTGTTCTGCAGACGTGGAATTCTCAACTGTCATTTGTCGGCCATTTTATTTACCTAGAGAGATTTCTGTTATAGTTATCACTGCTGTCTATATTCCACCTGATGCAAATGTTAGCAAAATGCTCAAACCAATTTCATTGTAATTTTATTACAATGACAATAAAGATTATTATTATTATTATTATTATTATTATTATTATTATTATTATTATTATTATTATTATTATTATTATTATTCACAATTTTAGTTCATTGTCAAATCAAATGAGAATCACAATTTGAACATACAGCCTTAATGTTAGAGGTACACATTGTTATATTTATCTTATACTGTACGTTATATCCCTATAAAAGCTTTGTTAGTTGCATAGTTTAAATGAAGAGTTAAGTGTTCTTTCATTAAAAATAAATATTTTTGTATTTCTTCTTTTTTCCATTTTAAAATAAGTTGTCTCCAGGATAGTTAAACTAACTGTTTAATGGTTTTCATGGATTAAATATTTTCAAACTTTACAAAGTAGTAATACTGTGACATTTTGAAATATGGTGTTTTCTAACAATACAATACAGTACAATAGAATAGCAGAGTTGGAAGAGACCTTGGAGGTCTTCTAGTCCAAACCCCTGCCTAGGCAGGAAGCCCTATACCAGACAAATGGCTATCCAACATCTTCTTAAAGACTTCCAGTGTTGGGGCATTCACAACTTCTGGAGGCAACTTCTGTTCCACTGATTAATTGTTCTGTCAGGAAATTTCTCCTTAGTTCTAAGTTGCCTCTCTCCTTGATTAGTTTCCACCCATTGCTTCTTGTCCTGCCCCCAGGTGCCTTGGAGAATAGTTTGACTCCCTCTTCTTTGTGGCACCCTCTGAGATATTGGAACACTGCTATCATGTCTCCCCTAGTCCTTCTTTTTATTAAACTAGACCTACCCAGTCCCTTCAACCGTTCTTCATATGTTTTAGTCTCCAGTCAGCCACGGGCCCAAGGGTGGGGTGGGGGGTGGCAGTTGTTATCAAGGAAAGTCTTGGACCGAGAGAGACCACCATGCTGCAGACAGCCGGTTGTGAGTCCCTATGTGTGAAGTGGGGCCACAGGAGGCAGTTGGGTTTGCTGATAATGTACCTGGCTCCCCACTACATATCAGCAGCCCTACCCGAGCTCCTGGACGTGATCGCCGAGGTGGCAGTCGAGACCCCCAGACTTTTAGTCATGGGGGATTTCAACTTGCCATCGGTAGGCGGATCGTCTGAGGTGGCTTGGGAGTTCATGGCCTCCATGACGGCCATGGACCTGACCCAAGTAATTTGTGGCCCAACACACACTGGAGGACACACACTGAACCTAATTTTTGTCTCCGGCCGGTGGATGAGTGATCTGGCATTAGGGGAATTTATTTATTTATTTATTTTTATTTTAATCATATTTATATCCCGCCCTTCTCTGCAGAGGACCCAGGGTGGCGTCATCGAACCCCTGTCACGGTCAGATCACTCGCTCCTTCGGCTTGACTTTCCAACCGCTACACCCCACCGTGGGGAGGCGGAACCTGATATTCCAAGATGGTTCTGCCCCAGGCGCCTGATGGACTCAGAGAGGTTCCATACAGAGCTTGGGCCAATACCTGACTCCCTGGCCCATGACCTGACTGAGGACCTAGTGGCCACCTGGGATTTGGCAGCCACGGGGGCCCTGGACCGGGTCGCGCCACTGCAGCCTCTCACCCAGCATCGCTCTACCTTGCCTCCTTGGTTTTCTGAGGAGCTGAGGGAAATGAAACGCTGGAAGAGATGCCTAGAGAGCATTTGGAGGTTGACTCATACCAAATCTGACCGGACACAGGTAAGGTTGCATTTGCGGACCTATCTTGTGGCACTGAGAGTGGTGAAATGGGATCATCTTGCCACTCTCATCGCATCCGCAGATAACCGTCCTGCTGCCCTGTTTAGTGTGACCCGCTCCCTCCTTCAAGTTCAACCTCGGTGCGTTACGATGGTTTGAGCCAGGGCAGTGGCTTCCTCAACCAGGAGTTGTTGGTACGCTTGTGCCAAGTCTAGCTTGGTAAAAACGTTTCCCCGACCCAATCAGTGGAGCAGGTGTTGCCCCACTGGCACTGGGTAAGGGTTGGCTTGCAACCCCCTATTTATGGAACATTTGTAATCAGCGCATATCCTAATACTACCATCCTGCTTTGGGGGTCTCCCAGGGAGAGTGGTCAACTGCTTCTAATACCCCTTGCACAATTAATTTGTCCAGGTCTAAGTCTAGTTTGGAACGGAGAGCAAATGGCACTCTCCTGTGTTTGAGACGGATTGGCGCCACCTGGGGGACCAAGCTAAGGGAGATGGGGGTCCCAGTATATTTACCAAGCTTGTCGTCAAAAACGTCTGCGAACTCGCTGATCAGGGCGGCGAAGGCATCAGTGGAGGATACGGCAGTGGAGTGGATGCCGGAGACATTGAGCCCTAAAGCTACGAACCAGTCCAGCCCCTGTGCATTTCGTTTTTGTTGCCTAAATGTAGAACTCTTTTCACCATTGAATACAACTGTTTTGCTGTTTGTTAACAAATTACATCTTTTCTGTTATATTCTGCTACTATTAAGATATCTTGTTTTATAGTTGAAAGAAGAAGGAGGTATAACATTAATTACCGGATCAAAGAGCTTGGCACCCTTATTCCAAAGTCTAATGATCCGTGAGTTCACCTGTCATTTTTATCATTGTATTTAGAATTTAAATAGAAAGAAAATACAAAAAATGGGGCAGAGTATGAAACAGGAATTTTCCATGTCATATTTAGTGTGGGCATTTCGTCCAAAGTGGCAGGTTGCTAGAGTCCATTTTTGTGTCAGTTGATGGATAATTTCAGATTCCAATTTAACTGATAATCTACATATAAATATATTGGTCCACAAGGTAAGATATTTTTAACATGATAGCATTCTTATAAGATAAATGGCATTTTGGGCTAAGTATCTCCTTATTAACAGTGACAAATCATATTAGCCTAGATATACAAAGCACTTGCATATCGTATTTTATATAAAAGTCTGTTTAGTTTGTTTTAATCATACAGGTTTTAAAATATGATATGGAATTGTTGCTAAAACTAAACTATGATTTTGGTGTTTTATTAACACTGAATATCAAAATTAGATAAAACCTTTTATTCAAATAAGAATAAAAGCATGCTCATTAGATCAGGTGAAAAGAGTTATAAATTTTAAATTATATTCAGAAATTTATGCTTAAATTGTCAGTAATATATGGTTCCTAGTTCATTAATGGAGAGTTCTACACATAGATTTTAATCAGAGTTAATAACAAAAGCATTTTTACTAAAAATATAAAGACTATAAAAATAGAATCATGGATCTGCATTTAGATCTTACACAAAAAAGGCACTTTATTACTTTCTTTTGACACTTATTTTTATTCTGGGATTAATTTTAATATATAAGGGCTTTTTAACTATTCTATTAAAATTTCCATTCAGAAGCAATAATATCTAAGAGTGAATAATGGTCATGTAAATCATTATTTCATATTAATATAAAAGATTTTGTACATTTTTATGAATTTTGCTGACATGCACAATTGTGAAAAGGTTATCATTACTTTCTACAGTGATATGCGCTGGAATAAAGGAACTATTTTAAAGGCATCAGTGGAGTATATCAAGTGGTTACAGAAAGAACAACAGAAAGCTCAAGAATTAGAGCAGAGGCAGAAGAAATTAGAGCAGGCTAATAGAAGACTCTTGCTACGAATTCAGGTTTGTAGAGAAAAATGCTCGTTCAAAGCCAACCTCGTCCTTCCTCCATCTTTTGATTCTGCTACAGCTTTTACATGATCAAACTGTATTCAGTGATTATAAAACACATGCACATAGGTCTACCCCATAAGGGGGGAAATCTATATTACTTGGAGACTTAAGATACATTTTGAAAAACGTTTCTTACCTTGTTTTACTTTGGGGGTACGTTGTCCAACATGCAATTAAGCAGCATATAATTTTCTGGTCACTTCCTATAATAGACTGTGATTGATCTACAGAATTTTTAATTGGATAAATTATGGGCATAGGTTCTATATAGCATTCCTAAATATTGTCAGAGAATTAGTGTGCGAACAGAGGCATTTTTAAGTATTTAGTGCAAGGCAAAACTCATGGGGCTGTTTCATTTTCAGAGGTAAATAGTGCAACCAGAATCAAGCGAATAATCATCAGCCATAATAATGCAGACAAGTCCCTGCCGTTTTCTTGGAAAGATTTCAGACGTGGTTTGCCATAGTTTAAATTAAATGAAAATTAAACACATGTATAGGACTGTGCTGTAAGGTATGGTGATCTTAGGTAACAGAGTATTAAAGCTCTAGTAGGATTGATAAGACTTCCATGTCTAAGTAACACAGCGCTAAAGAACACTCTGAAATTACAGGGTTTGAAAATGCGTTATCTAGAATATGCATAACGTGGTAAATAGATGTTTACTGAAATCAATCATTGTTTCTATAAAAACAATCACAGTGAAACATGTGAAAATGTTTAAAATTCTGAGAGGCACACAGCAAAATGTCCACTGTTCCTCACGTTGATTACTTTTGGTCGGTTGAACTGAAGAACCTAGACAGTGGGAATTTGTGGAGAATTTCTAATAGAATATCTATTAGGATCATACTTCAACTGATTAGTTTTTCTGACATGAATTAAAAATGGGATCTTGATAATTTCAAATAATTTAATTTCTTGGGAGATGAACCTAATATGAGTTAAGCCCAAGCAATTGCCTCCATACTATCACTGCTTCCCCATAATTAAAAAGCCCTGCTAAACAGTTATATTAAGCAACCATTCTTTATTCACACATTAGATCTCCCTCATTTTCCCAGTATCGTGTCTGACCTCTGCCTTCTTCAGATGCCACCTGCATCATGGAGGATATTAAGAATTCATTCTACCAGCAGAATTGCATCTACAAGCAAAATAGGAAGACCATCTGATAATATTTTAGATTATTAAAATATTTATATGTTAATATTCTAAAATTAGTACATTTAAAACAATATTGTTATTAATCTTGTTTATAATATTAATTTTACTACATTATACTATGTTAATATTTGTTATGTACACAACATTACTAGTTGGATTAGATTATTGAAAGATACATACACACATACAATATATACATAAAGTTTTAATCAATTTCTACTTTATAGAAACAGTTTGATTTATAAATGTTTAAAACTGGTTTAATTCACTCAATTATAAAGTATAAGCAAGGTATAAATGATGCCAAAATTTCATTAACTTAGAAAGTGAAAGCAAAGGTTTCCAATCTCATCTGTCATAAGGAACAAGGGATAAGCCTAGGTATTTAATATTTCTGTAAACTCTTGAAGCAAAGGAAGAAAAATGTTTTTGTTTTGCTTTGAAACTTTTGGAGAAAAATGGAATATTTTTATTTTTTTAGTTATTTTTAGCACTCTATACAGTTATTTAGTTCAACACTCATTATGGATAGTTATTCAGATATTGACTTTCTTTCTTTTTCTTTCTTTCTTTTGTTTCTTTTCTTGTTCCTCCCTCCCTCCCTCCCTCTCTCTTTTCCTTTTTTCCTTTTGATTTCTTTCTCTTTCAATTGCTAGGATACTAAAGGGAAAGTATGCTTTGCTGAGAGAATAATTGTAACATTAACTGAATCTATTTTTAAGAAATATTTTACTGCAAGTGCATATGTAAAATGCTTAGCTTTAAAATGAAGCATTCTTTAATTTTGCTTATTTAAAGAAGCTGATATGGGAAAACTAATCCTGTAAACAGAAAGAATTGTCAATTGTATACATGTGTTTCTGTGTATTCTGGATGCAGAGAGCACGGATTTTCCAGAAAAATTGTGAAGAACCTCGGATTATTTTGTCATAAAGGCAATGTATAAAGAATTTTCTTTTTCAGAATCCGAATCTTCCCCTCAACAGTTTTAATTTATTCTAAGCCTTTATTTTTATCATTCTATTATAAAATAATAATTTAATTATATTATTGTTTTATGAACTTTTTGAAACAGTGATTTTTCACGAATATCATTTTTATCATTTTGTATCTTGATTTCCAATCATACATTAATGCCTTTTGCAACTTGGCCATTTTATATACCACTTTATGTATCATGACAAAATAAAGTATTATGAAATATCTCATAATCTGTTTTCCATTTTTCGGAAGGAAAATGACTTAGAAGATTTTTTTTTATTCCTGATTTTTTGTTCCTGAACTGGAACTGAGGCATTTACATTTGTGCTGGAAACTCAGGTTCCCAAATCATGCCAAGGCTCCATGGTTCATCATTATGGCGATTATATAGTCTTTATATGGCTTTATGAAAACATAAAAAACTAGGCTTGTTACATTAGTATGTTACATTTTAAGCATACTGTCAGACTAGATTTCAGAACTGCACCAGATATGCTACTTTGTTGACTGGAATCCCAATGATGGTTTTTGTAAATTCCCGTTCTCTAAATATTTTGTTTTCTCACACAGGAGCTAGAAATACAAGCGCATGCCCATGGACTACCCATCATGTCTTCAGTCAGCGTGGTTGACTTAGCATCCAGGGTCATGAGACAACAGGCATATCCAGAAGAGAATCCAATAGACTATATTCAACATCTAGCCATGGCTCATGAGCAACAGGCTGATCTACATGACCCAGCGGCAGCCTTTTCTGATCCCCTCTCCCATTTTACAGACTTGTCTTTTAGTGCTGCCTTAAAAGAACAGAGACTAGAAGAAATATTACTAGATGATACAATATCGCCCCTTGGGATAGACCCTCTTTTATCTTCTGTGTCTCCTGCTGTATCAAAAGGAAGCAGCCGAAGGAGCAGTTGCAGTTCAGCTGATGACGTATAACATAGAAGAACATTCCATAGATAGAAGAAAAGGAATTCTCCCTTGCTTCACTGGTGCTATATTTATGTTACTGCTTATTTCAGCACAATCAGGCTGCTGAATCTGTTTTGGAAAGGGTCGAGTGGCAAATAAAAAATAAGAATATTTTCCAACCAATAGAAAGTAGTAAGATTTTACTCTTAGGCAAGACAAGGGTGTGTGTGGGGGTCATATTTTCAAGGAGAACATTACTTTTTCATGCACACAGGACAAATGTTTTGAATGACAGCTTAATTTATTCATTACAAAGTCTCTGAATCATGAAAAGACGTTTGAGATAACTCTTTGGCCTCTGTGCATGGAAGCTAATATGTAGAAGGCCTACCGTACCTTTTTATGTAGAAATGTGTAAAATCTACTTATTTCCATAATTCTCTTGTTTGGAAGTGATGGCTCAAACCATCAGACATTTTGTATCATTCTTATTTATTTACCAGGAATACTGTACATACATTACCTTGCAATTTTATTCCATTACTGTATTGAAGCAGGTTGATGCTAGAGAATGTTGGGGTGAAAGATAACCCACTGCATATCAATCTGAAACTAGAGGGTATGTGTTCTAGTAGGTCAACGCTACTAGAGTTCAAGGATGCTTAAACTATTGAACATGAGAAGCAAGACCCTAAAATAGATATTCGAAGCAGGACCCTAAAATAGATATCTGGCCACTTTCGGAAATTATTTTATGTATCATAGTGCATCCATAATAGCTCACAAAGATTCGGATTCAGAGAATGTACTTCACATCCTGGAATTCTTGACATTGATCATGAAAATATTTCCTACCAATTTAAATTATTTACTCACTAGGAATGAATCCTAGTGGGTCATAAACCTAACAGCATGGAAAGGGCGCATTAGGGATATAAAACCGTATTGCATGTGGGAAGACGATCTTCACATAATTGGACTGCCCATATTCCCCATAAATAGGCTATGGTGCCCAGCAGTATCACTTGAAGGTGAATCTTATGATTAGAAATTGGTGTACTTTGTCCCAGTGCATTTTGGGGATAAAATCACCCAGTGGTTATAAAAAGTCCAGGCCATATAAAGAAAGGCCTAGATTGGTACAGCCTAATACTTAAAGATGGTAAAAGACCTGTTATGAATGTTAATTGTTCCAATCACCGAAGAATAGACATTTTATTGAAATGGAGAAATTGTACTACAGGATTATAGTTACTAGAAACTATACCCCATTAAAGTCAGGAAACATGTTGTGGAATTCATTGTGAATATTATTTGAAATGAAATATCAATATTAGGTATGAAAAAGGAATGGATGGATAGAATTTTTGCCACTGGAGCATTTCACATATACCGCACTACTTAGAAAGTGTCTGTTTATATTACACACACAAACACACACACTTTATAAAGATTTACCATCCAAAGGTGAAACTAGTTGACTTTGGGATAACCTTTGAAAATTGATTTAAGGATGTGCTAGTAGAAATGCTTTTTATAATAGATGTCCACAAAACATAGATTGATGATGAAAAAAGAAGAGGTTTAGTAGGTATGGGTTACCTCAGTTTTGGCCATATGACACTCTGGAGAATAGCATGAAATTCTGATACAAAAGAAGAAGAAGCAGCAGCATACAACAAAGTAGGATTGCCAAAGAATCTGGGCAGTTTGAAAGTAACCTTATGCTGGACACTTTCCTAATGAATATATTGAAATTAAATGGATTATATGTCCATTATAAATTAGATTCTATTGAGATGCTTGCTATTTTGTTTTTTTATCTTGCATTTTCATCTGCAGTATAATTTTATTGATGATGTTACAATATACATGCATTTGTGTTTTAAATCTCAATTTAAACATTTTAACAAAGGAACTTGCATATTTTATGCTTCCTCCCCCTTCTAAAAAAATAAATGCACTTCATGCAAAGAAGACATTAGAGCAATTTGCACAGTTATCTCTCTCTCTCTCTCTTTCTCTCTCAGAGAGAGCGAGAGTCAGAGAGAAGAGACAGAGAGAGAGAGAGAGAGAGAGAGAGAGAGAGAGAGAGAGAGAGAGAGAGAGAGAGAGAGAGAACTGCACAAATTGTTCTAATGTCTACTTTGCATGAAGTGCATTTCTTTTTTACCAATATTTGAAATATAAGATCAAGTATTGAAAGATCTTTATTGTGCCCTTTATGCAAAGAAAGTAGGATTTGTCTTCTTACCGTGTTCTCATACATGGGGAAGAGAGGTAGGCCAAATAAATATCTGAGTATTTGTTCAAATATGTTTGAAAAATAACCCAAAAGCTTTCAAAAGAACTTAGTCAAGACTCAGTAATAAGTATGTAATTTTCATGTGGTGAAGGTCCTAGGAATTTACAACTACATTACTCATTGGAACAGGAACTTTGGATCTTTTTTAATCACTTTTTTTTCTAGTAAGAGATATTCAAGATTCTCTAATTCGTTTAATCAGAATGAACAGTAAAATTAAGAAAAAGAATTGAAATAAAAGAATTGAAATATTGCTCTTATTTGATCACACAGTAAATGTAGTGGTACTTATGATAAAATACAAACCTAAGCCCTTGGATATCTTAGAGCAGAGATAAGATTCTACAAAAACTGAAAAAAAGAAAAAGAAAAAAATGCTATGGCTTTATATCACTGTAATAATTCCATCACTTAAAATTAAGAATATTGTTATACATCATTTGATTATAATAGGGCTGTGTTTATAAAAAAGAAGATTATTGTAATTTAAAATCATGTGAAGTCTTGTAGATTATTTGAATTTACTATTTGCTATTACTGTTATAAATAATTGTTATTTTTATAACGATTACTATTTTTAATATTAATGCAATCACTTGTTTTTAAGCAACTGCATGCAAAAAAATATGCTTTTTTACCAACTCTGATTCCATCTTTATTAAAGTAGTTTTAATAAATGCTAATATTTTATTTATTTATAGTATGCAATTACAACATAAGTAAAAGAGATCTTTTTATAACTTGCATAAAGTCAGAATGGCACTAAGCAATATATCCAGTGACACAAAATAATATTACCAGTTGAGCATGCTTACTGAGGAGGCTATGTTGGACAATAAATACACAATGCCATTCTAAATCATGTTCATCTTGCTATGTACTATGTCCTTAATGTAATCCTGTCTTTTTTGTTTTATTCATATTCTTAAAGTTTTGGAAACAATTTAAAATGCTGTAGTAATTGCTGGTAGGCAAGATGATACTGAATAATTAATAAAGAAGCTGTACCAACCTTTTAAGTATATTAAAACTTCCTCCTCAGACAGTTTAAGAGAAACAGCATATTTTATCTCAGCAAGCAATACATTGGAAAGCATTGATAATTACACAACATTGTGTCATTCAAAAGATATCCATGTTGCATGAATTTAAGAAAGAATTTTAGCATTTAAAATTCCCAGTACTAAGTGTGTGTTTTTCTAGAATATATTTAAATGATTATGCATATGATAGAATGGTACATTGTGATTAAACAGAGTACAATGCTAGCAATAGCTTTGTAACAGCCTTTCATAGTTTAAAATTCACAGCCTTTAAAAAGGCTATTTAGCATGGCCTTTAGCATGAGTGTCCATAAACGGATTTATTTGCCTTGGACTTATTTAATTATAACTCTTGTAATTATTTTGTTGTACACAGAGGGACTAATTAACACTTGTAATTTAATTAATTTTGAATTTGATGAACTAGAAAAGAAAATTTAACATGGGAGCCGATGATGCAAAAGCTTTAGTGTGTTTGAAGTCACGGAATGATCTGTACGGAAGCAGAGTTGGGTCACTCTCTTAATTCAGTTAAATAGCAGGAGAAAATGGAATCACAATATACAGATTACAAAAACACAGTCTGCTATCTACTTAATTAGAGACAATGACATTAACAAAAGACTTCCAATCAAACTCAGTGTCAGCATCATTTGTATAGAAAGACAATGTCGATTAGAAGCAAACTTGGGGAGATTTGATGCTAATCAGTGTCAAGTCTGCCAGCCAAATCAAGGATGCACCAGTTGTGAAGTATGCCAAGCAATGTTGGTAAATCACTGATACCCATCAACTTAAATATACATCAGTTTCATTAATTGGCAACTACAAGACAAGTGTCGAATGCTCAGGATAGCAAGGATTCTGATACGATCCACCACAATGTGGTTAAGTATATGATTCATGTAATAAGAAAAAGGTGCCTGCAGGCTATTGTTCCTAGCATGGATTAAAATTTGCATATTGCCTCTCCTTATGTCAAAACATCTGGTGTCTGCAAATGCTAACATTTCGTTAAAAAGTTTCACGAGCAAGGAAAAGTAGCCTGGAAATATTGCATGTGACTCATTCAAGCATTATAATTGAATAAGAGGCAGGGCTAGGGAGAGAAAGGCTGATGGAAAACAACTGTATAGGGAGAATTATGGGAGGGTATATATTGTAAAGAGACAGGAACAATGTCCATATTGTACAAACATTTTCTTCCAGATGTCATTAAAAATGACAATTATTCTGATTGAAATTAGCTGTGATGCTAGAATGTCACTATTAAGATAATATTAATATATTAATTTCTATCTGGAATGGGGATAAGGAGAATGCTTTATTCAGCTGACATTCTTAATACAATTTCAAAAATTCTTGCTGTTATTCCCATTGCATATCTTTCTAAACATACATGTGTTCATATATGTGAGATGGAGTCAAATGAGTGAGCATATTTTAAACATTCCTCTTAGTAATTTGTGTGGTTCCAAGATTGTACTAGGTATTAGAAGTATTGTAATGTTTGCAGGTGTGAGTATATAGCCAACCTTTTCTGAAAGTTCAGGCATGGAGGTACCTGGTTAGGACTTGAAGGGAAGGTGTTTTTTTTTAAGAATCCAAAGAGTATAACTAGATTAAGAAGTTCAACAAAATATCCTAGAAGAAGACAATAGCAGATCGCTTTATCTTCTAAATTGTCTTCTGAAGAAAATCAGTGGGCATTGACAATCCTACAGTAGTACGTTTTGATTCAATATATGTCTAGCCAGAACCACATACAAGATATTTAATAATAATAATAATAATCTTTATTGTCATTGTAATAATAAAATTACAATGAAATTGGTTGAGCGCCAGATGGAATACAGAAAGCAGTGATAGCCACAATAGGAATCTCTCTCCAGGCAAATGAAAAGGCCGACAAATGACAGTTGAAATAAAATGGCCGACAAATGACAGTTGAAAAGGATCAATTGTACTTTGATTGGATTAGAGCTCAGTTAAGTTCTGGAAAAAGATACTCATATGTACATAAATTCCTTCCCGATCTTGTTTTGCATCTGTACAGAGCAGAGTCTGCAAGTATAGTCCTTTTTTCAATGTATTTTTTTGGTAATGTATGAACACCCAGGATAGGATTAAATCAGGAGTGTCAAACTCAACTGAGAGCCGCATCAGGGTCATGTTTGACTTTGTGGACGACACAACGACCATAGTGGGTGCGGCCAGCTCAATGTCATTAGTGCTAGGGGCGCCTGTGATGGCCCGAGTGCCTCTGCCAGTGGAAATGGGCTCCCAAGCTCCATTTTTGCCTGTGACTGCCTCTCTGCTAGCGAAATGGAGCTCCATTTTCACTGAAGAGGCACTGTTCCCTGTTCCCAGGGCGGCCCCATGGGTCAGATCTAAGCACTCCGCAAGCCAGTTTGATATCCCTGGATTAAATTAACCATCTTGTTCCTTTCTTGTGACCAATTTTCTTTGGAAATCAGAAAATCAGTTGCTTCTTGGAGTAAAATTGGTGCCATATAAATTTAAAATTAAATAGATAAGGGTAGCAGGAGAAACCATAATGTCTCTATCTCTTCCTTAAAATTAGTGATGAAAATTAGCATTTCCATCAAAGTGGAAATGCAGAAAGATATAATAAAATTCATTCATATTAGGATAAGTTCCTACCTTCCTTAAGTTAATTTTTGTTTGTATCACTTGTAAAACAGTCTGCATCTTTTGGTACCTTTCAATATGTCCTTCCTATATGTAGGTATTTCTCAAGACACAACATTTAAATAAATGGGAAATATCCATTTAGTTCTGATAATGATCCGTATGTAGGATGTATGGCTAATTTATGGCAGAGGCAGAAATTTTCATTTAATAATTTTTTGTTTGATAGCATACTATAATTCTTTCATTTTCTTCATTGTTCAATTTGCAGCCTTAAGTATAAAAAAAACAATCAAGATGGATTCTTTCCTATTTACTGTGCAAATTAGGAGACAGCTGAACTTTCCCCAAAGATTCTTACATAATAGGATTACAGCTCTAGATATGAAGACATTTTGCAAGTAAAATTACATAATTTTAACAATTATCAAAGTTATTTCAGAACCATGAAATAGTGTCTTTTTAAGTATGGCATCTCACAATTATACCATATGGACAATTGAATAGAGACAATATTTTTACTAATTATGATTCATTAACAGATCCAGTTAATAACATACATTTTACTTTTGAAAAGAATACAATAGATGTTTTTGAACATGAAAATGAGACTGGGAAAGTGTCATCATCTGAATTCTAAATCCAAAATTTATCCAAAGGTTATTTTTGATGGTATGTTAATATCAATTCTACTTGAAAAAAATGTAATTAGTGACTTTTCTAAATAGGTTTTCACTTATGCATTACTAGAGTTTTTCGCATAAATACCCTCGTTGACTTTTTCTCCTCTCTTTCTTCTCTGTTTTGCCAGGTTTAATTTTAGTGGTGTCGTATTTCTTTAAAGTAAAATAAATAAGATGTATATCAGTGAAAATGAGTCATTCTGATATGGAAACTGAAAACATCCAATGGCTTTTTGATGTCTCCTTCATTTAATATTTACCTGTAGGCATATGTGAATTCCTTCCATTGAGATGATATCTAGGCACGATTTATGGAATGACACTAATGCGGGCATTCTATCTGAAACTCACAAACTCTTAATTTTACTCTAAGGAATTTTGAATGGACTCTGTTAAAGCCAAGGTTATTTGCCTTGGGGATGCCTAATGGAAGGAGCATTATAGCACTGTCCACAAATAGGTATCTTGAGAGATCCAAGTGCCTGGTACTTCATTGACAGTTAATAGATTGCACTATTGCTGTAGCACAGCGACCTCTGAGGCCAAGGGTCACACCTTTCCCTTAATATTTAAATAAAGATACTTGACTAGAGCAGAAAACAGCTTATTGCCTGTTACAGCTCCTGCTCAATTTCCAAAAACCTTTACAAAGTCATGCTAATTCCTGGCCTCTTTAGAATGCACGATAACCTTTCATAAATCTATCTTTTCCAGATGTCCTTGGAAATGACAGTTATAAAACTACAAATGATTTGTAATGCAAAAAAGGGAATGGCAGACTTAGAGATTACTTCTCCATGCACTAAAATGACTGAAGACTGTAACTAAGCAAGGTTCAAAATGCATTAATGGGAAGCTGATAAAACCATTTTTGACTGTCTTAAAGATATTTAAGAGCTACTGTTGTGAAGAGAAGGGAGAGGCTCTCAACTGTTGTTATAAAATTAAGAAGCAGCCTTAAGATCCTGCAGCAGAAATTATGTGAATCCTGCTAAACACTTATATACAACAAATGGAAAGCTCTCTCTTCTCAAGCTCCAAGAATTTAAAATGAATGATCTCTTCTGATTATTTTTTTCCTGTACATACTGAAATTGATATATCATTCTTGCATAGATTTCAAATTGAAAAATGCCTTTTTGGTCATACTGTTATCTCATAAATATGGTTTTGGATTTTTTTTTCCTTTTAACATAGAAAAACAAAACCTCATTGAGAGGATTTGAAATACAACAAGCAATAGTTAACTTGATGTCATTTGATGTACATAAATTCTATAATTTATAGCCTTGTCCTTTGCATATTGACAAAAATGAAATTAGATCACTTGTATAAGTACACAAATTACTTTGAACAAATGAAGTTAAATCTATCAAATACATGAATTCTGATTTAAAGAACATTCAAATTTATTAGATATCTCTTTCCTCAAATTGAGATTCTATTGTGCATATATGTTTGCCCAAATTTTCAAGTTGTACTTTATATAAAATATTTTAAAAATCCCTTGATACCCAAAGCGATAAAACTGGGGACTAGGGTAGTATTTTCCAATCTCTAAGAGGCTGCCATAAAGAAGAGGGGCGGGTCAACCTATTCCCCAAGCACCTGAAGGCAGGACAAGAAGCAATGGATGGAAACTAATCAAAGAGAGAAGTGATGTAGAATGAAACTTCCTATCAGAACAACTAATCAGTGGAATGATTTGCCTACAGGAGTTGAGGGTGCTCCATCACTGGAGGTTCTAAGAAAGAACTGGATAACAATTTGTTTGGAATGGTAGAAGGTTTCCTGCTTGAACAAGGGGTTGGCCTGGAAGACCCCCAATGTTTCTTCCAACTCTGTTGTTCTGTTAAAAGGAGAAGTAAAGGAGACTTCATATAAAAAGGGAAATTTTGTAGGCAAAAGTATTTTATATTCTTCTGTATATTTTGGACCTGAAAATTAGTGGAGCCACCTAAGAATTATGGTAAAACCCTATTTTCTCCATCCCACGGGTAAGTAACAAAACTAGGGAAGAGTAGTAGCTGAATGGTAGAATGGGATCTTTTTAGGAGCAAGGCCTGCAGGTTTTCTGTACACATTCCTTATTTGCTACTAAAAATACATAGTATTTGATGAGCAGTGGTCCATTTTTGTGTAAAGAAATATTTTGTGTGTCATGGTAGAATCAGCACTATCTACTAGAAGCTGTACATTAGGGCAACAAGCTCTGCTGATGTGACTTAAACCAAAGAAACTCAAAGTGCTATTTCTTCTTGAAAATCCTTGCCCATTCAACTGAATCAGCAATATAAGCTTTTGTTACACTATCTTTTGAAACATGAATAAGGGGAATCTAGAATATTTGGCATCTGGGAAATTTTATGTTTTTGTCAAAGTGACGATAGTAGATCACACCAAGCACTTCATCCCTTTCAAAGCTGGGTATTATGTCATGATGCCCAATGTTAGGAATGTAATCCTAGTGTTGGGTCGGCAATATATATAAGCCATTATTGGAATATTGTATCTGTAACTTTAACTGCTACAGTGAGAATGTGATTGGCTGCTGTTTCCTCAATCAGCCATAAGAGGGAGCCAGAATCACTGTTAGTCGCTGATCCTTGGATGATGGCTGCTCTGTATGTTGGTTATTGATCGGCAAAGTGAATCGTGAGTTTAGAAACTGTAAGCCAATGTTTGAGTAATAGACTGTGTATATGATTCAGGACTACTTATCACTTGTTTGTGAAGAAGTCTATCTTACTTTATTTTTCCAACGCAAGTAAAAGTCTACTTGTTTTACCTTCAGCGTCTGTGGCTGATAGTGTGGATACATAGCAACATATCTCTTGCTACATTCCGTTGCACATTTTTCAGTCTCCTAACGGCCCCCGTGGAGAGGGCGCGCAATTTGGGTGTCCTCCTGGATTCCCGGCTGTCCATGGAGGACCATGTGACGGCCGTGGCCAGGGGGGCATTTTATCAGGTACGCTTGATGCGCCAATTGCACCCCTTACTGGACCGGGCTGCCCTCTGCACAGTCACTCAAGCACTCGTGACATCCCGGCTTGACTACTGTAACACTCTCTACATGGGGCTCCCCTTGAGGTGCACTCGAAGGTTACAGCTAGTCCAGAATGCAGCCGCGTGGGTGATTATGGGAGCCTCTAGGCATTTCTCACATAACACCTCTCCTGCGCGAGCTGCACTGGCTACCTGTGGCCTTTCGGGTGCGGTTCAAGGTGTTGACGACCATCTTCAAAGCGCTCCATGGCTCGGGGCCTAGCTATATACGAGACCGTCTTCTGCCCCATACATCCCTTCGACCGATTCGCTCCCACAGAGAGGGCCTTCTCAGGGTGCCGTCGGCCGGGCAATACCGGTTGGCGACACCCAGGGGAAGGGCCTTCTCTGTGGCGGGCCCTACCCCCTGGAACGACCTGCCCCCTGAACTACGCACCATCTCAGACCTCCGCCTCTTCCGCCAGCGTCTTAAAACGCACCTATTTCAACAAGCCGGCCTAGCATAACCTCCCGTTCTTGACTGTTTTTAGATAGATTTTAATTAGGGGGATTTTATACTATTTTAGCACAGGGCATGGGTTTAATAGCTTTTAAAATTTGTATTTTTGTTATATTTGTATTGTTTTAAATTTCCTTTTTGGAGAAGGTGCGGCGTATAAATTTGAATAAAATAAAAAATAAAAAAATATCCTTAACACCCATATAATGCGCCAAGCTTTCATCAAGGTATGCAACTATCAGTTGTGGGTGTGGTTCAGCCTTCTTTTATTATTCTTTGACTGTCATTTGAATACAATTGGGATTGGAAGGCCTTCATCTTTTTAATGGCCTGCCATTGCTGCAATGGTCTACCAAGGATGGGGTAGTAGAAGTGGTCAGTTTTCAGGTATTGTCTATAACTCTAACTAATTAAAAGTGATTTTTAAGGGTCTTTTAATGACCTGGGGACAAAACCTCTTACCTATCAAATGGTGCTGAAGATACTATCCAACAGACTGGGAATGAGTGTGAGTCACTGCTGCTGGCATGCCAGTCGGGTATTAGGTATTCAGTGGCATATTGCAGTGGTAGAATTGAATCTGATAGCACTTCAGGGACATTTTGATACAATTTGCTGTGGAAGACCAGACATCAGCTCTAGAAGACCAGAAGACCAGATGGTGTTCTTATTTGGAGGTATTGGTTTATTGGCAGCAGTAAGGGCAGGATAAACATTTAATTTTTATAATGCTATAAAGTTTACCTTTTATTTATTTATTTTACCGGCATGATTATTGTTTGAGAAAAGAAAGAAAAATCATCGCCTGGATTTATTTTCTGACCATTTGTATTGCCTGTTTTAAGATTATTACTGAAAATAAATTAGTCATAGGAGAAAGAAGGTTTTAAAAGGTTTTATCTGCTCTGCATGTCAAATATACTAGGTATGCCATTGCATTGCTACGTTATTGTTTTGCTATCCTTTTTAACTGGTACATTACTGAAACATAGTTATTTTCATTCATTTATTGCAAACGATTGGGGAGCACTGTGAGTTCAATCCTAGGTAGTGGCAGATATTTCTCTCTCTGGGTGCAAAGAGAAAATATCTGCTGCGAGATGCATGTAGGTGTCTGGAATGGCACCCGGCCAGTCAATGCTCAGCTCCGTTCAGTCACTATGACTCCATCCTGATGGAAGAAATGACAGGGTTATTAAAAAAAGGGGGTGGGGATGCAAACTGGATTGGACCCATAGAAATGTAGCTGATACCTGTCTGGATTCTAGCTGAATCTGCTTTCTGAAACATTCTCATGTGAAATCCTTCTGTGAATTTTATGATTAAATATCTAGCATCCAAAGGCTGTTTTACATTCTTTTGTCAAACATTTTACCCTTAGTCTGAACAAGTTCAAATTCATTTTATCATTCTGCTTTACTGTAGTTGTGCTACAAATGTACCTTGTGACAGGAAAGTTAAGAAACATTTGCACGTTTATCCTGAGACTAAATAAGGCCCAGGAATCCCTGAAATCTCCTGCTAGCAACCAGCACCTTTAGGGCCCCATCTTCTCAATATAAAAACTTGGACTATCCAAAAGGCCAAAAGAAAAACCAGGAGAGGAACAGACTATTAATTCACTGCCTGCAGAAGTCTTATCCTCTTGGCAATTCACCTCTTCTAGTTTTGGAGCTGACAAAGATGTCAAAAGACAAAAATGTCTCTTCTCCTGCACTTCTGTCTTGCTTATCAGATGTTATGATATTATATCCCTTAGAGTAAAATATTAGATGTGCCCTGCATGTATAGTCTTCATAGGCTTTTTCAAAAAGTTCCCATTTCTTATTTTACCTCAACTTGTCTCTATAGAAGAAGCCCAAAATGGCATCATTAAATTGTAAGATCTATAAAATAATAGAGAAAAATGTTATTCTGCTGAAAAGTGGTTCAAATGCATACAATTATTTTTCAGAATGACAATACATAAATAACTGGTCAGCGTTGACTTTACTGACATACATTGTACATATTAATAAATGTTTACAAACTACTTTATTTCACTGCTTTTACAAAATAGTCTTTTCAGTTAGAATCCAAGCATAATTAACATTAACCTATTGTATAATAAATAGATTTTCCTTGCAGTGTGCAAATATATGAGAAGGTCAGTTCAAGTGAAAAAGCACTAACAATGAATCGAGGATCTTCAATTTTCTGTCACTTAAAAAGTAATGATTATTAATAACCCCCAAAAGTCAAGAAATAGCATCCTCAGAAACTCATTCTGGATTAACTTGCCTCATAAACCTTTAAGGTGACAGCATTAGCTGATAGAATTCAGAAGACCTGCTGTAGTAAGAGATATTTCTTTTGCAGCACATACTTATCAAATCTTTATTTCTCCGATGTTGCTCTCATAGTCTTTCATTCATCTCTCTCATCTAAACAAATATGCTGTTTTATGTCAATGTTTTTTCTTGAGGTAGAATATAATGCATCCAAGAAAAAAAGTCCTCTGTATTTTTAATTAATATTGAAGGGAGATGTAATGTTTCCATTCCCATCTTCCTTTCCTGGTTATCTTAAGATACTCAATTCTAATATTGACAAAAGCTTGATGCCTCCCAAACAACCATACACAAGGCAGCCTCATTGTGCCACATTTCAGAGTGAGGCATCTTTGCGATAGAGAAGACAGCAGGATTATTCAGGTTTGAAATATTTTGTTCTTGAAAAACTATGCCAACCAACAAAACTAGAAGCATTTGAGACAAGAATAATGTCTAAGGAGAGAGCAGCAACTGAATAAACATGGAGAATAAATATAGATGGGTTTTAAATGATTGAGTAAATGAAATGGTTAGTCTGGTACTAAAAGAACATGAGTTCATTATAAAAATCAGAAGCTCACCTTGAGTGCCCACGAGGAAGTGTAAAGGTGGCAAATGACAAAATGGGTGTATATGTGTCTCATGCATAGGCTGTAATTTAACATATTTATCTTTGACATCAGCATGCAAATATGTAATTTTCATGAAATATTACCATGTACTTCATTATGCTGATGTATTTGTAGAGGATGGTCTTTGAAGTACCAGTAACTTTAACTATTGGTATCTTCATTCAGAAGATAGACTCGTGATGGTGAACCTAGGTCACATGTGCCACAGGTGGCATCCGGAGCCATCAACTCCAGCGCTCAGCCTTCTGGAGGGCTGGGGGAGGCCATTTTTGTCCTCCCCAGGCTTCAGGAAAGCCTCCATAGCTGGGGGAGGGCAAAAAACAGGCCCAACAGGTCAACCAGAAGTTTGGAAAAGATTCATTTCTGGCTTCCAGGAGGCCAGGGGAGGCAATTTTCTCCCTCCCCAGGCTTCAGGAAAGCCTCCGGAGCCTGAGGAGAGCAAAAACTCCATGCCGGGGGTGGGGGTGGTTTGTGCACACATGCACAGGGTGTGGATCACGCACACATGCACAGGTGGGTGGTGCGCATTGAATTGTTGGTGTGGGCACACATGCACGTGCAATAGCGCGCACACACACACACACACACACACACACACACACAATTTTGGCATGCCTTTACAAAAAGGTTGGCCATCACTGAGATAGTTGAAGTTGAAGTTTATTTGATTTCTACACCGCCCTTCTCCCTTTCGGGACTCAGGGCGGTGTACAGCCATAATAAAATAAGTGATACAAAATCTAAAACAATGTGTTAAAAGGTATTAAATAAATGGCCTACATCTTTAAAATCCCATACTAAAATCGCTATTTAAAATCCCTTTAAAATATAGATAGATAGACCAACAGTTTGGGATACATTGGACTGGTTTTTAATATGATTATTTAACAATTAAAGTCAAATAATATTTGACCTTGAATAAAGTAGCAATAACCAAATCATTTGCACAATGGTGAAATGGTCAAAAATTGCAAAGTCCTGCTAGATGACTATGAAAATCTTGTCAGCTGAAAAGTGTCAAGCATTCCACTAAGTTATTGAGCCAACAAGTATATAATCAATGAAAAACGAAAACAACTGTCCAAGCGGAATATAACAGAAACTGACAATCAAAATATTGCCGCCCTGGGTCCGTTTGGAGAAGGGCGGGATATAAATTTAATAAAATAAATAAAATAAGAATGACCATTAAAATTATTGCAAAAAGAAATAATTTGCTATCAAGGAAAAGAAATGCTATAAATAATGCAAGCATTATTACTGCCCCACAATAGCAGACCTATATTTTATATTGTCTTCCCTAGAATACAGCCTAGAACATTACTGCCAGCCTAATACTGGAAGTGAGCAACCTGGAGTAGGAATCACTGTGTTTTAGATTTAAATGAATTTGAAAATAAAATCACACAGTGTGTGATTGTCAAATTTTAAGTAGGCTTCCTTGGAATCATATCAAAGCTGAAGCAGATGTATTGAATTTCATTATTGATTCAGAGACTCGTATGAACATGGTGACAGGGTCAGTTCCTTAGCAAAAATTGATAACTCCTTTCCCAAGTGTTCAATATAAATAAGGAAAAAGGAGAGAAGAAAAGATCGTAGCTAACATCTTTGGCTTCTCTGCATCCTATGTTTTTAATAAATCAAACTGCTTGGGACAGAGTTGTTGAGCAGCATTACCTTGAACTTGGCCACTTTAAAGTGTGCGGACATCAATTCTTAGAGTTCCCCCGCCAGCATGAGAGATGACGTCCACACATTAAAGTTGCCAACTTGGAAAAGCACTCTACTAGAGGAGTGCTCTAGACTTCAATACTTTTTCTTCGTCTCTCTCTCAGAAGCAAAGATGGAAAGGGAGGATCTGTGGGACTCAGCTGTAAGTAATGAAAGATTGCTTGGAAAATGCAAGTCTGCCAGCTTCTACTTCTGCTCCCTATTCACTATTTCAACTGTCATTATAGTTCCCTAGATGTTAGTGCTAATTGAGCAGAAAACAAAAAAAGCTGTAAGCAGAGTTTCATTCATCACCATTTCCAAGCCCCTGCAGCCATCCTTCTGAAATACGCACGTTTTTTGCCTAGAGTCATTTTTATGATATATGTCATTTTTATATAATATCCTATTAAAACAAGCTCAAAGTAGAGGAAAGGGAATCACTTCCCTCTTCCAGATTTAAAAATCAGTGTTCCTAATCTTCTGAAATATTGCTGGCTTTTTATCTAGGGTTCCTTCTACAGTCTGTGACACTTTATAACATTCTCACTTTGGAAAACGCACATCCCTTTTGTACTTGTAATGTAAGTGTACAGTAATTTATTAATCTGGAACTTAGCTAGTTTGATCCTAGCTAAGGGACACATTTGCCAGCTGTTTTCATTTAATTATGCCAAGAAAAAAGATTTTCCTGGTATTAAAAGAGTAAAGTTAGCTAGAACAAAACCTCCCCAGTGTGAAAATATGCTAGAGAGAAAACTATAGTCCCTTGTTGATTTCAATTTTTAGTCAAGAGTTTCATGTCTGTACAATAAGATTCCAATTCAGGCCCAAGTTGAGTTAAAGGGCTTCCAGATCAATCTGAATTATATTACACTATTTCCCAAATTGCCAATTCAGGATTCAAATAGAATATTTCTAGTAGTACAACTAACTTTGGGATATAAATGCCTCCAATTAAGTCTTCCAGAAAGGTCCTCCTCTCTCAGCTGTGGTTGTACACATCACTGTCTCATAATAGTACCTTCCCTGTAGATCTCTTCCTTCAGGTTTGCTATTGCCAAGGCTTATAAACGTTGGATACCTTTTAAACACAAACCATTTAAAGTTAGTTCAATGGTCATTTCACTCCCTTTTGTCTGAAAAAGAATCTGAATGCTTTCAATGTTAGTTTGTATTTGATTTGCAAGCCCCTTGAAGGCTATTTTTTATTTTGATAAATCCTATTCAGTATTCATTTCCAATTACCACTTATAACTATGAATATATATACAATTATTATCACTTTCAATTACTTATCTAACTATGTCTATTATCACTAAATTTCCCTAATCTCAACTGGTTTTAGGTTAATCTTTTATCTGTCAGCCTGTATCCTTCCAGTAATAAAATAATATCACATCTTCTGCCATTTGTGGCATAATTCTTCTGAATTTGTCCTTAATCCAATTTGTGTGGATTTCTCTTCGCAGTCCATCATTTGTAAGTTCCTTCCTGTCTTTTTGGAGCCCTTCTTCTAGTATTTATCAAAGAAGATGAGTAAATATTATTGAAGTTTGGTTAAAATAGGCTACTGGAAATAATGATTTTGGAGGATAGTAGAATTAACAAATATGATGCCAACATGTGGCTGTGTTTTAAGTTTTATTGGTATGTTTTAAAATGAAGGACGTATAATACAATTATAATTAATTAAGGAAGACATGGAAAAGATAAAGTTTATAAATATATTTGACGTGATGTACTTGAAATAATATGAAACTTGGATGACTAAGAGACGTATGAAAATATTTTGTAATCAGCAGATACACTTTCTATAACATGTGAGATGAAGGATTTTTATATTGTGTTTAAAAATAAAAATTTTTTTGAAAAAAAAGATTATTTTTTATGAGAAACAACATAAAATACCTTTAGTAAAGGGACAACTAAAATATATGGAAAATAGATTGAGATTGTTTATACGTAATGATTAAAATGATTTTGAATGACATACACTGACTATTGTAGCCACAAGATGTCTGTCCAAGGACATTTTACTTAAAGTGGAAGAGGAGGAATAAATACATAATGAACAGGCACGGAGCACAAATATAAGAAGGGGAGAAGAGAGAGAGAGAAAGAACCTTCTTATAAAATGTGCTATGACTGTGAGAGCATGGATGGCCCTAAGGAACACAATATCCTAATCAAGGATCTAACAAGGATAAAACCACAGCATCCTCTAGTTGGGTAATGAAGCGCCAGCCCTCTACCCTGGCCTTCTCTCTGGCCAAATCAGCCCCTTTGTCCATCCTCCTGCTTCTCAATTTTTTTTTAAAAAAAAAAGCATATTGGCAAACATGTCTGAAAGCCGGGGAAGTATGTCAAAAAAGTCAAGATTGCACACTTGAAGGTCTACCTATTTTTATCTGCACGTGTTGCTTTGATTGCATGGTTGCACCAACGCTCTTCTTCTTTAAGCCCCTCCCCAGCACTCCTTGAAACAGCGGTACTTAATTTGCAGCCACATTTTCAGTGGGCATTGCTATTTTTAACAGATTAACAGAGTTGGAAGGGACCTTGCAGGTCATCTAGTCCAACCCGCTGCCCAAGCGGACACCCTATATCTGCCTCTACCTAGGATTGAACTCACAACCTCCTGATTAGGAGTCGAGAGCTCCACCTCTAGGCCACAGCAGCAGGTTAGTTCCTATATAAGAAATGGGCCACCATTTGATCTTTGATCAATAACCCTAGAAAGAGTTTGAAATTGTGTTTTTAAAACCACAACATTTTTTTAAAAAACCAAGCTTTTCTTGTTAATCCTTTCTAAAACACTGACTGTCACGGTGCTTTTGGCTGAGAGATCACATCAGCAGTTGCCACTGCTCCATGTCTGAAGCCCTCTGAGAAGGATTAATGCAATGACTTGGATGCCGTGATTCAGGGAGTATTTCTGCTAATATTAGTTAAAAGAAGAAAGAAGGAAAAGGAACGTCTGCTTTCCCTCAATTCCTCCAACCTTATTCCTTCTTTTAACTAATATATTTATAAATTCAGCACCTGAATGCAGGGAAATATCTAAAGCAGAACTAAGGAAGCTTAGACCTTCTTCTAGTAAGTATGCTGTAAATCAGTACAAGGTAAAAGCTATTGGCCAACAAAGCCTGTGTTTAGTTTGATCAAAGATGGCCCTGAATGCATAGTCAATTTCCATATCAATTTGTCTGATACGGTTCCAGTATTGGCCTTAGTGGCTAATAGAAATTACCCAATATGGATTGGAACTGAAACCGGAAACCTTCCTTTTAGGACTTAAGCCCTCAGATATTAGCATGGATTCGTGGTTTCTGACGTTGCATATAATTATTGCGGCAAGATAGGCATTTGCCCAGGAGTGGAAAAGTGAAACAATACCGACGGATGGGGTCAATAATAAACAAAATCAATGAGTGCGCAGAATCGGACAGATTCACGAAATTATTTAAAGGGAAAAAGGATTCAGAATTCTATAATTCATGGAAGAGCTGGTATAATTGGATACAGAAATGATGGAATAGTAACGATAGAAGCAATAATCCATGCTTAATTTGGATATTTGTTAACTATATTAATAGGAAAATTAATGATAAATAAGAACTGATGAAGTAGTAGGTAGTTTATTTAGATGGGTTGTATATAACGTAAATGCTGGGGTTAAATATTATGCCTACTATTAGGATTTTTATGTTAATTTGAGTTACTTATATGTTTCTTTCATGCTGTGATGGCAAATATCTTTAACATTATGTTTTTTACAAGAATAAATAAAATTAACAAATTAAAAAAAAGATGGCCCTGAATGCATAGTCAATTTCCATATCAATTTGTCTGATATGGCTCCAGTATTGGCCTTCAGTATTTGACCACCATTTGACTTTTAAATATTGGAATATTCTTTCAGGATATAACAAGAAATATTCCACATTTCAATTCTTTGGGGTTATTATGAAATACTCCATATTTTCTAAGCATGTGTGTTCTGTCACAACTCTTGGGAAAGAATTGGGTTTCCTTTAAAAGCTGATCCTTGACAGGAAATAAATGTTCTGGTCTTCGAGTCATTATCTGGCAGATCTAGCGAGCCTGTATATAGCTGATAATTCGTGATTGAGATAAATTATTTATTTATTTTATTAAATTTATACCCCGCCCTTCTCCTAAAAAAGGACCCAGGGCGGCGCACAGGCATCATTAAAAAACATACACAGTACAAAATCCAAAATTTTAAAAACTAATTAAATAATTCCCTGTGCTAAAATACTAACCCTCTAAAATTTAAAATTATCCCTATAAAATCAGAAACGGGGTTATGCTAGGCCGGCTTGTTGGAATAAGTAAGTTTTAAGACGTTGGCGGAAGAGGCGGAGGTCCACGATGGTGCGTAGATTGGGGGGAAGGTCATTCCAGAGGGCAGGGCCCGTCACAGAGAAGGCTCTTCCCCTGGGCACCGCCAACCGGCATTGCCGGCCCACGGTACCCTGAGAAGGCCCTCTCTGTGGGAGCGGATCGGTCGAAGATAAGGTTAATATTGGGTGTACTGATACTTAGATGGTTTGCCTCTAAAGGCAACTATTGTCAGTTGGGAATAGAGAAAGGACATAAGGCAAAGGTACTTTAGATCAGGGGTCTCCAACCTTTGCAACTTTAAGTCTGAAGGACTTCAGCTCCCAGAATTCTGGGAGCAAAGCTGGCTGGAGAATTCTGGGAGCTGAAGTCTTTCAGACTTAAAGTTGCAAAGGTTGGAGACCCCTGATTTAGATAACATTGCAAGGAGGGAGACGAGAGGCATGATATACTGGGCAAAAGTTCTCACTCTCTAACAATATTCCTTGTGCCCTATAAAGGAGTTTGTGAGGAGCAAGTGGGTTCTTGCCAGAGTGGTAGTAACAGTCAACTATGAAGCAACTTGGTTTTTCAGAGAGAGAAATGTCTTCAATGGTCCCAACAAGATAAGGGGATGGACAGTGCTTATGGGAAGAAATTCTTCATGTTCTTCACTACAGGTTATGGCCCTTATACAGCCTTGGCTGATCCCGAGAAGCCAAACAGAATTGGCCTACTTGAATACATGGATGTGAAAACACTAAGACGTTTTAAGGCTGAGAAGTAAAAAGAAAAGAAAAGAAATATTGGGAAAATGCAATAGCAGCCTAAGTGTTGTCAACAGATGTCTGCAGGTTATGGTTTAAAAAGTCAAAACGTTGTCATGTAGGGACATGTTGGAAAGTTTGCCTATTTTTTTTATGTCCATCATCTGTATGATGGACATTAAAAAAGCATCTGAAGCTTCACCATTTCAGCTGCAACCTTGCCATATCTGCCCCAGACTTGATTGTTAAGGAACCAACATATAATGACCAGGAATCAATCTTTTATACAATGAGATATTGACAGCAACTCCTTTAAAAAATGGCTCAAAGCCCAAATTATGACAAGTTGACAGAGCTACCTTAGTGCATGTCTTTGTTTCTGAGATGAAATATTGTTCTGCACTCCATTCTTTTAATTTTCTTTGTCCTGGAGTAGATGGTATTATAACTGCATTAAAATAATTTCGCTTCAGTATCTAACAAGAATTTAGCTATATGCAAGTTTATAAAACATTTAATAGATGGCACCTTTGATCCTTAACTACCCACATTAAAAGGGGAGGCCAGGGGAATCGTGCACTCATTTCTTTTGGAAATGAAATTCCAAGCATGGGAGCTTAAAACCGTTTCAAAATGCAGAGCGATTGTTGCATGCAGCGTTGGCCACTAGAGGTCTCTCTTGGAACAGCTTTCTTTTGAATTGAAGGAAGACTCCTTTAAATATTTTACTCAAAAGAACAGTTTTAGCTTTTTGATTGGAATTCCTCCCTTTAACTTATGCCAGAGAAAGATATAATGCCTCCTTAACCAGTTCACCTGCTGATGAGTAGATGTTGGCTTGACTGAATGAATCATCTTGGATATTTTAATACACAATGGGTAGACTTTGGCACAGAAGTCTGAGCTTTCACCCTGGTTTTCCAAAGACTGAATATTCTGACCAGATAAAAACAATACAGTAAAAGTGCCTTTCTGTTGAGGGACAGGCAGCGTGAGACTTTCAGCCCCACTGAAGATGTTTAAGATTCAACGTAGACTTAGATCCCGTAATTGCAAGCACAAACCCTTTTTGACTCCTCTTCGAAGAGAAAGGTTGAGTGCATCATTATGATTTTACTTTACCCGGGATTTTTTTTTTATAAAAATGAATTGGAAATACTCTATTGAAGGCACACATTTATCTTTTATTAAAAATAGTCATAAGGTTTATTCCATTGGGCAAAGGCAGCTGAAAGAATGTAAAGTAGCCAGGACGGTATAAGTCAGACTTTATTTCATTGTGAATCTGACCAGGTCAAATATGCATAGTAGCAAATCATCATTGCTGAAGTCTCTGAAGCTATCTGGAATCATTGAATCCCCCCCCCCCCCCTCACACACACACACCCTGCTAGATTAGGATTTGGAATTATTTTCCTTAGTCAGCAAATCCTTTTGCAAAGTTTTGGCAGAAACGTTGTTTCATTGAGCTTATTCCATTTATGATCATAGAGTAATCACGCACAAAAACAGATAAAGGCAAAGAAAAAGTATTCCTTCCAAATAAAACAGCCAAGAAAACTAAACCACGCTACAGTCTTGCAAATATCTATTGGACATCTGGCTCTGCTGCAGAGGGGCAGCCACATTTTTCAAAGGAAGAAGAGGATGAAGGAAATATGGGACAAGTTAAGAGGTCCCTGAAACAATCCACCTTCTAATATACCCCAAGGCATGCATTATTTTAAGGGTGACTTTAATGTCAGGTGATGATAGATCCATTTATTCTAAGGAGAAAGCAATTTTAGACTCAGTGGAGATGACCTGCACTTAGCATGCCCACAACACCCTTGTGGGTTATTTACTTTTCCATATATTGTGTTTCCATCTTTACATTCTGAATTACTTTACATTGCCGATACCACAACCCTAGCTAGCAGGATTCCAACAGAAAACTGCAAATGTTGGTGTCAAACTAAAGTTACCTGCAAATGTTGGGTTGATGCTTTCATTGCTTCTAAAAGGAAAACCCAAAACATTTTCTGTCCTTCTGCGTCACCATAAACATAGAACATGTTTTTGAATCTTGTCTGAATCGACTTATAAAACCTCTGTTGGTGAATCAAATCAGTTATCAATTTAAGGAGTTACAAAGGTTAAACAATTTTATAGTCTACATCAAAGGTAAATTTTAGCATTTTTCTCTTGAATACCAGAGGAAAATTTCAGTCAGGGATAAACAGAGGTTGACCACCTAAAAACCTAACTGAATATCTGAATAACGGAACAAAATATCTGAACATGAATTCCCATAACTGCATGCAAACTTGCCCTTTCCCTCCAGAGATTTACATTTAGTTGCACAAAATTAGACCATTTCTGTGCAATAAAATTTTGGATTTTCTCCATGTTCTGATACTGGCCATTGACTTGAGTAGATCAAAACCAACAGAGGAGAGAAAATACAGAATATTCTTAATACAGAATCCGGTGTTAGGAAAAGGGGTTGGAGTGGGACGCACGGCTGAATAATTGTCCTCTGGGCCTCTTGAAGTTTTAAAAAGTCCCTGGGGAGAGCCTTTTATTCAGCCTTAAGTAGGTATTATGAAAGATCAGCTGGAGTTCAGCCGAAGAGAAGGCAAAGGAAGCTGGGAGCTGGTAGTCAAAGATCCAATCTGCCCCCATCCACATTGTTTCACTATTTTCTTAACAAGGCAACAATAGTTTCTTTTGTATTCCAGAACTCACCAAAATGCATATTAATGCTATTTCCAGCACTCTCTCTCTCTCTCTCTCTCTCTCTCTCTCTCTCTCTCTCTCTCTCTCTCTCTCTCTCTCTCTCTCTCTCTCTCTCTCTCTCTCCCTCCCTCTCCCTCTCTCTCTCTCTCTCTCTCTCTCTCTCTCTCCCTCTCTCTCTCTCTCCTTGTCCTATTCGTAGTGCCCAGTCATTTATGTTAAGGGTGCCTTTTGTACCATTTCTCACAGGTCAACAAAAAGAAATCAAAATAGCCAATATTGTTTCTCCCTAATCCCCCTTCTCCCATCAAGATTTTTTGGTTCCTTGTTGGATTTGTTTTCCTATTTTCTTTCAGCTTGCCTAATTATTCTGCTACACTTATACTAGTGTATAATGTATAGAGGCGCGGTGGCTCAGTGGCTCAGATGCTGAGCTTGTTGATCAGAAAGGTCAGCAGTTCGACGGTTCGAATCCCTAGCACCACGTAACAGAGTGAGCTCCCGTGACTTGTCCCAGCTTCTGCCAACCTAGCAGTTTGAAAGCATGTAAAAATGCAAAAATAGGAACCACCTTTGGTGGGAAGGGAACAGCATTCTGTGCGCCTTTGGCGTTTAGTCTTGCCGGCCACATGACCATGGAGACGTCTTCAGACACCGCTGGCTGTTCAGCTTTGAAACCGAGATGAGCACAAGAAACAATCTTGGGCATTGAAAAACTACTCTTAAAACTTTTGCCGTGCCAAATTTTCAATCTCCCCAACTGAAGGGCTAGAATCTACCATGGCACATGGATGTCAAGCATGCAATATGACGTCATCACATGGTGTATCACGACAAATAAAAGCTGGGATATTTAGCTAAGGAATATGTAACAAAGGGATTAACATGGATAACTGATATTTAGAAGAGAGGGCAGTATTGGCCTCAAGCATTAAAAAAATGGAAGAAACTGGGTGGGTTTTTTGAATTGTCTGTTTAAATAGCTATGCTGAGGACCATCCTGCGAGGGCTCCTCCAAGCTGCCCCAAGGACAAAGGATTCTTTGAAGGTTTTTGAATCAGTCACTTGCAAGATTCGGCTGTTACAGTCAATTTCAATAAAAGCCATTTTAGCCTTCCTGTGGATCTGGTTTCCAGGTCTGGTCTACCTAGTGGAGCTGACTTCAGTTCTGATTTTGTTGTACCCTCGTTTTCTTCTTATACTTCAGTAACATTAGGGAGCTGCGTGTCTTCCAAATGTTACCTTGTTCTGGATGTAAAATACATTTCATCCCTTTTGCCGAGGCAATGATCCCTACAAATCTCTGCCAGGATTATCTGTCTTCCTCTCCCTATCAGCTCTTTACCCCGTCCCAAATTAGAGTATTATTTATGCCAAACTTAATATGTATAAATAAATAAATGCTAATTTTTTCTTTTCTACTGATTGTTCAGTCTAAGAACTCTTTTAATTTGAGTAATGATAATATTATCCACTCAGTCATGTCTGACTCTTGGTGGCTTTATGGTACATATAAGTGCCTGGCCTAATATTCTAATTCCCAGCTACACAGAAAGACAAATTACGGCAAGCTACTAATTGTGACACATATTTCAGATTATCCACACTGTCTAGCAGTAAGTCTTTAAGTTCTTTGGGCCGAGGTCTCATCTGGAAATCTTAGGATTTGAACCTGGAATCTTTTATGAAAATCACAAAGATCTTCATCAGAGTTATGGCTCTTCTCGGTCTAAGGAAATCACTTAGTGTATTCTGCTTTTTAAAAGTGTAATTTAGTAAAGGCTTTATGTAAAAATAAAGTTGAGTTGAGATTTTTCCAATGCTTTAAAAGATCGGGGAGGGAATGTCAGAAATTAATGGAATGGTGTGTGTGTGTGAGAGAGAGAGAGTCCCGTCAGGGAGAGAGGGCGGTATAGAAATATGAAATAAAGTAAAAAGTAAAGAGAAAGAGAGAGACAGAGACAGAGAGAGTGAGAAAATATAAAACAACATGGGACAGAATTGTATTGGGAAGATCCCGAAGACTGTTAGAATCACCCTATCTTAGTGATGCCAGCAGATATTTGGAAATTTGCATTGTAACTTGGGAAATATTTCTTTCTGCCAAAGTCCTATGGAAAGAAATAGAGCCAGGATAGTTATTCCAAACCTGGATGGGCTTGTAATCTATGGCCAAAACTAGTGGCAGCCCAGTTGAGTAGACAGCACTTCTCTCCCTGCCCCTGAACAGCCTCTTACACAAGGCCTGGCATTTGATAACAAGCAAGTTATAAAACCAATTACATTTAAATAAACACATATCGATGCTTCAAGAGTTATGAAATCCTATATAAACATACAAATATTGGAAACTGGGAAATTGTTCCAAGTATTAGATTTTTAAATACGCAAGTAGAACTGGAAAACGAAAGCCACAATTAAATCTAACTTATTTTTGTTCCTCCCCCTCCACATCCTACATAGTTGTACTGATTTCAGGTTTCAGTTCTTTATTGCATTTCTCTATATATACTTTTTTGTCCTAGAGAGTGAAATCACAGCACGGTCTCAAATGTAGTTTTGGAAGCTGGCCTGACTTTCACTAGATTTTAGCTCCTGTCAAGCAGGCTTAGAATATTGCTCTTAATGCTGTTTTTGAAATCTTGTGCGTTTTTACTGCCATAAACCTTCTAAAATGGCTTTTGAAGTAGTGATACAATAACATAAGCCCATATTCTTTGCTTACGAAGAAATCTTGGCATAAATACATAGGAATATTAAAGAACAATTGCCTTTAGCAGCCAAGGCTGTTAAATCATCCACAAGCTGTCATCAAGAATTGAAATCTGCCTGCATATTTTTGGTATTATGTTTGGCTGTCTAATCAAAACAGTATGTAAACTGTTGGCAAGCAGAAAGGTAAACCAAGCCAACCTTGTTTACAAGTTACATCTGTGTTCCTGGAGATTTCCTGAAAAGCCAAAGCAAAACACAAAAATAGTATTGCAATGAAGCAACGTCTTTGTTCTGGCTATAAATCCTCCACACATCACAAGTGATTTCTTTACTGGCATATCTCCCCCCCTCCTCCTCCTCAGCTCTCCCATCAACTTTGAATGAATTTTCTCAGTTAGGGCATCTTATATATGCACGTCTAGATTATCTCTGTCAACGTAAAATACCAACATCAAATCATGTAAAGGAGAATTCTATGTGCCCACTATTTCTACATTCTGATGGATTTGAATCTGCTCTCATCCACAATCTGCTAAAGGCCCAAAGGCTGAGTTAGGCAAAAGGTGGCAATTTTCTTTGTGATGTTTCCTGTAATAATTATTCTTTACGTGGCTTACACGTAGTTGGCACTAATGCCCAAACATCCCACTCTTAGAAATACAAAAGCAATGATCAAATTCTAGCAAGATTAGCACAATTTTTCAAGAGCTCAAGAAAAACGAAGTCTGCCCTCCGTGGCATGGAGTTTTATTTTTCCAATGCCAGCAAATTTTGTCTTTGTTTAGATCTAGGATAATGCAAGGACTTCCTGCTGGGTTGGTAAAGGGGATGCAAACTGGGCTTTTAACTTCCCAGAAACAGTTTCTAAAAACAAGTTCACAAACTATGATTTTTAAAAAAATAATATCATTTATCTGTGATGGTTTTGTTTAATTGTAACTTTGCTTGTAAAATGCCCAGAGTAACTTTTTGTGACTATATAAATTTGCTAAATAAATAAACCAATATGTAAAATCTCTTTTCAGGGTTACTATTAGCATTCATGATGTAGTGGTACAACTAATTTTTGCAAATATTGCTGTAATTTTATGGATGGATAGAAGAGAGGAACTCATGCAGGGTTCATTACTGTTGTGGTATGTAAGTGGGAGGGTTTTTAAAAATCAGTTTTAACTGTTTCGGGTTTGTTGCATTAACTATGAGCAGATCTATACTTTCTGCTTGGCTCATTGCGAATATGGGCCAGACTCTGCTTCCAGAATGCAAAAACAAATAATTTGCCTTCCCACCACTCCCACTGAGGTCTCCCAGCTTCAGTTCAAAACTGCTCTTGTTCGACTTGAGCTATCTGAACTCTTTCAAAATGGTTTGTATGAACTGGGTCTGTCTAGTTTAATGAAAGGAAGGACTATTTATTTTATTTATTTATTTTCAAATTTATACCCCGCCCTTCTTCTGGCAAGGACCCAGGGCGGCGCACAGGCAGTCTTAAAAACCATGCAAAAAATATAAAAATACATTATTAAAAACTAATTAAATTATATCCCGTGCTAAAAACCCTTATAAAACCTTACGAATTAAAATTTATCAAAATAAAAGTCAGAAACGGGGGGCTATGCTAGGCCGGCTTGCTGGAATAAATACGTCTTAAGACGTTGGCGGAAGAGGCGGAGGTCCAAGGTAGTGCGTAAATCGAGGGATAGGTCGTTCCAGAGGGCTGGGCCCACCACAGAGAAGGCCCTTCCCCTGGGTGTCGCCAACCAGCATTGCCCAGCTGACGGTCCCCGAGAAGGCCCTCTTTGTGGGAGCGGATCGGTCGAAGGGATGTATGGGGCAGGAGGCGGTCTCGTATGTAGCTAGGCCCCGAGCCATGGAGCGATTTAAAGATGGTAG
The DNA here is from genome assembly GCA_039707465.1 of Rhabdophis nuchalis. NCBI lineage: Eukaryota > Metazoa > Chordata > Lepidosauria > Squamata > Natricidae > Rhabdophis > Rhabdophis nuchalis. Next base: position 3,077,269 of record CM077656.1, read on the forward strand.
TCAGAACCTTGAAGCGCACCCGAAAGGCCACAGGCAGCCAGTGCAGCTCGCGCAGGAGAGGTGTTATGTGGGATTGCCTTGAGGCACCCATAATCACCCGCACCGCCGCATTCTGCACTAGCTGTAACCTTTGGGTAAGGGGAGCCCCATGTAGAGAGCGTTACAGTAGTCCAACCGGGATGTCACGAACAAAGGTCCCGCTAGTGGTAGAACAAGAAGCAATGGGTGGAAACTAATCAAGGAGAGAAACAACTTAGAATTGAGGAGAAATTTCCTGACAGTTAGAAGAATTAATCAGTCTAACAACTTGCCTCCAGAAGTTATGAATGCCCCAACACTGCAAGTCTTTAAGAAGATGTTGGATAGCCATTTGTCTGAAATGGTATAGGGTTTCCTGCCTAGGCAGGGAGTTGGACTAGATGATCTCCAAGGTCCCTTCCAACTCTGTTATTGTATTATTATACTAGCTATACCCAGCCACGCGTTGCTGTGGGCCAGTTTGGTTAAATGGCCAACCAATCTGTGTGTAGATCTACACCTGCACACAACCACCGTATAACCCCCAACCTACCTACTACTGAATTTCTCCCTCTCTGTCTATCCATCTACTTACCTACCTACTATATTTCTTCCTTTCTCCCTCTATCTACCTACCTACTGTATTTCTCCCTCTCTATCTATCCCTCTACCGTAGTTTTTGAGATTAGCGGTTTCGTACAAACTATTTTACATTTTTATGTATATAGATTATTGTTTGTATCCAGCACTTCTCGTAGCAATCCCAGTTACAGCTGCAGGCACTCCTTTTCCATCAGGCCTGCTCCGTCCAGGCGTTTCATCCTGGGCTGCTAAGCTAACATGTTCTCAAGATTTTATAATTTTGCAATGGACCAAGGATGGCTGATAAATCAAGGACCTATTCTCCCGAGCTAGAAGCTCATGCTTCATACAAACTCTCCCAAAGAATATACTAATGGTTTATGTCCAGGCTGGGTGAACCACATTTTTCCACCCCCTGCTCACAATACTGCACATATTCCCCTCCCTTTATTTTCTATAGATTTAACTTCTTTAAGTTGCAATGTAAGAAGATTCCTTCTTTGTTTCTATGAAGCTCAACAGTTCAACGTTGCTGCAGTTTCCATGAAACCTCAATTGCCCTTTTTCTATTGTTATGACTCTTTGTAGCATCAAAGCAATGGGGAGCACAAGAGGAGAAAGGGCCTGTGTTAGTGTCAAAAGATATAATGTGGGATGGAGGGAAGCGAGTGAAGGCATGTAGGAAACAGTGGTGGGTTTTAGGCGGTACGCCCCGGTACGGGCCTACTGGAGCCTGCCTGGAGCACTGGGTACTGTTCTGGTATGGTGCTCCAGAGGGTCCACCTGCCTGCCCCAGCTCCTTACCTGTGTTTTAAACCTTTCGGTGCTTCCGGGCACATGCATGGTGCATACAGCGCCTGCGCAACGCTCCACCAAGCAGCTAGAGTGTCGCGGAGGCTTGTGGAAGCGTCATTTGGAGCTACAACGCATGTGAGGATAGGCCCTGGGATTAGATTTAGATTTAGATTTTATTCGATTTATATACTGCGCCTTCTCCATCGAAATGGACTCAGGGCGGTGCACAGGAGATTAAAACAACAAATAATAAAACAATACAATAAATAGATAAAAAAGAATTAAATAAGAACCTGTGCTAAAATTCCCACTAAAAACCCAACGTCCATTTACATATTTGGCAGAAGCTATATAACAATAAAATCTAACGATTAGGCAAGACCAGCTTGCTGAAAAAAGTATGTTTTAAGTGGACGGCGAAAGAGGGGAAGGTCCGTGATAGTACGAAGCAGAATGCCTTGCTTTTATCAAGATCTTCACCATGGGTGTCCCCTTCTTCAGCCCAATCTTCCTCTTTATTTCTTCACGCTGAATTCAAATATTTTGCTGGGAGTCAGTCAACCCTGCTATTTGGGAGGCAGGTAATACAGTGTATGGATGCCCTACAGCAGTGATGGCTAACCCTTTTTTTGGCTCGCATGCCAAAAGCAGGGGGGAGCACAGGGGGGGGCGTGCGTGGGCATGCCACACCCATAATGCTATGTGCGTGACCCCCTGCTTTTGGTGCGCTTTTTTCACCCTCCCCAGGCTCCAGAGGCTTTCTAGGAGCCTGGGGAGGGTGAAAACAGCCTCCCTCTCACCTCCAGAGGCTTCAGGAGCTTCCAGGGGGGGAAAACCAACCTCAAAAAGGATGCCTAAATCAGCTGGCCAGTGCACCCATGGACGCTAGTGCTGTCAGGGCAATGCCTCGCGTGCCCTCAGAAATGGTTCTGCATGCCACCCGTGGCACCCATGCCAGAGGTTCACCATCACGGCCCTACAGTCATTTTAGAATCCAGTTCCTGAGCTTTTATATTTTACAAAAGTTGATTTATTTTAAAGATTTCTTCCTTTTCGTGTAAAGAACTTCAAGGTAGCTCCATAGTTCTGCTCCTCAATAAATTAATGTAAAACTGGAATGTTACAGTGCAAGTCATATGATATTTAAAAACAACAACCTTGATGTCTGTCAAAAGTCTTTTATGTTATTTATTAAAATCTTAAGATTTCCCCATCCTCCTGCAACTTTTTAAATCTCTCCCTATTGAAGAAAGAAAATTGCAATGTTGTGAGCTGCAGTTGAGAATGAGAATGTCGAAAAAACCCAGTGCCCCTTTAAGCACCAAATGGGCCCAACGGAGCTGCCATCCCACTTTATAGTCTCCGGCTATTTGTTTTCACAATGTCGCAAGTTTCCATTATAACACTTGCCTGCCTGAAAAACTCTGGAAAGACTTTGGTTTCCATGGTGACACTTTTCTTTTTTCCATACATATTTATCATTTAAAAGCAGGAAACCCTCCCTCATTTCTTTTTCCCTATCAGTGAATGCTACTTTTAGCCCTTAAGAACTGAAGTCAGCGCTGATTTATTTTTTGTGTCAGTGTGTCTTAAACATCTCCCTCCTATCAATAAGAACTCATGGAGCGGCACAGTAATTTTCTCCTAAGTAGTTTGTTTTAAACATGTCTTCTGAAAACATTCTTTGCCTCCCTTCCCCTCCTCCAACTCCTCTTCAATTAGCACAGATTCTTGGCCAGGTTTCTAACTATGGCGTCCTCATCATGCCAAATATCAACTTGAGCTGGGCACAGAAATATCGATATAGTTGATTTTTTTTAAAAGTGAGTATTTTTGTTTTTTTTAAAAGACAATCGTGGTAACAATTTAACAACAAAAAGACCACATCAAATCTTTCCCTGTTCACTAAAGCCATATAAATATGGACCTTTGGGGTTTTACTTCACTTGCTTTTGAATTCAAGTGTAAATGTCTGTTTCATAATCTGGAAAAATAAAAATGTTATGTCAACGCCCCATGTTCACACTCCTTTTAACCGTTTGTGTGCTATGGCTGTATGTTAAAGAACAGAAGTTAAACTGCAATGGGTTGCAACTAGCAAGCATACTGAAAATTCCACAGTCCCGGTTCAGTTCTGGGCCTGTTCAATTCAGAAGGTCTCCTGTGGCAGAGGGGGCTTTTTTTTCACCCTCTAGGGGAAAAAAAATGGAAATCCAAGGAATCAATCCCATTGTTAACTTCACCCAGAAGTAAGATAATGCAGGTGTGTCTTCACACCCTTGCTTATCATTAAATCATTCCACAATAAGTGAATCTATTTTCTGAGTGGTAATTCAGCCTTTTCTTTAAAATTCCATTTAGAGGGTTCCAATAACATTTTAGGGCAAAAAGAGGGTCAAGCAGGCTAGTAATCCAGTGGGTGTTTTGGTCTCCCATCGGCCTGAGGAGTTGGCAGCAGAGTCGGACGGTGAGGAGGGTTGGGGAGGAACCTGGGCCAGTCTTGGAGTCTGGGGAAGGCTCGGAGGAGGGCTCTGCGTCGGAGGCAGAGGGGGGGGCAGGGCCATCTGGGAGTTACAGGCTGCCTCTGGAGCATCCAAAGTCTGACATCAGCAAGGCAGAAGAACAGTGTGAGCCTGTTCCCGGTGTGCGCATGCACAGAGCTGCCAGAAGGCAAGAACAGTTAAGACAAAAAGGGTGACTCAGAAGTAAGGCTTGGAGATGATTGGCCCCTCCCGTAAGACATAAAAGAGGAGTAAATGGATGTGAGCCTTTGCAGGAAGCCAATAGTTCACCTATTCAGTTCAAGCTCTGAGAAGTCATGTTTGACTTTTTTTTATTTTTATTTTATTCACATTTGTATACCGCCCTTCTCCCTAGCGGGACTCAGGGCGGTGAACAGGCAGCAATAAAATCAACAATAAAAACAAGAAATGCAATAAATACGCTAAAATATATTAAACAAATGAGCCTGCTCTAAAATCCCAACACAAACCCTGGTAAAAACAATTAAAAACTACGCCAGGCCAGCCGCACAAAATAGGTGGGTTTTCAGGGCCCAACGGAAGAGGTGCAGGTCCGTGATTGTGCGTAGGTCAGGGGGTAGGTCATTCCAGAGGGCAGGGGCTGCCACAGAGAAGGCTCTCCCCCTAGGGGTCGCCAGCCGGCATTGCCTGGCCGACGGCACCCTGAGGAAGCCCACTCTGTGGGAGCGGACTGGTCGGTGGTCGATATTTGGCAGGAGGCGGTCTTGCAAGTAATCAGGTCCCTTACCATGGAGCGCTTTAAAGGTGGTTACTAGTACCTTGAAGCGCACCCGGAAAGCCACAGGTAGCCAGTGCAGCTTGCGCAGGAGAGGTGTTACATGGGAGTATCTAGAGGCCCCTAAAATCCCCCGTGCAGCCGCATTCTGAACTAGCTGGAGCCTCTGGGTGCACTTCAAGGGGAGCCCCATGTAGAGAGCGTTGCAGTAGTCCAGGCGGGAGATGACGAGGGCTTGAGTGAGCGTGCGTAGGGCATCACGATCCAGAAAGGGGCACAACTGGTGTATCAGGCGGACCTGATGAAAAGCCCCCCTGGCCATGGCTGTCATATGATCGTCTAAAGACAGCCGAGAATCCAGGAGGACGCCCAAGTTGTGAGCCCTCTCTGTGGGGGCCAATGACTCGCCCCCAATAGCCAGAGATGGCACTAACTGGCTATATCGCAACGCCGGAAGCCACAGCCACTCAGTCTTGGATGGGTTGAGTCGAAGCCTGTTTCTCCCCATCCAGACTCACACAGCCTCCAGATACTGGGACATCACTTCCACGGCATCGTTGGGGTGGTCTGGGGTAGAGATGTACAGCTGGGTGTCATCCGCGTACTGGTGAAACTCTACCCAGAAACCATGGATGATCTCACCCAGCGGCTTCATATAGGTGTTAAACAGGAGGGGCAAGAGGACTGACCCCTGAGGCACCCCGCACATCAGGAGCCTCGACGTCGATCTCTGCCCCCCTGCCAACACAAATTGCGACCAGTCAGAGAGGTAGGAGGAGAACCACCATAAAACGGTGCCCCCCCAACCCCAGCCCCTCCAGCTGGCGCAACATGATACCATGGTCGACGGTATCGAAAGCTGCTGAGAGATCTAACAGGACCAGGATAGAGGAACAGCCTCTATCCCGAGCTCTTCAGAGATCATCCACCAACGCGACCAATGCTGTGTCCGTGCTGTGCCCAGGCCGGAAGCCGGACTGGCATGAGTCCAGATAGACAGTTTCCTCCAGGTGCTGAGGGAGCTGTCATGCTATCACACTCTCAACAACCTTCGCAAGAAAGACTCTGTGCTATGTTTGGCCCAGGGGTGGGTTTCAAAAATGTTTTCTACCGGTTCTGTGGGCATGGCTTGTTTGGTGGGTGTGGCTTGTTGGTCGTGTGACTGAGCAGGCAGGGCTTCATGGTCATGTGACTTGTAGGTCATGTGACTGAGTGGGCATAGCTGGTTGGTCATGTGACTGGGTGGGCATGGCAAACTTGACATCACTCATGTCAAGGGGCGCCTTGCTTGGCCTCTCCTTGCCTCAAAGGCCTCAACAAGATGCAATTTTTCTGTCTATTTATTTACTACTTCTGAACATCCAAAGTATACTATTTAATCCTACGTATATATGCCATATGTGTACATATTAAATAATATAGAGTGTGTATAGGCACACAAAAGATACATTATCTACTATATACTCTATGTGTGTACTATACTCGCACGGCCCTCCCCTCACTCAATCTCAACCTGCTGCTCAAGCCCCCTCCTGCCTTCACCCAAAGCCTTGCTCTGCACGAGGAGGAGCTGAAGTTGAAATCCTCCCCCCCCCATTGCATACCTTGACAACAGGACTGTTTCTCTCCAACCCCTTTCCCAGCCCCAAAACATCCCCACAATGGCAGTGGTGACTGAGGGAACCGGTTTGGGGCCATGGCGAGGCTGGATCACTGCCGGTTCCAAACTGGTGTGAGCTGTTAGGGACCCAGCTGTGGTTTGGCCTTGCAAAACTAATTGGCAATTAGGTCTCTGGCAGCGTTTCGAGGAAGAGAAAGGTGGGTGTTTATCAATATTACCCTGAAAGACTGTGGCAACTTGAGCAGACATCTGTCAGAGTCTTTATAGACCAGGAGTAGTCAACCTTTTTATAAATCCAATTAAATAAAAATAAATAAATTATACCTTTTGTATCTCTGTTAGTAGTAAAACTTTCTAACTGCCCACTGGTTCCACAATAATGGTGATTTATAAAGTAGGGAAGTCAATTAAATTAAAAAAAGGAAAGGGCTTCAGTATCGGACAAAACCCCTACCGCCCACCATGAAAGCTGGAATGCCCACTAGTGGGCGGTAAGGACCAGGTTGATGACCACTGTTATAGACTGTTTCTGAATCATTATGGGCTGCGAATGACCATAATTTGTTTAAATAAAAGAGGGGTTTGCTTATGTTTGTTTATGTTTATTTACACTTATATACCGCCCTATCTCCCGAAGGACTCGGGGTGGTGCACAGAAGAATAAAAAGTAATAAAACACAACGACAATACAAAAGTTAAAAATAGATTAAATACTAGATCTGTGCTAAATACCTATGGTTAAAAACAAGTAAAAATATTATTAAATTAGTATAAAATTGGGACTGTGTCATTAGAACTATGCTAGGCCAGCCGCATGAAATAGATATGTTTTTAAGGTCCGACGGAAGAGGAGTAGGTCCGTGATGGTACAAAGGTCGGGGGGCAGGTCATTCCAGAGGGCAGAGAAGGCTCTCCCCTGGACAATGCCGGCTGACAGCACCCTGAGGAGGCCCTCTCTGTGGGAGCGAACAGGTCGGAGGGAGGTATGTGGTAGGAGGCGCTCCCGCAAATAGCCAGGTCCCGAGCCATGGAGCGCTTTGAAGATGGTTACTAGCACCTTGAAGCGCACCCAGAAAGCCACAGTGTCAGCCTTCGCTTATGCTGCTTAGCTGCCATGGAAACGGGGAGGGTGGGGCGCTGGGATTCAATTGTGTATGCTGGTGGAAGATTGGTGGAAGATGTTGCCGGCCGGTGTTATCTCTGGACTAACGGTCTCACGTTCCATGCTGGTGATGACCTGCCCACCTGATGTCGAAGGAGAAAGTATATTGGACACTGCTAGGGGGGGGGGGTTAGGGCTATGGGGATGGGCTTAAGCTTTAATACTCACTGTTCGCGCCTAAACTAGTTACTTCCTGCTTTCCTTGGTCTGTTATTCTTCGGTACTTAGTAAAAGTAGCCTTATTCATTTCAACCAATGTCTAAGTGTGGTCTTTCTTGAGTATTAGGAGAAACAGATCGTGACACACAGGCAGCCAGTGCAGCTCGCGCAGGAGTGGTGTTACATGGGAGTATCGAGAAACTCCCATAATCCCCTGTGCGGCCACATTCTTGACTAGCTGGAGCCTCCGGGTGCACCTCAAGGGGAGCCCCATGTAGAGAGCATTACAGTAGTCCAAGCGGGAAATGACGAGGGCTTGAGTAACTGTGCGTAGGGCGTCACGATCTAGAAAGGGATGCAACTGGCGTATCAGGTAAACCTGATAGAAGGCCCCCCTGGCCACGGCTGTCACATGGTCATCCAAGGACAGCCGAGACTCCAGGAGGACACCTAAGTTGCGAACCCATTCCGCGGGGGCTAAAGATTCACCCCCGATAGCCAGAGATGGAACCAACTGGCTATATCGTGACACCAGAAACCACAGCCACTGGGTCTTGGACGGGTTAAGTCGAAGCTTGTTCCTCCTCATCCAGGCCCGCATGGCCTCCAGACACCGGGACATCACTTCAACAGCATCGTTGAGGTGGTCAGGGGTAGAGATGTACAGCTGAGTGTCATCAGCGTACTGATGGAACTCTACCCCAAAACCACTGATGATCTCACCCAGCGGCTTCATATAGGTGTTAAACAGCAGGGGCGAGAGGACCGACCCCTGAGGCACCCCACACATCAGGGGCCTTAACGTCGATCTCTGCCCCCCTGCCAACATGAATTGCGACCGGCCGGAGAGGTAGGAGGAGAACCACTGCAGAACAGTGCCTCCCAACCCCAACCCCCCCAGCCGGTGCAATAGGATACCATGGTTGATGGTATCGAAAGCTGCTGAGAGGTCTAATAGGACCAGGATAGAGGAATGACCTCTATCCCGAGCCCTCCAGAGATCATCCACCAACGCGACCAATACCGTCTCTGTGCTGTACCCTGGAAACCGGACTGGCACAGGTCTAGATAGACAAAGGGACTAAGATTGTGATTTGTGCTTTCTCAAGAAGCCTAGGTCATAACAGTGGGTTTCAGCGGAACCTTTGGGCTGTTCCTTCCTGTTCCATCTTCATTAACAAGGGCTCAAGCACTAGATTTGGGAAATGTGAAATTATGACCACCCAACCAGTCTATTGAGGGTGACCAAGCAGAAGGATGAATGGCAGGCAGATGCAGAGCTATTGGGACCCAAAACGTAATGATCTAAGGACCAGGTAGAAAGAATGACATTCCTTTTAAGGCAGATAATAGCCATTAATCATTGGGCCAGATAATATATTGACTTTGAGGATGTTTTTCACATATACCCTATCATCGTCTTACAAAAAACTGTCCAATTACTCATAGTGAAGTACAGTGTTTGCTGTTTAGACTAGAGGAAAGAGGTCCTAGTATCCCATAAGGTTTGAGTATGTAGTGGTGTGTGGAACGCATTGCAATAACAATAGTTATATTTTTATACAATCAGGAACACAACAGCATCATAGTCTTAGATATTTAATACAATACAATAGCGGAGTTGGAAGGGACCTTGGAGGTCATCTATTCCAACCCCCTGCCTAGGCAGGAAGCCCTATACCGTTTCAGACAAATGGCTATCTAACCTCTTCTTGAAGACTCCCAGTGTTGGGGCATTCACAACTTCTGGAGGCAACTTCTGTTCCACTGATTAATTGTTCTCACTGTCAGGAAATTTCTCCTCAGTTCTAAGTTGCTTCTCTCCTTGATTAGTTTCCACCCATTGCTTCTTGCCCTGCCCTCAGGTGCCTTGGAGAATAGCTTGACTCCCTCTTCTTTGTGGCAGCCCCTTTTAAAACATAACACCTCAGGATTTTAAACTCATGGAAAATGTTCAGGCTACTCTGGGCCAACCCCCATGAAGAGGTATCTAGAATCCACCTACTACGTCCCAGCTATATTTCTGGGAGGTTTATGCATCAAAAGACAGATGTGCTTTATAACTTAATAATAACTGTGCAAGTTACAAGAGGTTGTTCTGCCATGAACAGATAGCACTAAAGTTAAAAATATTCCCTGATTGTATTTTCTAATTTTCTACATATTGGAAATACAAATCAGAACGCTTACGAAGGGCATCTCTTCCATATGTGCTTTCCACCCACTTCTTTCACATGTGCTTTGTGTTACAGAGCAGACTTATAATAATATAAATTATTTGTAATAATAGAAATCTAGCCAGCTTCAGAAATGGCTTCTTTTGAAAATAAGCTCAATATAAAGGAGGAAAAAGTGTTTTAATGAGTTAGTGCTATTTTAGTAAAAAGAGCAGTTGGAGAGATTTTAACATCTGAAATTTTATTGTAGGCCATAATTATAATGAAATTTATTTAGAAGGCCCATTACTTAGCTTGCTTTAGAATGATCCATTGTATTTCTGTCCTTACTACAAGCATTTTCCTTTCCTTTTGTCAAAATTTGGATGCGCCTATCATATAAAACTTGTTTCAGTCCAGAATGTGGTAACATCTCCTAGATTTATTTATCCTTTATTGTACAGCTGAGGTGGTCTTCATATACGCACTAATAATGTTTACATTTATAAAATGGAACACAGGCGTTCTGCTGGAGTGAAAGATCGTGAGGTCAACAAAACAGAGATCAGATCATCTAAGCTGACTGCGATGCAGTGAAATTCACAGATCTCGATCTCTGTCTTCTCATTGGGTAACTGAAGTCAAGATGTTAAGTTTCTTCATTGTCTACCTTTTCAGTGCTTAAAACAACCAACCAAAAAAGAATGAGTACAACTTATCTGTTAGTTAAGATACTGAACAATTTTATAAACAATAAAGCAGTAATTCTCACATTACCACCATCCAGGGTTCTTTTCTATATCAGTTTATTTGCTGAAGAATTGTTGCACAAAGTTAGTGAAACATCATTTTAGATTAGTTTGGACATATATTAGTCCAAATATATTGTTTGGCTGCCAGCAGACAGTGGAGCTGGCAGCAGATTCGGACGGTGAGGAGGTTGGGGAGGAACCTGGGCCAGTCCTGGAGTCTGGGGAAGGCTCTGTGTCGGAGGCAGAGAGGGGGCCAGGGCCATCTGACGGTTATCAGCTGCCTTCAGAGTCAGACATCATTTGTCTTAATTCTAAAGAATTCCAGGAATTGGAATTTGGTGGCGTAGTGAAAAAACTAAGTTAAAGTTCTACAATTCTATTTGCTATCTTTACTTCCCAGGATTCCCTAGGAAAAAGGAATTGCTCTTAAATCACTAAGGATTGGGCATGGATAGCCCAGGTGTAGTTGCTTCATGATCTTTGATTGCATGTGTGAGTATATGTTGCTAGCTTAGAATAAATATTGTGCAAAGGTACAATGCCAGGCTCTTGAGGAAATGGTATAAGCATATCCTTGATTTAAAAAAAACATGCATTTCTTATAATAAAATTATCTCATTCCCCAAATCTAGGCTTGATGAAATCCATATGCCCTGGTATTTTTAGGTTTTAGATAGCGGATGATGAGCTAAATCCCACAAGGTATTGACCCCAAGGTCTTGCCAATTCATCTCCAATTTCTGATGCCAGATATTATGTTGAACAAACAGATACGAATGTTTAATTATTCATGTCTATAATTATCTTTCTTTACACGCAGAGACACTTCAATGTTGCCATTTTCAATTCACAATTCCACATCCTTCCTGCACAAAATTACTTTCCACTGTTCTATTTTTTTCCAATCAGTGCCCCGTTTCTCTTTCCCCTCTCACAAAGCCGAGCAAATCAGCCCTGATTCTTTCAGGACTGGAACTCTGAAAGCCACAGAAACATCACGTCATTCAAGTTTGCAATCTGAGTTTGGAGAGCAAAAGAGCCTAATGTGAACGAGTTAAAACTTCAATTGGAAAAAAGAAAATAGCAAAAAATAATAATGAGAAAGCTGCTGCTTTATTTTTTTCAGACCTGGATGAAACTAAGAGGGTTAGCAGACCCTTAGAGGACATTCATGATGCTCAATTGTGGCCACATATCATGAAGGGTATTTGCTATATTTTTGGTAAGGTTTTTTTCTTTTTGCCACGTAAGGCAGAGATGTAGGTTAGCACTGTAAACACCAAACTATCTAGCCAAAAGCCCAAGTTATGTTGGTTAACCAAAGCAGAAATGTCATATTTTATGTTAAAAAATAATTTTTTTAAAGAACTAGGATTCAATTTAGAATAAATAAAAGCAAATTTTAATATGAATAAATATATATTAAAATTATGGGTAAGAAAAAGAAATTTTAAAGAACTATAATCAATAATTTTTTCATTTGATTTTCTTAGTGCCAAACTTGGCATGACAATGAAGCTCAACCATCGATCTACTCTAATGGGATTTCTGCCTCCAAACACTGGATTTTGCTTGCAAACAGAGGATTGTCTTAATTTATTGACAGGCTGGGACCTTCTAAGAAAGGATTCCATCATCATATATTTTTTGAATATATGTATTGGATTTTTTTCCTATGGAAATTTTTAAAAGCTCCTCTCACTTATAGAACGCAATTTTATCTTTCTTGGAATATTACATGTTTAGACTAGTGTTTATAAATAGTCTAACAACTAGAATCTTAGTTTTATATTCCGCATGATTGAGGCAGGCTTGTAATACATTGTAACTCATACACAGACTTATGGAGTTGACAGGCAGACCAAAGATACAATGGAACTGGGTTGGATAAGGGTATTAATTTTGCCTTTCAGAGATCCATCCTCCTGTGTTTTAAGGTCTTTCAGCAATTTTAATGACAAATGTAAGGATTGGAATTAATATTCATGAATACCTTACCTGTGACCAGGACTCTGCTCCTGAAGTGTAGTATAAGATTCTTGATAGTGTAATAATGCTTGACTGGCAGATTCCTAACTGAGCCCCTGGACTTCTGCTAGTGATGAAGTCCTCTTGATATTGATTGACTTCATATTCATGAATGACAGTGAGGGTCAAGAACTTTAGAAAGTATCTATTTTCTCCCCACAGCTGATAGTTAAATTGTCCTCTTTACAGTGAAATGTGATGGTTCAAAGAAATAACCTCCTGTCAACTTGAGAGGGAAACATTGAAATTGGTCTTTTAGCTAGCATATGTAGTTGATATTCTTTTATTGATAAAGTAAAATTTACAGAATAAATATAAAGGGTGAATAAAGTCAGCATCAAGATACACGTCTATTTTACTCCGTTTGAATTGATGTAGGATGTAACTGGGTGGTTGGGTTGAGAAAGGGTGAGCTACAGAGACATAAGAAACTGGTGCAGTGTTTTTCTTGTGCAATTTTGTAAGATTTCGTGGATAATATAGCCAATTTTACTCATGGCCTGCCACTGGGCATTGACTCAAATTTGGCCTTTAAGTATATAAATTTATAAAGTTTGATAAAAGCATATTTGTTGCTATATGGATGTATTTTAACCCTCTCTAACGCCAGTTTGTTCCGCAATGATATTGTTCTAAATCAACCAGTCAACCAATTTACCTTTAAAATGTCCAGCATATAGCTTATGTAGTGGAACTGTTTTAACAGATTAACAGAGTTGGACTAGTCCAACTCCCTGCCCAAGCAGGAGGCCCTACACCCTTTCTGACAGATGGCAGTATGGTCTCTTCTTGAAAGCTTCCATTGCTGAAGCTCCCCCAACTTCTGAAGGCAACTTCTGTTCCATTGGTTGATTGTTAACATTGGCAGAAAATTTCTCCTTATTTCCAGGTTGAATCTCTCCTTGATCAGTTCCCACCCATTATTTCTTGTCTGGCCTTCAGGTGTTCTGGAAAACAGGTTCACCCTCCTCTCTGTGATATCCCCTCAATTTAACAGTGATAGATTTGCCCGATTTTTAGGAAATATGAGCTATGCAATCTGAGTAGAAATATTTGCCAGGATTGAGGACTATTGTTTGTTCTTAGCCTTCAATAATTTCACAGGGAGAAAGTTTTGCCAAGACTTTTACTTGCTTCAGCTGCATGGGGGGGGGGGGACCAACAGGAAATTGCAACCTGCTTTTGGGCAAAGCAATGTAGTCTTGCTGAAGTTAGTGTTGTCCTGGGATTGAGTCTCTCCACACAGTATCTGATTTTTATTAGGTTAGGATTCTCATAATGGTTTAAATTCAATTCCCAGATATCCATCCCAAGCTTAAGCACCCATTCTTAGTGGCCAGATTTCTCTATCTCCTGTGCAACCTTAGAAAGCTTTTACATTAGCTGTCCTTAAAGGGGGTGGCATCCACCGACACCTACTCCACAGCTTCTTTGCTCCTGTCTATTGGGAGAAATTAATTCAATCATTCACAATCTCTTCCATGGTTGTAAGTCAACCTGTAGTTCCATTGTAACTACTTCCTCAGTACCATCAGGGATGATGCCACCTGAATGAAGGAATAGTCTTCTGCAGTAGCAAAGAAACCAACAACTGGGGAACTCTAAAACCCCCATTGAACCAGCTGAGAACACAGTCCTAAAAATTCCTGTAGCATTGCAGCCATTGATCATGGAAGAGTGCTGGAAGGACAATAACTCAGGGGTACAACATGTCTACATAATGAAGGGCTCTTGATACTTTCTGAGCTTGGTTCTTTTCTTGCAGACATTTCATTCCCCAAACTAGGTATCATCATCAGCTAGCAATGAAGATATTAACTCGTTTGGGAATGACACATCTAAAGAAAACAGCCATGCTCAGAGAGCCCCAAGGACTCCTCATTTCCCTGTGCCACACGTTGTCCTTTATTGATACATAAATAAGCCAGATTCAATCCTTTCAGGCTAAGTAAAGATACATCAAAATTATGTCTGAAACTTGAAACATGAAACATGACACTTTCTATTACCTATAATTATATGTGATGTGTTGTAAGATTTGAGAATATGTTGAGACCCATAAAAGTTTGAGAAGACATTCAAGTCACAATGAGCCAAACATGAGACTTAAACGGAGGCTTGAATAACAATCAGCATTTAATCTTTGATCAAAGCTTAAAGGCATGATGGTCAGTCGTTCCCAACATACCCCAAGGATATGCCAGGAAGAACTGCCCTTCAGAGAAGGTGTACCTGCTTTTTATACAGTTAGAGACATCATGAAATAATATCCAGGCTTTAGTGGACAACCATTGAAATAGGAGCCAGCCGTGGGCAGCAGCTGCCAAAAAAGCCAACACAGTTCTAGGCTGCATAAACAGAGGGATAGAATCAAGATCACGTGAAGTGTTAATACCACTTTATAAGGCCTTGGGAAGGCCACACTTGGAATACTGCATTCAGTTTTGGTCACCAAGATGTAGAAAAGATGTGGAGACTATAGAAAGAGTGCAGAGAAGAGCAACAAAGATTCGGAATGAGCTACCCTCCATCGACAGTGGTCCTGTGGGACTGTCCGAGACTAGTCTTGAGGTTCCTGCTTGGGAGGAGTTTGACTTTGTTACCACCGAGGATATGGACAGGCTGTCAAGGAAACTTAGAGCGACCACATGTTTATTGGACCCGTGTCCCTCCTGGCTTGTACTGGCATCCTGGGAGACGACACGAGGCTGGCTCCAGGGCATTGTCAACGCATCTTTGAGTGAGGGGTCCTTGCCTGCCGTCTTGAAAGAGGCGGTAGTGAGGCCCCTCCTCAAGAAGCCGTCCCTGGACCCAGCTTTACTAGAGAACTATCGTCCAGTCTCCAACCTTCACTTTCTGGTGAAGGTTGTTGAGAGTGTGGTAGCCCAACAGTTTCCTCAACACCTGGAGGAAGTTGATTATCTAGACCCGCGCCAGTCCGGCTTCCGACCCGGTCACAGTACCGAGACGGCATTGGTCGCGTTGGTTGATGATCTCTGGAGGGCGCGGGATAGA
Source organism: Rhabdophis nuchalis (assembly GCA_039707465.1). NCBI lineage: Eukaryota > Metazoa > Chordata > Lepidosauria > Squamata > Natricidae > Rhabdophis > Rhabdophis nuchalis. The sequence continues at coordinate 3,092,815 of CM077656.1, forward strand.
GGGTATTCCTCTATCCTAGTCCTATTAGACCTCTCGGCGGCTTTTGATACCATCGACCATGGTATCCTATTGCACCGACTGGGGGGGTTGGGGCTGGGAGGCACCGTTTTGCGGTGGTTCTCATCCTACCTCTCTGGTCGGTCGCAATATGTGTTGACGGGAGGGCAGAGGTCGACCTCGAGACCCCTCTTATGTGGGGTTCCTCAGGGGTCGGTCCTCTCGCCCCTCCTGTTTAACACATATATGAAGCCGCTGGGTGAGATCATCCGTGGTTTTGGGGTGGAGTACCATCTGTACGCTGACGACACCCAGCTGTACATATCCACCCCAGACCACCCCAACGATGCCGCCGAAGTGCTGTCCCGGTGTTTGGAAGCCGTACGGATCTGGATGGGTGGTAACAAACTCAAGCTCAACCCTGCCAAGACTGAGTGGCTGTGGTTTCCGGCACCCCGGTTCAGCCAGATTACTCCAACTCTGGCCATTGGGGGCGAAACACTGGCCCCCGTGGAGAGGGCGCGCAATTTGGGTGTCCTCCTGGATTCCCGGCTGTCCTTGGAGGATCATGTGACGGCCGTGGCCAGGGGGGCGTTTCATCAGGTACGCCTGATGCGCCAATTGCGCCCCTTACTGGACCGGGCTGCCCTTTGCAAAGTCACTCAAGCTCTCGTGACGTCCCGTCTCGACTACTGTAATGCTCTCTACATGGGGCTTCCCTTGAGGTGCACTCGAAAGCTACAGCTAGTCCAAAACGCAGCCGCGCGGGTAATTACGGGAGCCACCAGAAGCTCCCATATAACACCAATCCTGCGCGAGCTGCATTGGCTTCCTGTGGTCTTTCGGGTGCGCTTCAAGGTTCTGACGACCATCTTTAAAGCGCTCCATGGCTCGGGGCCTAGTTATATGCGAGACCGTCTCCTGCCCCATACATCCCTTAGACCGATCCGCTCCCACAGAGAGGGCCTTCTCAGGGTGCCGTCGGCCGGACAATGCCGACTGGCGACACCCAGGGGAAGAGCCTTCTCTGTGGCGGGCCCTGCCCTTTGGAACGACCTACCCCCTGAACTCCGGACCATCACCGACCTCCGCCTCTTCCGCAAATGTTTAAAGACATATTTTTTCCATCAAGCCGGCCTAGCCTAACCTCCCATGGGGACTTTTAGAAAAGTTTTAAATTGGGTTTTTAATAATTGGTTTTTAGCACAGGATTGGGGATTATTTAATATATATTTTAAATTATTTGTCTATCTTCTATTGTGTATGTTTTTTAAATTTCCTGTGCGCCGCCCTGGGTCCTCTGTGGAGAAGGGCGGGATATAAATGTAATAAAATGAAATGAAATGAAATGAAATGATTAGGGGACTGGAGGCTAAAACCTATGAAGAACAGTTGCAGGAACTGGGGATGTCTAGTTTAATGAAAAGAAGGACCAGGGGAGACATGATAGCAGTCTTCCAATATCTCAGAGGTTGCCACAAAGAAGAGGGAGTCAAGCTATTCACCAAGGCACCTGAGGGCAGAACAAGAAGCAATGGGTGGAAACTAATCAAGGAGAGAAGCAACTTAGAATTGAGGAGAAATTTCCTGACAGTTAAAACAATTAGTCAGTGGAACAGAAGTTGTCTCCAGAAGTTGTGAATGCCCCAATACTGTAAATATTTAAGAGGATGTTGGATAGCCATTTGTCCAAAATGGTATAGGGTTTCCTGCCTAGGCAGGGAGTTGGACTAGATGACCTCCAAGGTCCCTTCCAACTCTACTATTGTATATTGTATGTTGTATGTTGTATGTTGTATGTTGTATGTTGTATGTTGTATATTGCTCAGCATTATCTCTTTCCCCTGTTCCCATGATTGGCCATTTGGCCCCCTGTTGGGAAGGGCACAGATCAAAGGTGAGATACGTTCTCAGGCAGAAGGGGTGAATATATCAAAATACAGAAAGATAAACAGGATGGAGATGGGATGGGATAGGATGGGATGGGAGGAAGGTGTAAATATCTCGGGAAGATAAGGGAAGGAACAAAAAGGAGGAGCTAATCTGGAATAGTTGAGAAGGATGGAAGAGACATCTGAGTAAGGAAGGCAAGGAGTCACAGGACGAGAAACCAAGACTGCTTCGGCCTTACCAAAGGGTTAAAATCACCAGGCAAACTGCTCCTCCCAGGAGCAACCACTTCAAAGTAATCTTCACAAGTATCCATCCTTTGTAGCAAAGAGACTTGTAAGTCACTTGTACCTCGCTCCTTTGTTTTCAACAGCTTCTCCTCTTCTCATCTGGGAATGCAAGATGACTGCCCCTCCCAAGCCAAAGTTCGTGCTTTGCAACAAAAGTATGCAGGAAAAAATCCGGTTCACTCCAGTTCAATCCCTTACCAAGATGGAGGTCTGAAAGCTGAGCTGAGCTACGTGCTGAGAAGAAAATGTGCCTGCTGAAGGCTGTTGGTGGCTGCCAAACCTGCCAACCTGGGCTATCAACCCCAGAACACCTGGGGGACAAGCTGGCTGGAATTTTTGTGAGAACCTGTTTGCGGGGCCCTTTTCTGGGGGGAGCAGGTTATTCGCACGTTGGCACATTGGGCTCGGCGTCGGGCTCCACGGGGGGGGGGAGCGGCTCGAGCAGCCCGACATCGAGGTTTATTGCTTCGTGGCCGCCGCCGTCTTATTGCTCTTCCACCCTCACCGCTTTGTCCCAGCTGCCTTGACTCTGCGTTTTGTCATTCCTCTGCCTCCATGCCCGTCTCCTCGCCTACCGCTCCGTCTCCTTGCCTTGCTGCTGTGCTGGTCTCGTCGCTTTGTCCTCTATCTTCTCGTCTGCTGCCCTGCTGTTCGTTTCGTCGTCTCTGCTACACCCCAACATCGTGGTCTTCGTCTCTTTGTTTTTCGCTCGCTATTTCACTCGCTGCTTCGCTTGCTGCTGTCTCCTTGTTGTTGTCATCAGCTTTGTCCCTGCCACTTCCTTTGCTTTGTCCCTTGCTGTTTTCGTCTCTTCATCTTCCTGTCCGGAATCTCCTCGTCTTTACACTCCTTCGCCCCGCCGCTTCTTGGTCCTGCTGTTGCCTGGCTGCCTCCTCTTCTGCCGTTGTTCGGTATGCTGGTGGTGGTGACAGTGCAGGCGGGCCCGACGTGGTGAAGAGGGCAAAGGAGGCTCAGTTTGATTGACCCCTTGAGTGGCAGTTATCTATCATCATTACCGCCACCACCGCCACCTGACTGGTAGCCCCCTCATGAAGCAGTAAACTAACTAACTAACTATGGCCTGCAGTAAACCCTGACTATGGATCTCAGAGACGGACCTTCATCAAGGCATTATTTCGCTCTCAGACATTTTATCTTTTTAGACGACCTATGTACTCAGCAACGGACCTCCTCACCCTGCGAGATTCCCCTCTCTCGCAGGTTTGGCCCTCGGCTTTAACGAGGGCCCACCTCGATGACGGATTTTTGAATCTAGAGAGGTGGCCAAAAAGGAAGCTAAGGGGATTTTTAGGAAAATTTTAAAGTCATTTCTTAAGGGGTCCCAGGGAGGGGGGAGGGTTAAATGTAATCAGGGGAGTGGGTAAGGGAAATAACCCACTGGGTAACATCTCCAGGCTGGCCCACGGTCTCGACGGGGAGGATGTAGGATCCGATATTGGGGGGGCAAGGGTCTATTTAACAGAGGGCCACACCATCAGGACGGTGTGTGGGAGGGGTAGGTATGGCGGGAGCCGGGAGTACTTACCCGCTATTTGCGAACGGTTGCGTGCTCCGGTTCCCATGGCTCCTCCTGCAATCCAGGAGATCCGGGACTTCAGGGCCTGGGCCCTAGGCTGATGTTATGTAATTCCAGGTCCGTGGTCAACAAAGCCTCCCTCATCCAAGATTTGGTGTTGGAGGAGGAGACCTGGTGGGTATTACGGAGACCTGGTTGGGCCATGAGGGGGGAGTGCCCCTCGTTGAAATGTGCCCACCAGGTTACCGGGCATTCCATCAGCCACGGGCCCAGGGTCGGGGTGGGGGGGTGGCGGTTATCATTAAGGAGAGTCTAGCTCCGAGGGAGACCGCTGTGCCGCAGACAGCCAGTTGTGAGTCCCTATGCATGAAGTGGGGTCATGGGAGGCAGCTGGGCTTGCTGATTGTGTACCTGGCTCCTCGCTACGTATCAGCAGTCCTGCCTGAGCTTCTCGATGTGATAGCTGAGGTGGCGGTTGACACACCCAGGCTCTTAGTCATGGGGGATTTCAACCTGCCATCGGTAGGCAAAGCATCCGAGATGGAGTTCATGGCCTCCATGACAGCCCTGGACCTGACCCAATTAATTCATGACCCCACTCACACCAGGGGACACACACTGGACCTAGTTTTTGTCTCCGGCCAGTGGATGAGTGATCTGGGATTAGGGGAATTAGTCATCGAACCCCTGTCATGGTCAGACCACTCTCTCCTTCGGCTTGACTTTCCAACCGCTACACCCCACCGCGGGGAGGCGGAACCAGAAGTGTTAAGATGGTTCCATCCCAGGTGCCTGATGGACCCAGAGAGGTTCCAGACGGAGCTTGAGCCAATACCTGAGTCCCTGACCCATGACTCCACTGAGGACCTAGTGGCCGATTGGATTAGTGCGGCCAGGGGGGCCCTGGATCGAGTCGTGCCCTTGCGGCCTCTCACTCAGTGTCGATCCACTCTGGCTCCTTGGTTTTCTGAGGAGCTAAGGGTGATGAAACACCGAAAGAGATGCCTAGAGAGCATTTGGAGGTCTACCCGCTCCGAATCTGACGGGACATGGGCAAGGTCGCATTTGCGGACCTACCTTTTGGCGATAAGAGTGGCGAAACGGGATTATCCTGTCCCTGGGTCCTTTGTGGAGAAAGGCGGGATATAAATTTAAATAAATAAATAAATAAATAAATAAATAAATAAATAATCTCTCCACTCTTATCGCATCTGCATCTGCCCTGCTGCCCTGTTTAGAGTGACCCACTCCCTCCTTCACCAGAGGCCGCGGGAAGCTTCTTTGCAGGGTCGTGCAGAGGAATTTGGATGTTATCTGCATGATAAAATCGTTCAGATCCAGGACGAGCTGGCCTCCGACTAGGCTAGTCCAGGTGGGCTGACGGAGGCAGGTCTAGAGATGGTTGTTTGAGGAGAATTCGATCCTGTTTCTCCTGATGACATGGGCAGGATACTGGGACAGCTGAATGCCACCACATGTTTATTGGACCCGTGTCCCTCCTGGCTTCTACTGGTTACACGAGGCTGGCTCCAGGGAATTGTTAACGCTTCTTTGAGTGAGGGGTTCCTACCGACCGTCTTGAAAGAGGCGGTGGTGAGTCCCCTCCTCAAGAAGCCCTCCCTGGACCCAGCTGTATTAGCCAACTACCATCCGGTCTCCAACCTTTGCTTTCTTGCGAAGGTTGTTGAGAGTGTGGTGGCATGACAGTTCCCCCAGCACCTGGAGGAAACTGTCTATCTAGACTCGCACCAGTCCGGCTTCTGACCTGGGTACAGCATGGAGACGGCATTGGTCGCGTTGGTTGATTATCTCTGGAGGGCTCGGGACAGAGGTTGTTCCTCTATCCTGGTCCTATTAGACCTCTCAGCGGCTTTTGATACCATCGACCAAGGTATCTTATTGCACCGGCTGGAAGGGTTGGGGTTGGAAGGCACCATTCTACGGTGGTTCTCCTCCTACCTCTCCGACTGGTCGCAATTTGTGTTGGCAGGAGGGAAGAGGTAGACGTCGAGGCCCCTCTTGTGTGGGGTGCCTCAGGGGTCAGTCCTCTCACCCCTCCTGTTCAACATCTATATGAAGCCACTGGGTGAGATCATCCGTGGTTTTGGGGTAGAGTTCCATCAGTATGCTGATGACACTCAGCTGTACATCTCTACTCCCCAACGATGCCGTCGAAGTGATGTCTCGGTGTTTGGAGGCCGTGCGAGTCTGGATGGGGAGAAACAGGCTTCGACTCAACCCGTCCAAGACCGAGTGGCTGTTGGTTCCATCTCTGGCTATCGGGGGCGATTTATTAGCTCCCGCGGAGAGGGCCCGCAACTTGGGCATCCTCCTGGATCCTCGGCTGTCTTTAGATGACCATTTGACAGCCGTGGCCAGGGGGGCATTTTATCAGGTCTACCCTTTCTAGATGACTCAAGCCCTCGTCATCTCCCGCCTGGACTACTGTAATGCTTTCTACATGGGGCTTCCCTTGAGGTGCACCCGGAGGCTCCAGATAGTTCAGAATGCGACTACGCGGGGGATCTTGGGAGTCTCAAGATACTCCCATGTAACTCCTCTCCTGCGTGAGCTGCACTGGCTGCTTGTGGCTTTCCGGGTGTGCTTCAAGGTATTAGTAACCATCTTTAAAGCGCTCCATGGCATGGGTCCTGGTTACTTGCGGGACCGCCTCCTACCACATACCTCCCTTCGACCTGTCCGCTCCCACAGGGAGAGCCTCCTCAGGGTACCATCTGCCGGACAATGCCGGCTGGCAGCCCCCAGGGGAAGAGCCTTCTCTGTGGCAGGCCCCACCCTCTGGAATGACCTGCTCCCCGACCTTCATGCAATCACGGACCTGCGCCCCTTCCGCCGGACATTAAAAACACACTTGTTTCATGCGGCCGGCCTGTCATAGTTTTTAGAGTCTTTAGTAAGGGTTTTAAATCTAATTTTAGTACGGGGTGTTAAATTTAATCTATTTTTATTCTATTTTTACTGTATTTATTGTTACTGCTTTTACTACTTCCTGTGTACCACCCTGAGTTCCGTCAGGGAGATAGGGTGGCATACAAATGCAATAAAACTAAACTAAAACTAAACTAAAAGATGTCAGCTTTACAGCTGTTTACAGCTCAATTCTGGGGTATGTGCAGAGAAAGCGTGCAGAGAAGAGCAACAAAGAGGATTAGGGGACTGGAGACTAAAACATATGAGGAACGGTTGCAGGAACTGGGTAGGTCTAGTTTAATAAAAAGGACTAGGGGAGATATGATAGCAGTGTTCCAATATCTCAGGGGTTGCCACAAAGAAGAGGTAGTGAGACTATTCTCCAAAGCACCTGAGGGCAGAACAAGAAGCAATGGATGGAAACTAATCAAGGAGAGAAACAACTTAGAACTGAGGAGAAATTTCCTGACAGTTAGAACAATTAACCAGTGGAACAGAAGTTGCCTCCAGAAGTTGTGAATGCCCCAACCCTGGAAGTCTTCAAGAAGATGTTGGATAGCCATATGTCTGAAATGGTATAGGGCTTCCTGCCTAGATGACCTCCAAGGTCCCTTCCAACTCTGCTATTGTATTGTATTGTATTATGTTCTATGCCCATAGATTGCAGATGGATAAGGGTTCAAATGACAAGGATCATAGGTCTTGACATTTGCCAGATATTTTACAGACCCTAATAAGAGTGCCACAGGAAATCACTTTCAGGGAACAAAGGCACTTTACAGCATACAAGCTTATGCTACAAATACAAGGCATAATATAATATATGTGTGTTACGGAAAGCAAATATCTCTATTAATCAACAAGTTTGTATCATTATTATTCCCCTTCAGTCCCATGTTCGGGAGAGGGGGAGGTATATAAAACTAATAAATAAATAAATAAATAAATAAATAAATAAATAAATAAATAAATAAATAAATAAATAAATAAATAAATAAATAAATAAATAAATAAATAAATAAATAAATAAATAAATAAATAAATAAATAAATAAATAAATAAATAAATAAATAAGTTTATAGAAGATACAGTTCAAAGCATAAATTTATTCTTCTGTAGTTAATCCAGATGAGGTAAAAGGCTGCTCTCTATGTTCTAAATATCTCTATTCAAATATTGATATATTAAAAAAATGGGTCTATATCTGTCAGAAAACTATGAAATAGGATCACTTTAGGTGGAGTACTTTTTTGTATTCAATACTTTTCAGTATTGTTATGTTTAAAATGAATATAGCATAGCCATATTCCTAAACAAGTTGTTTCTTGTTTAAAAAGTATGAACTGTGGCATATAAGTCTGTTTTTATCTATATACATTTACAGGTATTTATGCTAAAATTGGTCTATGAAATTCAATGTGGAAGACTGCACTTTTTTTTTTTTTTTTTTTTTTGCTGACAGAGAGATTGGTGTAGAAAATAGTTCAGGGGATGAAACCAATAATTGTTTTAGATTCTCTTGGGCTAGAATTGAATTTTATAATTAAAAGCAGAAGATGTTCCAATTCAAATAACACTGACACATAACATGCCATAATTTTTACCATCTGAACAGTTTCTAAGTTTTATTTCCAAACAGTCAAGTAAATTAAGTCTACAATTTAACACAGAGTTAAATGTAGTCAAGGTTATTCACTATGACAAAAAATCCCAATAATGTCTATTTACTTTGATGTAAGGCCTAACACATTTAATGGGATTTTCTTCACTGAATATAGATAAGTTTGTAATTTGATATTTTTTTTTGATAAAATGAATCACATATCTTATAAATATATATGGAGGTGGAGAAGATAAAAAAATAAATCTCAAATTTTATTTTAAAAACTATTTTTAACTTAGGTTTATATAAATGAAAAGAAATACAAACTCTATATATCATACTTTACTCCTATTCTTAAAATGTTGACATATAGGAATAAATCGACAGAACAAAAATTAAGCTATTTCCTACTGCTGGGGTAGGAAATGACTTACAATGGTCAAGAAAACAAAAGCATGCTGGGTATTTTCCAAGTTAAAACATATTAAAGCGTATTAAAAAGTGTTCATCAATTACACTGCACAAAATAAAGGTTGTCTCAAAAAACGAATGTTCTCATTGTGCAATTTAAGTTTTAAATCAAAGTTGACAAGAAAGCCTAAGATATCTCTCTCAATGACCCATGGGGTACCTTTTGCATATATAAACACAAATTAGCATTTTATGGCAATTTGTTAATTTAATTAGGTATTTCCAGGATTTATTTCTAGTATTACTTAAGCAGAACGTCCCCTATTTCAGGCTTTTAGCTAAAGGTCATGAGAGTGAATCTTGTTTTGCCAGGTGGATGTCTAACATACTCAGGACTTTGATAAAAAACAGCTGTCGCTGCCTGATACCAGCTATGGCTGAACTGCAAACAAATATATCTTGGCCCAAATACTTGCCACATCTGCCAACAATTAGTTATCTCTCAGAACTGGAAAGCGACACAGAATAAACATGATCTGATTTCAGAATAAGCAAACAAACAAGAACGTCGGCATCATCATTCATCAAGAGGAGGTGAAGTTACCCAATGTGTAGACTCAGGCTCAAATCTGTCAACTGGTAAAGTTTATTGGGCAGTATTAGATAGCACAAGATCTGATGGTCTGAATGCTTTACAGATGTTCTGGGACTGGAGAAACCAATCTGTCTTTGGGCTCTTCAGGGATATCAGAGATGAGTGTCATGCTACCTTCCATATTCACCCTAAGCATGCCTGCATCTCTCTTTAATTGTCTTCCTTTGTTCAGAACAAAATTTAAATTAACTTCATTAAAGTAGCACATTCCAGAGGTTAGCAGGCTTTCTGTCTCTTAGTGTAGGTTTTGGTTCTTCAACTTAGTTTTGGGAAGTCAGAAAACTGATAGACGAGTCTATTTAGCTTAGGACTGCCTGCTGGATTTCTATATTCTTTATCTTCTCAATATACATAAAGCTTTTGGGAATGGAATTTGGCAGAGCACTGAAAGCAAATTGACTTCTGTTGCTATTGGCATTTCTCAAACATGGCTCTAAGGCTCAGAGACATTTTCCTCCACCAGTTTACTTCCTAGAGAGACAGCAATAACAATTCATTCCTTTTGCCCAATTCTTGGTTGCATAGCAGCATGATTCCTAATCTTGGGAAGATATCTTAATTAGCATTTTTGTTTAAAAAAAAAGATTAAAGCAATAGCACTTAGACATCCTAGTACTTTACAGCCCTCTCTGAGCAGTTTACAAAGTCAGCATATTTCCCCCAACCATACGGGTGCTCATTTTACCAGCGTCAGAAGATTGGAAGGTTGAGTCAACCTGGAGCCAGTCAGGATCAAACTGCTGGCAGTGAGCTAGTCTGCAATATTGCATTCAAACCATTGCATCTTTCTGATCATTATGGCATCTTTTCTGATCATCAGTGACATTTAGCTCTTTCTCTTGGAGTCATTTTCATAGCCAGGTCATAGACCAGTGGTCCCTCAGCCTCACCAGGAACCGGTTTCATAGAAGGCAAGTTTTCCATGGATGGGGAGGGGGGGAGGGAGGAGGGGAATGGTATCAGGATGACACACAGGGAAGTCTTCCCCAGAAGAGGCTTTCCTTTGCTCCAGGGGGAACATCAGAAGGCCCAGAGAAACCTTCCCTTGAAGAGGTTCTCTGCTTCTGCTCCAGAGGAAACTCCCAATCAAAGACCCAGGCAAGCAGAAAGAGGCATGAATGACCAACTGCCTGAAGTTTTCCCTTGTATTTCCCTTCCAGATTACACCAGTGAAATTTTGTTTCTAAGGGGGAAGGAAGTGGAGGAGAAGAGACAACCTTCCAGCAAAACAAGCCAAAGGCCCAGCACATTAAGGAAGGTCTGAGAAAACCAAGAATGAGAAAAAGGGGGGAGTGGGGAGGAAGGGAGAGAGTGCAAACCAACTCTGCGTAGAGCAATGCACTTTGCAAATAAGCCTGAAGTGTGCAAAACCTCTTCGCTTGCAAACATTTGGTTTCCAAGCAGTGGGATTCAAATCATTTAACAACCAGTTCATCCAAGTCTCATGTTGGCTGTTGTGGGAGGCATGGCCCATCCCCATTCTCAGCTTTGCCACACATGGATGAAGAGCCTCCAGTGATGGCCAACCTGACCCTGGGTGAACTGGTTGTTAAATTACTCCCCCCCCCCCCCCCCGCTATCAAAGTGGATCGTGGGTGCTGTGCTGCAATGGAGAAATGGGAAATGGAGCGGCCAGCATGATGGAAGGATTTCTTTCCCCTGCTCCTCCTCCTTCCCTGGTCCATTTCCTGTTTCTCCATTGCAGCGCTGCATCATGCCCCTAGAGCTGACCCCCGCACCCCCGCCCAGATTTCCTCACTTCCCCCATGCATTTCTTTGCCTACCTGATTTCCAGGTCTGTTGCATTTCTCCATCGCATTTCTCACCGTTGTGTGCAGGGAAACAAAAGTTTGTAGGACTAAAAAAAATATAATAATAATAATAATAATAATAATAATAATAATAATAATAATGATGATGATGATGATGATGATGATGATGATGATGATGATGATGATGATGATGATTCCTGATCCTTCCTTCCTACCACCAACAGGAAGGTAGGCCTATTTCCTGCTGTGGCTGGGCCTGAACAGCTACCTGGTGCGGTTCCTACAGTTATGATATTATCATCCTTGAATCAATAGTGGCTCAGCACTGAGAACCAACCCAGGCACCTACCATCACTAATGATGAGGAGAAACGAACAAAAATCCACTTTGGATCTTTCGTCGCCCCGGTCAACAAGGACCACGTCAGATGCTATGGCTCCTGGACATCTGTCGAAAAATGGGCTACAGGGCTCAGTTGTTACTGCCAGGGAACCAGGGCGTGCAACTGCAAACTGACTGGAACCAAAGTGCAAAACTTGGACAACCGAAGAAAATCGACAAATCCTCAAATATTACTACCAGGCAAAACCAACAGCCAGGGGATTTCAAAAAAGAATGATGCAGCTGTGGAAGGAACAACATCCGGAAAGTGATATAACTGAACAAAGACTAATAGATCAAAGGTGCATCATCATCCATAATAAAGTTTTCACAGAAGTGGAAATGCAACATCTAGAAATGTTGGCTAAAAAGAAAACAACAAGTGATGATGAACAAGCTGAAGAAATTGCCTAAACAAATTAAAAAGCCAGTGGAAGAAAATAACATACAGGATGAAGACCCTCCTGTGCAACAACTTGAAAGTGTAGAGCTAAGTGATCTAGCAAAAATGCTGTAAGAAAAAATTGAAAACCACATCAAAGAAAATGTAGAAAGAAAAAGACTACCTATCATTCACGAAGTGCATAGCAAACAAGTGAAAGATCTGTTAACTGCCGTGAACAACATTTTAACTTCCATCCCATCCAGCACACTATATGAAACCAACCAATTAATGTATAGCACAGCCGCTGTTATAACTGCAGAACTAGGTTATAAAATGGTAAAAAAGAAACCCACTGGAACACCAAAGTGGAAAATTTGACTTGAAAATAAAATTAAAAACTAAGAGGGGATATCAGCAATCTGAAGCACTTGAAAGAAGGAAAATTAAAGAACAAAAAGCTGAAAAATAGTTTACACAAAAAATACAACCTGGAGGAAAAAACAATAACAGAAATTATGGAAGAACTAAAACAACGTGCGATAGCCGGCCTAGGATAACCATCCGATTTGGACTTTTTAGTTATAAATTTTAATTAGAGAATTTTAAAATGTTTTAGCACGGGGTAATTTAATTTAATTTAATTGGGTTTTAATAATTGGTTTATTTATGTATGTTGTGTTTTTAATTTGCCTGTGCGCCACCCTGGGTCCTTTTGTAGGAGAAGGGCGGGGTACAAATTTAACAAAATAAATAAATAAAATAAATAGCAACAGCAAGGAAAATTGAAAGATACGAAGGATGAATAAAACAATATCATGAAAATGTTCCAGTTCAGAAGAAACCAACACCTACTGGTCCCTTGATGAAAATCGAATCCAAACTAATATTTACCCATGTAAAGAAAAAACTTTGAACTTTTGGAAAGAACTGTGGGAAAACCCAGTGAAACACAATAACACTACCTCCTGGATCAAAGATATTTAACAACATACAATACAAAACAAGATGGAAAATATTGCAATGAAAACTGACATGGTGACAAAACAAGCAAAGAAGGTCAAGAACTGGAGTGCACCTGGCCTGGATGAACTGCATGGATACTGGCTAAAACATCTAACCAGCCTACATCATCGCATGGCCACTCAATTTGATCAAATCCTTCAATATGCAACAACCGAAGAATGGCTAACAGCTGGACGAACTTACTTGATAATGAAATATCCAGAAAAAGGCACAGAACCAAGCAACTATCGCCCAATTACTTGTTTGCCAACAACGTTCAAACTTTTTACAAGGATACTGGCAAATACAATATTCAATCATCTGATAGAAAACAGTTTGTATCTAGTAGAACAAAAAGGAAATTATAAAAAATCAAGAGGAACAAAAGATCAGCTGCTCATAGACAAAATGGTACTAAAAAATGCAAAACGAAGGAAAACAAATTTAAATATGGCTTGGATTGATTACAAGAAGGCATTTGACTCATTACCCCACAGCTGGATTAACACCTGTCTGGAAAACTTTGGAATTAGCAAAAATATCTGTACATTTTTGAAAGCAAATATGCAAAAATGGAAAACAATTCTAACAACAAATGGGGAGAACATTGGTGAAGTCAACATCAGACGAGGAATCTTCCAAGGAGATTCACTTTCACCACTACTGTTCAACATTGCATTAGTTCCCCTGACAATAATCCTACGGAACACAAAACTGGGATACAATACAATACAATACAATACAATAGCAGAGTTGGAAGGGACCTTGTAGGTCTTCTAGTCCAACCCCCTGCGTGGGCAGGAACCTTATACCATTTCAGACAAATGGCTATCTAACATCTTTTTAAAGACTTCCAGGGTTGGGGCATTCACAACTTCTGGAGGCAAGCTGTTCCAGAGGTTAATTGTTCTAACTGTCAGGAAATTTCTCCTTAGTTCTAAGTTGATTCTCTCCTTGATTAGTTTCCACCCATTGCTTCTTGTCCTGCCCCCAGGTGCCTTGGAGAATAGTTTGACTCCCTCTTCTTTGTGGCACCCTCTGAAATATCGGAACGCTGCTATCATGTCTCCCCTGGTCCTTCTCTTCATCAAACTAGACATACCCAGCCCCTGCAACCGTTCTTCATATGTTTTAGTCTCCAGTCCCCTAATCATCTTGGTTGCTCTTCTCTGCACTCTTTCCAGAGTCTCCACGTCTTTTCTATATCGTGGCGACCAAAACTGGATGGAGTATTCCAAGTGTGGCCTTACCAAGGCACTATACAGTGGCATTAACACTTCATGTGATCTAGATTCTATCCCTCTGTTTATGCAGCCAAGAACTGTGTTGGCTTTTTTGGCAGCTGCTGCACACTGCTGGCTTATATTTAAATGGTTGTCCACTAGGATTCCAAGATCCCTCTCACAGTTGCTACTATTGAGCAAGGTACCACCTATACTGTACCTGTGCATTTTGTTTTTCTTGCCTAAATGTAGACCCTTACTTTTTTCACAATTGAATTTCATTTTATTAGATAGTGCCCAATGTTCAAGTTTGTCAAGATCCTTCTGTATCTTAAGCCGATCTTCTGGAGTGTTGGCTATTCCTGCCAGCTTGGTGTCATCTGCAAATTTGATGAGTTCCCCATTTATCCCCTCATCCAAATCATTGATGATACCAAATCTCAAGACAACATGGCAAGATAAACCATCTACTATACATGGATGACTTAAAAATGTATGTGAAAAGCCCCACTGAACTTAAATCAATACTCAACATAGTTCAACTATTCGGCAGTGACATCAAAATGAACTTTGGAGTTGAAAAATGTGCTATATTATCCATGCAGCGAGGAAAAATGGAAAAAACAGAAGGAATAGAACTGGGAAATGGAAATATAGTGAAAGCAATAGCAAAGGATGATGGTTACAAGTACCTAGGCATATTGGAAGCAGATAAGATCTTGAATGAAAAAGTCAAAGAGTCAACACAAAAGAAATACACCAGGAGAGTCCGCAAAATATTAAAATCAAAGCTGAATGCCGGAAACATAATTAAAGCCATTAATACATGGGCAGTTCCAGTGATACGCTATTCAGCTGGAATCATTAACTGGACTCTGGCTGAACTGGAAAACCTGGACCGGAAAACACGCAAACTTTTGAATATATACCATGATTTACATCCACGAAGTGACATTGACAGGTTGTACCTGCCAAGAAAAATAGGGGGCAGGGGGCTATTGCAAATCCATCAAACTGTAGAAGAAGAAAAATGAAGTTTGAATGATTATGTGAACCAAAGTACAGAAAAATTGCTGCAGGCTGTAAAAATGGAGAACAGCATAAAAACAACAGAAACAAAGGCAGAATATAAGGAAAAACAGCTGGATGACAGATTAAATAGATGGAAGACCAAGGCTTTGCATGGACAGCACTTGAAAAACATTGAAGGAAAATGTGATGACAATGTCAACATCCCAATGTTGTCATGGACCTTATCTGTTTGCTTTAACGAACTGAAAATTCTTGACATTCCTGTGGCAGGAAAGGAATCTCAGGACAGCCTGTGACTGCGCATGCATGCAATTATTTTCAATGCTAATTGGGGAACATGATTTATGACAAGCAGAGGGGAGGGGGCATAAGGGGGTAAAGTGCAGAAGCCATCCAATTATTGCCAGTTCTGGCTGCAACCGAGGCTCGCTATGATGTTACATTCAATAAACGGACATTTCTTTGAACTTTTACGTGAGGCCGTGAATCATTTGAAGTTTCTCTTGGGAGCTTGACAGACAACTTGACATGGACATGGCTTAAGATGGGAACTATCAAGAAAGAAACAGAAGGTTTAATACTGGCCGCTCAAGAACAAGCACTACAAACTAATGCCATGAAAGCAAAGATTCAAAAATCCACTGACAACCCAAACTGCTGACTTTGCAATAACAAAGTCGAAACTGTTTCACATTTAATATGTGAATGCAGCAAAATCGCACAAACTGATCACAAAGCTAGACACGACCGAGTTGCTAAATTAATCCACTGGTCATTATGTAAAAATATGGTTTACATGTATCCAGAAAGTCATAGGAACACAAAGTGGAAAAGGTCATCGAGAATGAGAGGGTGGATGTCAGCCTCTGCTTTATTGCTTGCTTCGGCTACCATTTGAAATGGGGAGGGAGGGGCTGTGGGTCCTGGACATTAAGTGTGCTGGAGGAGGATGGAGCCTAGGCCTGATATCGCCAAGGCTAACGGTCTCGCATTCCATTGTGATGATGCTCCTGAGCCCACCTGACATCGTGGATGAATCTGCATTGGATAATAGGCTGGGGTCAAGGGGTGTTAGGGGATGGGTAATGCTTTGATATGTATGTTGCATGCCTAAATATCTCATTCCTTGCTTGACTTTCGCTGCGGTCTTATCATAATCAGTAAAAGTAACCTTAAACTTTCAAAATGGGTTTGAGCGTGGTCTTTCTTGAATTATGATGGAAGCAGTCCTGACAGTGAAGATCTTGTGGGACTTTCGAATACGAACAGACCGTCATTTGGAGCACAACACACCAGATATCACGGTTGTAGAGGGCCGAAGTGTACAGTTCATTGATATTGCTGTTCCTGGAGATGCCAAAGTCGAAGAAAAAGAACTAGAAAAAATCATGAAATATCACAACCTGGCCATCGAAACCACACGGCTATGGATGAAGCATGTCACAGTGACACCCATTGTCATCGGGGCACTTGGCACCATGTCCAAGAATTTTACTAAATATCTCAGCAAATTGCAGCTTCCTGCAATAACACCAGCGGAACTGCAAAAAACGGCGCTACTTGGCACATGTTATATTCTACGAAGATACTCGGTTGATACCTACGATGCTGGCAGCAAACTGTATCAACAATTAGCACCAGTCAATAGTATTTGAAATATGCATTTTTAAATATTCAGTTGGCTGAGTTTCATGTTTTATGAATAAAGATGATAATAATAATAATAATAATAATAATAATAATAATAATAATAATAATAATAATAATAATAATAATAATAGTAATAGTAATAGTAATAGTAATAGTAATAATAGTAGTAGTAATACTAATAATAGTAATAGTAATAGTAATAAGCGACTGTGGAAGAGAAAGTCGTGTGTTGTCCTGATTGTGATTGGAGCCCTTGGAGCAATACCTTTGGTTGCAAGCCAGGCTGATGCACATTTGCAAACTTAGAGAACTGCACGAAGGCAACATGAGCCCAGGAAAGGTCCCAGGAAAGGGAGAGGAGGAAAGTGAGGAAGAAGAGGAGGAGAAAAAAGAGGTAGCAAAAGGAAGAGGAAGCAGGACCAGGAAGAGGAGGAGGAAGGACATATTGCCAGTTGCACTAGACAAGACAGCTTCTGCCACACTGCTCTCCTGCCCCAGCCACCACCCCTACAGACTCACCATGTGTCTGGAGGTAGAACACGCGCCTCCAGTTCACCTCCAGCTGTGCAGCTCAGTTTCTAACTGGCTCAGTTTCTAACTACCAGTCCACGGATCAGGGGTTGGGGACCATAGATGAAGAGGGCCTAACTCTGAAGCAATGAAATGATGGGTTGCAAAAAACAAACCAGCGAGATCAAAATGAGATGAGATTGCCAAAGCAATAGTGTCAACCCAGCACGTTCCCATCTAAAGTTCCCTTTTGAAGTAACCTCTGTTGAGTTTTCCTGTCATCGAGTACAAGGACAAAACTAATTTTTTAGAAAGAAAAGAAAAATTGCTCAAAAGATATGGCCGGTATAAATAGAAACCAAAATAAGTATTGATTTATATCTGGCCTATTATACCAGCTTCAGGAAATCAGAAAAGAACAAACAAGTCTCAACCAACATATTGTGCAACAAATCTATTGCATTTTACAAATATTTGCCTTAGTTTTGTCATATAACTTTAAAATCTAATCCAGGAACTTTAGCTTTACAGGTCATGTATTTGGATTCCTAAACCCCATAGGTGAGAAAATTCCAACAGAAATTTCCTTGAAGAAAGATCATCGCTCATTGACAAAATACTTCATTTGTATGTGGAAGATTCCTGGTTCAATTCCGAATATCTTCAGATAGGATTTTTCAACATTTGAAAGAGCTGGTGGCACTTAGTGTGAATAACATTGAACTGATCAACTAATGATCTGACTCATAGTTATAATAATATCAAGCATTATTTCTTTCTCCTCACTACCACAAAATGGGGTTTTATGGGCTATTGAAAATACATTTTGAATCTTTAAGTAGTGATATAGTAATTGTCTCAGCTGATGCAATAGGGGAGCCAGCTTGGCTAAAGTGCTAGGCTCCTTGCCTGGCATGCAACACAGCCCCGGTTCAAATCCCAGTAAAGGGTATGGCCAGCTGATGAGAGCTAATAAGCTCGAAATAGATCTATCATGGTCTCTCTCTAATTTAATTTATTGATCAGCTCATAAACCTAACACACATATCTAAAAATAAAATAAAATTACACAACGTAATTCTTGGTTTGCTGTCTAGATGGTCTCTGGTGATGAGCAGAAAGGCAGGAAAGGAAACAGTATGTCTCCTCCCTTAATTGGGGCCTAATAATAGGTTGTGAAACAATTACATATATATATATATGCTGGCATTGCTGGCCTCGGGGATTTTCCCGTGTATATAGCATGGAGAAGTTATTGCAACGTTTCGACAAGATCTCACTTGTCATTATCAGGCAGGCTTTTGTCTGTGACTGTCACAGAGAGACAGCAAAGTATTATCCCCAGAGAGAAATCTTCCAGATTCCCCAAACTCTATGGCCTCCCCAAGATACACAAAGAAGGAACACCACTCAGACCCATAGTCAGCTCCATAGGCTCACCTCTACAGAATCTTGCCAAGTTCCTCGCAAAGGAATTACAACCCTACACAGAATCCATCAACTCACATGTACAAAATTCTTTCCACTTCATAGAAACAATAAAAAAACAAAATCTACAGCCCAGTGATCTACTCGTGAGTTTTGATGTCATATCCCTCTTCACCCAAGTGCCTATAAAAGAAGCCTTGACAGCCATCCAGAACAAATACAACCCCCCCCAAGCACATCCTGGATCTGACCAACCACTGTCTAACCAACACATACTTCATTCACAATGACCAAAGATACAAACAGATAGAAGGAGCACCCATGGGATCAACCCTCTCACCGGTCATCGCAAACTTATACATGGAACACTTTGAAACCAACGCCATAGACAAATCTGAACACTAACCCAAACTCTGGCTCAGATATGTAGATGACACTTTTGTAATTTGGCCACATGGGAAAGAAAAACTGGACAACTTCCTCACACACCTCAACTCCCTACACCCCAAAATACAATTCACCATGGAAATAGAAGCCAACAACCAACTCCCTTTTCTAGATGTCCTAATCTACAAAAACCCTAATGGCTCCCTAGGACACACCATCTACCGGAAAAAAACACACACCAACCGCTACCTAAATGCACGCCAGCTATGCCAGCATATATATATATATATATATATATATATATATATATATATATATATATATATATATATATATATATATATATATATATATATATATATATATATATATATATATATATATATATATATATATATATATATATATATATATATATATATTGTATGTATGTATGTATGTATGTATGTATGTATGTATGTATGTATGTATGTATGTATATATGCTGGCATTGCTTGCTTCGGGTATTTTCCCGTGTATAAGGCATGGAAATGTTATTGCAACGTTTCGACAAGATCTCACTTGTCATCGTCAGGCTTTGGTCTGACGAGACCAAAGGACATGTTTTATTTTATTTATTTTATTTACATTTCTCATGTTTGTTTTAGCGTGAGTTATTATGATATGATTCTTTGTTGGTGCACAGAGGATAAAAATTCTTAAAGTTGGCTTTCACAGCCACTTCTTAAAATCAATTTAGTTGTATTTTTCCCATTCCATTCCTCATTTTAGACTGTTTATAACCCTCCTGAACTGTCAGTTTTGTATTCATGTACATAAATATACAGAATTAAATGTAACAAATAACAAAAGGGCAAAATTATCCTTGTGGATCGACCTGCTGGTGGTTAGCTTTGATAAGTCTTTTCTCACTCCACGCACCAATCATTCCTTTTTGCCAACAATAGGTACATGCATGCTGGGAGTCTGCAAAAATGTTGTGCAGCTCATGGAATGGTGTTTTGACATATTCTAATCGCTGTTCCTGGTGCTGTGAACCCTACCAGGAATGCCTATTGCCAGCTTCAGCCAGGATACAAGTTGTTCTGTGAGAACAAGTTTTGACATGACAGCAGATAAGTCCAACAGCAAAATAAGAGACAGGTGGAAATAAGTGCTTATGCTCCAAAGGAAATGGCTTCAGCCACTAGATATGTAAGCAGGAGAAAGAGGAATTCAAATCGTTTAACATTGTTTTCAGTATAAACATGGCTTACATTCTGAGCATGGAATCCTTTCATTGTGCCTTTATTAATTTTGTTACCATTTTGTTACTAGAAATCTATATAATATAGTGCTGGTGTCCTTGGAAGTCTTTTCTTTCAGTTGCCAGAGAAAATTCTTATATATGAGTTTCCTGGACATGGATGGTCAAGGGACCATTGTGTCAGATCCTCATAGATCCTTCTTGAGATGCTGCCATTCTGGCAGGAGGGGGCTTGGGTGCCATCTTATAACCCTTTCCTGTTTCTGGTCTTTCCTTTACTTTGATGTACCTTCTTGGGAATGGGAGGCATAAACCTGAGGCCATCTATTTTGTCTCAGCATTGGAGGAACGAGCAAGAGGTGCCTGGGAACAACTTCCTATTATCTTCTCAGCTCGAGATTCTGACAACTTTACAATACAATAGCAGATTTGGAAGGGACCTTGGAAGTCTTCTAGTCCAACCCCCTGCCTAGGCAGGAAACCCTATACCATTTCAGACAAATGGCTATCCAATACCTTCTTAAAAACGTGCAGTGTTGGGGCATTCACAACTTCTGGAGGCAACTTCTGTTCCACTGATTAATTGTTCTCACTGTCAGGAAATTCCTCCTCAGTTCTAAGTTGCTTCTCTCCTTGATTAGTTTCCACCCATTGCTTCTTGTTCTGCCCTCAGGTGCTTTGGAGAATAGTTTGACTCCCTCTTCTTTGGGGCAGCCCCTGAGATATTGGAAGACTGCTATCCTGTCTCCCCTGGTCCTTCTTTTCATTAAACTAGACATACATAGTTCCTGCAACTGTACTTCCTATGTTTTAGCCTCTAGTCCCCTCATCCTCTTTGTTGCTCTTCTCTTTACTCTTTCCAGAGTCTCCACATCTTTTCTACATCTTGACGGCCAAAACTGTATGCAGATATTCTAGCTTTGCATCTGTGGATTGGCTTGCCTTGGACTGGATAGAGGATATCCAGGATACAGGCTGGGTACTTTTGCCCAGATTGCGCTGCCTGTTACTAATTTACTAAAACCAAAGGGGGAGAAAACCAAGACCTGATCAGCCTTAAAATGGACCCTGGAACGCCAAGTGGCATTCGAAAGATTAAAGAGACTTTCCCCCCCACCAAGGTGGCACTAAGACACTCGGACTCAGAATGACCCTTCATCCTCCATTCCAGGTGGATGCCAGCAATGTGGCAGTTGGAGCTGTCCTAGTCCAGGAAAATGAGCAGGAGAAATTTAATATACCTCACATATACCTCAAAAGAATTAACAGATGTAGAGCAGCAATGGGCAGTGTGGGAAATAGAAGGCTATGCTGCCCACTGGGCCCTCCTCACTTGGCGCTATTTGCTGCAGGGGAGCAAGATTTTGTTCCAGGTGTAGACTGACCATAAAAACCTTGAAGCATTCAAAACTCTGAGGAAGTTGTGCCCCAAACAAACACACCCGGCTCAATATTTCCAACTCTTCAATGCTACCCTCCAATAGATCTCGGGGGGGGGGGATCTTCCTGGCAGACACTTTGTCAAGGCTGCCATAATTCAACAGCAACAAACCAGATGCAGTTAAGCCCAGCATGGCAATTAGCAGAAGGGGTGATTACTTGGGTGCAAGTGAGCCCCCCCACCGCCCCCCCCCCCAAGACAATACCAGGCTTTTAAAGAGGTGCTGGCTGACGATGAGTGGATCTTGAACCACAAGGATTCATGCTCAATGAAGAAGGTTTGCCATGGATGGGGGGAAAGCTGTATGTCCAGTGAGCCAGATAACTTTGCACCTGTGAATTGGTTCACCTTGGATTGGACAGAGGGGAGGGGTTCCTACAACTTTTAACCTAATGGTTTTGAGCAGGAACTTCAG